>CM067508.1:17595296-17702796 GCA_034509495.1 Acestrorhynchus altus | reverse complement strand
TTGTTAGGTATTGCTCTTGGTCACTATTGAGTTGTTAAGTGTGATCCTGATGGTTGCAAGGGTGATGCTAAGGATGTGTAATGGGTTGACAGACTTTTACATGGGTTTTTGTAGGTGATTGCTATGGTATCTCAGATGTTGGTTGCTAGTGTGTTCCTAAGGGTTACTATGGTATCTCCCTTTATTGCTAGGAGCATGCTTGATGGCTAGATGTAGCAGTTTTAAACAGTTGCTATGGTGTCTACACCTAATATAGATAGTGTGTAAGTAAGTTCTTATAACACTCTTTCTTGAAGTTGTTTGTGGTGCTGCACTGTTTAAGATGTGGGCGTGTTTTATAGCTCTGGTCATTTGTCCTGAGGCTGTACATTGCTCCAGTGCCCCAAATACACTCGATACACTCACAAGGACATCAGAAGGAGCCTCAGCAGAACGTCCTCCCTCTGACTCTAAAGATACCAAATGCTTTATTCCTGAACTCAGCCTAGGGGCTATTTTTAGTCTACCTGCTCAGAGCTGGGAGTGCTGAGGCTGGGAGAAAAGCAGGGCTTTTTATCGCAGCTGGTAAGAAGTGTGACAGCTACTCAGAGAAGGGGTAGTAAAGGTCTGCATGCAGATACTTGCTGTCAGATTGCTTTGTTTTTAATTGTCCTCTGTGAGCTGTGAGCCAACTAATCTCCTCTGGGTTTATTTTGTTTTGTTTTGTTTTTAATGAAGCAAAAATAATCCATGAATTAATTTGAATCATTACTCCATACCAGTAAACTCATTTTTTCTTAAGTTAAATCCCCCTTTCAATTGGGATTCTGAAACAAATACCTGGAAAACATGTAGGTCATCATTGTAACCATCTAACAACAATTTGACTTCAACCACCTAGCTAGATGTGTGATATGGTAAAAACCTAATATCACTTTATTAAAAGACATTTTCATCGCACACAATATTTATCACATTCTTTTTTTTTGTTACTTATTACACTGTTAGTGATGAAATGTGCCTTTGGTCTAAGTTCTTTAAGCAGTGATGCTCAAAGATGCTCAATGCCCAGTGCCAAGCATGTTCTAAAGATGTATAAGACCCACAGCACTGGACTGTGGAGCATTGGAGCTGCATTCTCTGGAGTGAGGGCGCTACATCTAACTCTATACTCAGTGGATGTACATATAATGCAAACATTATTTTATAGTTTCTATGATCACAGAACATCAACAGTGCAATTCATGTATGTTTCAGTGCAATAATATGTATAAAGTAAGTTCATGTACATATAGGTATATTATTATCTTTATTCTTATTTTTATTTTCTTCATTTGTGTTTTTATGCAGTTATTTTACTACCAAGAGGGACATTCACCCTTACACCTACGTAATGTGATGTGACAATAAAACTTGATTTGATTTGTTCCAGTGTTCTAGTATAAAGCCTTCCCAGGAAAGTAATGCCTGTTACTGCAAAAAAACTTAATTTCTACATTGAATGAGCTGGTGTACATTATATTTTGGCCATTTTAACTTTATATATGTGTATATAATGTATAATCAAATGTGTGTCAACAGACTTTCATGAATGTTGGGGTCTCTCTCTTTCTCTCTCCCAGTGCCTTTCCGGGAGGCCCCAACATACTCCCGGCGGAGGAGGGGTCCTCAGCCCAGTAGTCTTGCGGCCCCACGGATGCTGCTGCGCTCCAACAGTGATAATAACCTCAGTGTGTGTATGGGAAGCCCTGATGTGGCCCCTGTCCTGAGTGTGTGTGTGGGGAGCCCTGATGCGGCCCCCAGTCGCAGCCTTTCACCGCAGTTACTGCAGCAGATGCAGAGGAACCCAAATGGCACAGTGAGAACAGTGGGTCGAGGTAACAAACATCAAACACAGAGCAGATCACCATCACTCAGCCGTCTCGGAGAGGAACAGCGCAGACAACAGCTAAGGTGAGTTACTCTAGAGTAACCATGGAAATGGCTGCTGGTATAAGCATACAAATTGGTGGGGGGCATGCTCATAGAAGAAGGTGGATCACAACACTGGAATGGGTGAAAAATGTACAGGGGAATTAGCATAGCGTAACCATGGAAATTGGTGTAAACATTGATGGGGCCATATACATGGGCATCACCAGTATGCTGGTAGCTTGTAGCTTATACTGTAACCAAGTATTTGGTGGGGTAACCATAGAAGTTGGTGGAAATAAGTAATAACCATGAAAATAAGTAGGAGCATTACTATGAGAGACATATGACTATGTAATGGGTGTAGATTAAGTGGCTGATAGTATAACAATGGACATGGTTGGAGCACGATCATGAAATGGTTGTGGAATAACCATGGATTATAACTACACAATGGGATTAGTGTAACTACAAAATGGGTGAAAGTTGTAACCATGAATGTAGTAACCATGGCTCTCCATGGAAATTAATGGGGGCATACTCATGGAAATGTGTGGCGCATAACCATGGAATAGTTGTGGAGTAACCATGGTAACACACTTACACATGCATATATTCCTATGTATGCATACACATACACACATTCACACAAATACACAATGTATCCACACACTCATGCACTTGCATTCACAGCAACACACACTCATGCATACACACACATATATTATGCTGATATTTTCAATCATCAGTCAGGCTGAATAGATCTCTCCACTTGCTACTCCCAGCTCTCACTAGCAGTCACACACTTTCCAAATGTTTTTCAAGAGGTGTAATAGGTTTGCAGAACAGAATATAAAACAATGTAAAATGGTTTGTAAACCTTTACATGCCTTTACCTTTACACACATTTTGGAGAATGGTGTCCCCAAATATTCTAATAGGCAGTATTAATCTGATTATTAGTGTGTGTCTCAAAATAGTCTGTGATCACAGTCATGCTGACAATATGGGGAACACACTAACGTTAACAAAATCAACTGGGATTTACTGCTGAGAACCACATCTGTTTAACAATCTCATCAGGGAGGTTTAGGCAGGAGGAGTGGAATAAGCCAAACAATAGTAAAATGATTTACACAGATTTTACCCACACCTTCAGCTCATATAGACTTGCTCATGTGGTTTTTGACACATTAGGATTTACTGTTATCTATAAACATAGACTAATATATATCATATACAGAGTTGTGCACAAGTTAATGGTCTATAACCAAACATTAAGCTCTTCACATGCATACAGCAGAGGAAGGTCAAAGAAAGGCCTCAACATGAATGAATGTGTTTGGGGTGATTTGGATGACGAGCAGCAGAAAATTCACTGACCTCTTAAAAAATGTTTGGAGATGTGGAAAAATCTTAGTGCCAATATTAGAACACTCCCACCACCATGTTTCACAGATGAGATGTTGATTTTGAGTAGGAGGTGTGAAAACCTGAAAGTGGGTCTACGGTGGCTCTAAATCCTCAAACCTCTTATCTTGGATTTTGTGTTAAAGCTTGTGTGTAATCTTTATGCAGACTCCTGTTGTCCAGATAAATAGTTAAAGGGCATCAGATGGAATAAAACTTTAGCATAGTGCTATATATGTCTAGCAGACTTTGGTTCAGTGACTGATGGTGTTCATGTCTCTGTGTTAAAATTCGTAGCTAAGCTGCTAAGCAGTCTGGGCTGCCGGTTAGCTTGCCATGTGAATATATTAGCATCCCTGCTAAGGGAATTGGGTGCCAGAGTGGGAAACTTGCCCTAGTTACCATTGTGGTTGCCATGGCTTCCATCACACACCTTCCATTTCACACGTATGGATTTTCACAGTGTAAGGATGCAGTGTGTACAAATGTGCGGGTATTTTATCAGTTAATTTAATCAGTTTATTGTTGGTTTGTATTTCCAAAATGGCAGCTTTACAGGACATGACCTTGCAATTAAAGTCAATGGAATAATATTTAATGCCACATCATTTTGAAGCATTACTGTTGGTCCATTCATCATCAGGTTCTAACACTATGTAAAGGACAATTGCCAGATCCACATTGCATTAAAAAGTGAAATGGAGTGAAAGGGAGATTCAGCAGTGACTAAATATTTCTCAAATATTATCAAATTAATCTGATAAGTTCATATTTGTACACTATAACATATACTTTAACTTGGCCTGTGTAGCATTTTGGGAAATAATAGTTAACTTTGTACTACAAGAAACCTCTAATACTGTGGTAGTCAAACCCAAGATACAGATTCTTGTTCTCTTAACTAGTGGTTGACTGATAAGGGTTTTTAATAGCAGATGCTGATATTTAAAGAGCAGAGTGGCCAATGGCTGATTTGTAATGCTGACATTACAATGTTTTTTGTTTTGTTTTGTTTTTTTTGCAACTTATGAAATAAAATTTAGTTTATAAGATAATCCTTTATTAGTCCTGCAGTGGGGAAATTCAGATTGTTACTGCAGCAAAGGGACTCAGGACAAGAAATATATATAAACTATAGTACATACAGTGTAGTATAAACAATATTAACATTATAAATAATAAATACATATGTACAGAAAAATTAAATGTGGGAAGATGGGAGAAGTATTGCACATTATGTTGTATTGAAAACTCTAACAGTGTCCATGATATGCTGGGAGTAATGCTGGTTGTACAGCCTAACAGCAGCAGGAAGGAAGGACCTGCAATACCACTTCTTCACACACATAGGGTAGAGCAGCCTGTCACAGAAAGAGCTGCCCAGTGCTGCCAGAGTCTCATGCATGGATGTCTCATCCAGTATGGATGCCTGCTTGGCTACCATTCTTCTGTCTCCCACCACCTGCACTGGGTCTAAGGGGCTTCACAGAACAGAACTGGCCTTCTGAATGAGTTTGTTCATTCTCTTTCTGTCTGCTTTCGAAATACTGCTGCAGACCACACCATAAAAGATGGTAGATGCCACCACTTTGTCAAAGAAGGACCTTGGGAGTGCTCCCTGCATTCCAAATGACCACAGTTTTCTCACCTGGTGGAGTTTTCTAATCCATTCCCTGGATGTCCACAGGGTCTTCTCTGCGTTTATCTGGAGTCATCAGAGAACTTCTGAAGGTGGCAGGTTGGAGAGCTGTACATGAAGTTCACAGTGTACAGGGTGAAGAGGAACAGTGCTAAGGCAGTTCCTTGAGGGGCCCCTGTGCTGCTGACCACACTGTCTCAGTGACAGTCCCATGCCCTCACATACTGTGGTCTGTTTGTGAGGTTGTCCACCTGTTAGACAGGTGACTGTCCACACTGTGTTCCAGCTTGCAGCCTAGTCTGTATATTGTTAAAGGTATTGGAGAAATCTAAAAATGTGATTGTCACAATGTTCCCAGGCTACTCCAGGTGAGAAAGAGCTCTGTGTAGAAGATAGATGACTAGATGCCTAAATTGCTGAACTTAAATGAATATTTGTTTAGCACTATTATTGTCTGCACTCTGCAAATAAGCCAACAGTTACAAGACCTCATGTTTTCCATTCAAAAGCCCACCCAAGGCTGAGCACCCTGCTCCTGCCCTGCCTGTTCAGCCAGTGCCTCCTTCTGTTGGGGAGGTTATGCTGCCTCCCCCCATCAGATTCAGTCATGAACCAGGTGGTTGCACAGGCTTTCTTCTCCAGTGCTCTCTGGTCTTTCAGCAAGCCCCAACCCACTTTCCCTCTGAAGTGGCCATAGTTGCTTATATGATCCCGCTCCTTTCTGAGTGTGCTTTGGCCTGGCTATAGCTTTGTGGGAAATCAAATTGCCTGATTGTTCTTCTGTCTCAGTCTTCACCAAGCCCCCTCAACATGTGTCATGGGTCCCTCTCAGTTGCTGATTATACCAACATGTTCCATATATGGGCATCTGAGACTGGGTAGAATGCAGAGGCCCTTATGTCCATCTACCTCTCAAAGACCTTCTGGTCGATAGGGACCCCCTCTGATTCATTAGACGCCCTTTACAAGGTGACCCTCCAGGGTATGCCCACTCTTAGGCCCCAGATCTAATCCAGCTAGTGTCCCTAGTGTGGGATAATCAATCTGGGGAGTAATGTCTTCAAGCATTTCTTTGTTTGCCCTTACCCTTGCCTTTGAGATGCTGCAACAAGCATCCATATTTAGTAAACTGGACCTCCATAGCACCTACACTCTGGTTTGGATAACTCCAGGAAATGAATGGAAGACAGCCTTCATCGCCCCTACTGGTCACTATGAATACTTGTCAATTGATGAATGCTCCTGCCATCTTTCAGCATCTTATTCACGAAGTGCTCTGCAAGGCCCTTGGTCAGCATGCCTTTGTATATATTGATGATATACTAATCTACAGTAAAATTGTAAAAGTAACATGTTAATCATGTTTGATGGGTACTGCAGCTCCTCTTGGAGAACCATCTATTCATGAAACTGGAAAAGTCTGGCCATGGACCAATCTAAGATCAAGGCAGTAGCAGAGTGGCCTCGTTCCACTTGACTATTTCTATCGACAGTTCATCAGGGGCTCCACCACTGACTACCCTCATCTGCAAACAGTCAGGCCCTTTTCGGTGGACCACCAAAAGCCCAGAAAGCTTTTGGAGCTGAAGAGTAGGCTGACATCCTCCACCTCCCAGATCCTGACTTGCCATTCCTGGTGGAAGTTGATGCCTCTGAAATAGGTGTTGGGGCAGTCTTGTCCCAACTGAGAGTAAGGTATGTGCTTAATTTACCCACAGCCTGCCACCTACAGATTGCAATTATGATGTTTGGGACTACGTGCTTCTTGCACTAAAGATGGCTCCTCTGGAAAGGAGACACTTACTGAAGAGGGCCAAACACCCTATCTTGGTTTGGTCTGACCACAAAAATCTGGCATATATTAAGTGCACCAAGCTGCTAAACCCCTAGCAGACTCACTTGTGTTTCAGCTGTTTTGCATTCACTCTCTTGTGCTGTGCAGGAATATCAAGTCAGGTGCCTTCTCCAGACAGTGGGAAGATCTTCCAGCTTTCCCACTATCTTGCCTCCTGCTCTGATCCTTCCTTCTGAGTGTTTTGTTGCCCCATTGCTCTGGGAAGTTGCAGGACTGGTTAGGAGGGCCCTTCAGACAGAGCCTGATCCTGGAGGAGGTCCTGTGCAACATTTTCTGTTAATTTACCATTTTCTTTCTCTCAGTTTGCTGGTTAAAACTTTACCAGCAGTTTTTTTTCTTGTTTTAAAATGTACAACAACAACAACAACAATAATAATAATAATAATAATAATAATAATAATAATAATAATAATAACCATAATAACCATAATAACCATAATAACCATAATAATAATAATAATAATAATAGTAAACACCTGATAAACCCTGCCAGTCACAAATCCCTGCCAGTTCTCATAGGGTGGTGGATTGAGCTCTGCTCCCCCACACAGTTGGCCCAGGTTCAAATCTCACTTAGAGCAGCTCTGATTTATCTGCTTTTGAGTCCACTCAGGCTCTGACTGTGAACTTAAAACTCTGTGACCTCAATCCAGGTGTGTTAAAGCACTATTTACCACCCAGGTTGAGGTCCCATAACATGCCCTGCACTAAAAATGGGATTATAGATAAGAGGTCTATCATTTCTCAATTTATGATCAGTGTGATTTTTTTGAGGTCCTCAAAATTGTTAGACACAGAAAATAAAATAAAGTCCAGTTGTGCAGTTCTGTAAGATGTGCCACTTCTGTATACATCTGGCTAGCCCTTGAGACAGAACAGCCAGGTGGTACTGTGTGATGGAGAGACATGTGGTGGAGACACTGAGTAATAGTCCAGATAAAAATGTAGTATGTTTTTTTTACAAAACTGAGAAAAATAGGGGTTAACCTCTGACTAAGAAATTAGAGTTTGGTAAACTCACAATTGTCATTTTTGCAGATGTAACCATTTTAGTATATAAAGTGACTTAAGCAAGGAAAAAATTTAAAAATTATAATGTTATATATTTATGCCATGTGGAAATGTGTGTGCTGTCATACATGGAATTCATAAATAATTATTCATAAATAAGTGTGTGTGTGTGTGTGTGTGTGTGTGTGTGTGTGTGTGTGTGGGTGTGTGTGTGTGTGTAATTCTTTCATTCTCTGGGCTTAACTCAGTGCTGTGAACTGAAGATACTGCAGGTCATTCCTCTGTATATTCTCATTCAAGAGGATTAGAGAGAGTGTGTTGTGTGTTAAACATGCAATACAGAGGGCTTTATTTGCTGGTGACGTAATGCAGCGCCAAAAGTGATTAAGATGTGATGTTCTAACCTACATTTGGATTAAACACACACATATGGTGCCATTACACACACACTTTACATTACTTAAAAGCCACATAATCAGCTTCATCTTTACACACCTTTAGTCTGTATTACAGTACCTACATTTACAGTGTTATTAATATTCACCCTAATTAGACTGTAGTGCCGCCTCAGTGTATATCACAATACCTACATTTAGAGTGTTATTTACACTATTAATAATAATATTCACCCTAATGAGAGACTGTAGCTCACCTCTCCTCTTGAAACAGTCTTAACTCTATTCTGATAAAACTTTCGGGATAATACTTTTCATTTTCTTTTTAATACTGTTCTTTTTAATTTCTCTGACTGAAACTGCAAAAGAGATGTGACAGCTGTCTGTCTTTAGGAAATGTCAAAAGCGATACATGACTTAAGCAGGACATGAGTCTTTTAGGTCTGCTTAGCTATATCTGTTTAACTCTCAGACATCACATATATATATATATATATATATATATATATAGTGTTCGAAATAAAAGCAGTCCAATATGACTAACCAGATTAATCACTGTTTTTGGTATAAATTTTATGACAAACAACCAGTTGGTGCAGTAGATTCTTAGAAAGCCAACAGACTCAGCATTCATGATATACATGCTATTGAGTCTGTGTATTTGAATAATTAATTGGAATGGGTGTGTTCAAAATAATAGCAGCGTGGAGTTCAATTAGTGAGGACATTCATTCTGTGAGGAAACAGATGTGAATCTGGGTGAAGCCAGCACATGCTGTACATGCATTTCTCCTTGAAAGCCTGAGAAATATGGGTCGTTCGAGACATTTTACAGAAAAGCAGAGAACTTTGATTAAAAAGTTGATTGGATAGGGTAAAACTAATAAAAAAGTGCAGACAATAATAGGCTGTTCAGCCAAAATGATCTCCAATGCTTTAAAATGGAGAACAAAACCAGAGAGACGTGGAAGAAAATGCAAGACTACCATTTGAATGGAGCGAAGAATAGCCAGAATGGCAAATACTCAGCCAATGATCAGCTCCAGGATGATCAAAGACAGTCTCAAGTTGCCTGTGAGTACTGTGACAGTTAGAGAAGATGCCTGTGTGAAGCTATTCTATTAGCAAGAATTCCCTGCAAAGTCCCATTGTTAAAAAAATACGTTTACTGAAGCGGATACAATTTGCCAAAGAACACATCAACTGGCACAAGGAGAAATGGAGAAACAAATTGTGGACTGACAAAAGTTAAATTTTTCTTTTTGGGCCGTAAACAGTTTGTCGGATGACCCCCAAACTCTGAATTCAAGCCACAGTACACTCTGAAGACAGTGAAGCATGGTGGTGCAAGCATCATGATATGGGCATGTTTCTCTTACTATGGTGCTGGGCCTATTTACCGCATACCAGGGATCACAGACCAGTTTGCATATAGAGTATCAGAATACTTGAACAGGTCATGTTGCCTTACGCTGAAGATGAAATGCCCTTGAAATGGGTTTTTCAACAATACAATGACCCTAAACACACCAGTGAACAAGCAAAATCCTGGTTCCAGTCCAACAAAATTGAGGTTATGGAGTGGCCAGCCCAAAAACTTGTGGGGTGACATCAAAGATGCCGTTTCTGAATCAAAACCAAGAAATGCAAATGAATTGTGGGATATAGTCAAAGCATCCTGGGCTGAAATACCAGTGGACAGGTGCCAGAAGTTGGTTGACTCTATGCAACACAGATGTGAAACAGTTCTAAAAAACTGTGGACATTCAACTAAATATTAGGTTAGTGATTCTCAGGAATGCTAAATCATAAAAAGGAGTACATATTTGAGTTTGTAAAGACAAATGCAGACACTGCTATTTTTTTGAACACCCCATTCATTTTTTTGTTATTTTCTGTAAAGTAGTTACAAATTATATACATTTCTCTTCATGTTTTGATTTGGAAAACAGTATGCAATGTTCTCAATGCTTGGAAATAAAAACTACTATAAAGATTTTGTGCTTAACTCATGTTTTTAAACACACTGCTATTATTTTGAACACAACTTTATATATATATATATGGGTATATAATCTTCTTCTTCTTCTTTTTCTTCTTCTTCTTCTTCTTCTTCTTCTTCTTCTTCTTCTTCTTCTTCTTCTTCTTCTTCTTCTTGTTTATGATCCGCATTATAGCTTTGGCACAAGTTTTACACCGGATGCCCTGTGTAGGACCACTTTCCGGAACAGTCCTTAATTGGTTCAGGTCTTATTTTGAAGTCTACAGTTACTTTGTCACTATTGGCAGCTGTGAATCAGACACAGTGGGTATGACACATGGACATCCCAAGAATCAGTTCTTGGACCTCTTCTGTTCAATCTCTCTATGCTGCCAGATTTTACAGACTAACAACATTGACTAACATAGTTATGCAAATGACACACAGACATATCTGGCTCTATATATGATTTCTGTCCAGTAGACCTGCTGGGTCAAGTGTCTGGAGAAGATAAATAAATGGATAAACAAAAATTTCCTTTAAAGTTCCTTAATTTAATAAGGACAAAACAGAGATTGTAATGTTCAACAGCAGTTCATCAGGGGTCTGGCATCCCAACAAGATCTAGAGAAGCTCATTCATGCTTTTATCTCCAGTAGATGGAACTATTGTAAAGGCCTCTTAACTGGACTTCCAAATTAAACAGTTACAGCTCATTCAAAATTCTTCTGTTAGAGTTTTAACCAGAACTAAGAGAATGGAGCCCATCACTCCAGTTCTAAAATCTCTACATTGGCTTCCGGTTACTTACAGAAAGTGCTGCTCCTGGTCTATAGATCACTGAATGATTTTGGCCCAGAATACTCAGTTCTGTTTAGAGAATATAAACCCAGTAAATCTCTCAGATCCATGGCCTCAGGTCAGCTAATCGAGCCTATAGTCCAAACTAAACATAATGAAGCAGCATTTAGCTGTTATGCTCTGTGTAACAGACTGCCTGAAAGTCTTAGATGTGCCCCAAATGTAGAAATATTTATATGCATGTAATTAATTATTTTAATTGTAACTATATTTTCATCATAAATATCTCAGAAATATTTTATACTTTTATTTTTTCTTCATGTAAAGCACTTTGAACTGATACTGTCCTACACATTTGTACCAGTATTAAACACACTGTAATACTTTTGTTCCACTAGTATAAACAATTAAATGCGCATTTGTACTTTTCAAACACACACTGTACTATATGTTTATACAAATAAAAAACACACTGCACTACACATATACCATCTTTGTACCAGTAATACACACAATGTTCTAAATGTACTTGTAATACTAGTACAACCACTGTTCTACACATGTATGTACCATTAGTATACACACTGTATGAAACATGTTTATGCCACTAGTACACACACACACACACACACACACACACACACACACACACACACACAATTAAATGTTTGTAATGCTAGTGCACACACTGTACAACACGTTTGTATCACTAGTACACACACAATACTGTGTTGGTATCACTAGTACACAAATTATACTAAACACACACTCAGCACTGATACACGTTTGTAATCCTATACATTTGTATGACTAGTACACACTACACTAAATGTGGTTCTGCCACTTGTACACAGTGCTACATCTTTATTTGATTTGCTATTGTACAAATGACTATAAATAAAATAAAAAAAACATTTCTGAGGCTTAAATTCCTTCACTTTTAAAGCCCAGGTCCTTGTGAATGATCTGCTGTTGGCTGTTGGTATATATTAATTCTACAAACTAAAATGATAAATCAATAATTCTAATATCATGGCATATGAAAGCTTTTGTGAAGCCCTCAGGAATATTCTAGCAATATTCTGCTGTCTGCTCTAGTGCTCATGTGGGCATGTGTTAATAGCAAGAGTGATCAATGACCCCAATTAAATCCTCATCTAATCTGATCTGGGGATTGAATGAAAACTGTGATCCCTGCAGGAACCTGATCTACTGTAAATGCACTCTGATATCAGTTACCTTGTACTGTGTGTGTGTGTGTGTGTGTGTGTGTGTGTGTGTGTGTGTGTGTGTGTGTGTGTGTGTGTGCGCGCGCGCGAGCTTTAGAGTGAACAGTGTGTAGGATGTGGACAGGCTTACGTAAGCGCTGGCTTAAATCAAGATCTATTTTTAGAGCATTCATATATCAAACATGCATATTTAGGTAAAATGAACAGACAGTGATCCACATTTGTATCCTATTATGTTTTAGAAAATGAGAGAGAGCAGTAAACACTCATTCTGCTCTGGGACACCTTTAAGAAGCAAAACCTAATAAGCATCACAAGCTAGTGATGACATTCATAAAAAGTCAAACATGCTGGAAGAAAATCATGTGAAATAATCTGTTTATTAGTTGTGTAATATTTAAGGAACACTAATTAGGGTATTATTAAGGTTCTTTTTTCCCAATAATGCCTGCCTAAAGATGTATTTCAGTATGCATTAAGCTTTTTTCATTGTGACCTTTATTAATCATTTTCTATGTTATGTTATGTGAAACTAACTAGTAATTGTATATTTGGTTGTAATAATGCATAGTGTACATTTTGTTACCACCCTGTACTTAAATAATGAGCTAAATATTCATAGATTTTGGTTCTTTTCATCACTAATGACATATTACTGAGTCTGTAGGGGTCACAAATTCAGTTTCTATTCATGATACTTGTTGGTTTTGCAATGACTGTTCAGCTTGTATGTAGAGTAATGGACGATTCACGTGCAACATCTCATCATTGATTAAAGTTTAACAGCACTGAAAAATCTACGTAACATGGTGATAATTAAGTTTTTATTGTATATTATTATAAGTAATAATGCAATTATTAGTGATTTTCATGCAACAGAGCATCATCTAAGTACTAAAAGTCTTAATGAATAAATATATAACCCCATAATTTGTGTTTCTTAAAATAAAATGTTACCAATATTTCTCCTTATTGACACAAGTACAATTATTTACCTAATTTATAGGTGTTGCGTGTTTAACTCATAGACAATGATTTTTTCTGCTTCTCGTGAGCTTATGTATTCTGTTAGTTACCTTTTGATTAAAGGTAAGATGATTATTTTGAGTCTTTCTTCAAACTTCTCATTGCTTTCCAGCAGTTCAGCTATGCTCAGTATCAAGAGTGTAATTACAGATATCATCCATAAGATGGCGGTCTCAGATCAGATGTTCGTCCCTGTAGAGACCATAACTAATTTACACTTGCAGCATTAACTTAAAAATGTAATTTGACCACAGGTGCCTAAGCTATTTATACATTTATGAGGTTGTATTTTGCAGTTGTTTTTATGGGACATTCTTGTTGCCTGTAGATGCTATGTCTAATAGATTATAATATATTATAGCACATTTAGCAAAGGCTGATTTACAGAGAATTAAATAATTAGTAAGTAATAAATAATAAGCACCAAAAGACAACTAAAAGATAATAAAACGTGATATGACAGAAATGAGTGTTAAACCATATGACCATTAAAGTGTAAGTTGATCTCATTTTATTTCATTTTCAGAAAACAAACAGAAAACATCTGAAATGCAAACACCCGCTCGTATAGAATATAATAAACTATGTTATTACATTTAAACGTCAATACAGCATGACAGTAATAACTCCAGAGCTCTAAAAGTGTTAACAGTCAGGTCTTTTTATTACAGGTCCAACGTCAGTCTGGACGGTCCTGCGTCCAGGAGGAAACTGTATAGCGCTGTTCCTGGCCGACACTTTGTTGCAGTTCGACCATACCAGCCGCAGACAGACGGAGAGATCACTCTCTACAAGAATGACAGGGTCAAAGGTCAGCCCCCACTCAATGAAAACACTAGGCAAATCGTACATTGAACTTTCCCTCACTGAACACTTTAGTAGAAACACATACTTTATACTTCCACTCACTGGCCACTTTATTAGAAACACCCACCTTGTGCTTACACTCACTGGCCACTTTATTAGAAACATCTACCTTATGGTAGTGATTGTGAAGTGTGTGTGGTGTTAGTGTGACAGTAATGTTAATTTGGTGTTAAGGACAGTGAGTATAACGGAGTGAATATACTCGCTGCTCCTGTTTGATGTTCTTGTGTCCTGGTTCTCTCCCTCATTCTTGTTGGCACAGTTCTCAGTATTGGTGAAGGCGGGTACTGGGAGGGCAGTGCCCGTGGGCATGTGGGCTGGTTCCCTGCAGACTGTGTGGAGGAAATTCCTGCCAAACCGAACGAGGAGAGACCGCGTAAGTCTGAGGGCACGTGTGTATGAGCATGTACTCTCTCTCTCTCACTCTTTCTTTCTCTCTCTGTTCTGACAGTGCCTCAGGTCTGACCTCCAGGGTTCTGGGAGAAAATGGAAGAACATTTTTAAGTGCAGGCACATTTGAAAACACGATGCTTAAGCACACACACACACACACAAACACACACACACACACACACACACACACACACACACACACACACACAAAATGAATAGTCCCACTATCTTTCTCTCTCATACTGCTTTGACAGTATTAAAGTCAGTCTCACCAGTGCTCACATACAGTGAGTGTCTATTCAAGAATGCACAAACGAAATGGGACAATTAAAAGAGTTTTCTACTTTTGTTAGAGTCTCTACTACAGAGGAAAGGGTTTATACTATAATTTGGACCACTGCTGTGAGGATTTGATTCAGTCATTCAATGATGAGCATCGTAATATCATAATAATATTGGATGATCTCCAACCCACCTCATCCACAACTCCCACAGCTCAATAACGGGGGACTTTAACTATAGTAATTACAGTGGATAAGAGCATCAAATAAATGCCATAAATATAAAAAAGTAAATGTCATTTGTGTATCTTTAAATACACATAAATATTTCATTTATATCATATGGGCCATGTTATTGTTACACATATATGTGACACTTGCCATTTATTTTTATATGTATTATTGAATATAATACTGAATTGTTTCATTGTCTAATCAGAAAATGTCTAATTGTGAAAATGAAATATGATTCAAATCTTTTCCCAAACAGTGTATATTAATAATAATGTTATTAGTCTGAAGGCCTTATGTGAAGTGTGTGTCCCACAGAAGCTCTGCAGTAGGTATGGAGAGAGATTTACAGGATCACATCTGCAGGTCTGTGTGTTCTGGCTGTGTGAGGCTGAGGTTACTGTGCTCTCGTGTCATCTTAACACTGTTACATAACTGCAGCTATTCAGCCCTGCATCCACTCATACAGCTCTAATAGAGATGAACTGAAGCATACCTGACTCTTCTCAGCTCTTGAGTGCATGCACGCATGCACACACACATGTGCACACACACACACACACACACACACACACACACACACACACACACACACACACACACACACACACACACACACACACACTCCAGTGCATAACCACAAACAGCAATCCAAGGGGTCCAAGCACTTTTCAGCAGAAAGAACCCTGAAGGCAAAATTATAACATCAATTAATTATTCTGATATCTTTTATACCAAATGTGATCTTTCATATGGTATGTGAACTTTGTACATTACTTTATTTGAATTGTGCCAACTTTTCCAAGCAAGATCAACTCTCTACACCAATCACTGCTTTTTCTGGTGTTGGAATGGAGACAAAAATGATTAGTTTTGTCCCAGCAGTGATATTTTGTGTTACTACTACTGTGCTTTGGTTTTAGACACTTAAGCACATTATTAAAATCACATTACTTTACTGTAAAAACAAACTACTGATGCAAGTAAACATAAATACAGTAAATGGTAATAAAAAAGTAATTTCTCATTTTGAAGAATGTAGTGATCTGATCCACTTTGAAGAACAAATCAATGTTCCAGATTTCTTCTGGTTTTCAGCATAAGAGCAATGATATACAGTCATCTCGCCTGCAATAAACAGTGCCAGCCAGCTTGTAGATGAAGATGCACAGAGGAAGCTGCCCTTGTGGTGGAGATGTTTATATGCATAGCTAAAACATGAAAACAGCACCTTTTTTGTAGGAATACTCTAAATAAATGTGAATGGTCTCATTGCTCTCCAGGCAACTCAGGAAGCAGAAAAGCTTCTAACTCACTGCCCTACCCCTATCAAGCATTTTAAATCTCTTTAAAAAAATGTAAATTCTTAAAATGATGGTCAGGTTCAGTCTTGGGTTTACATGTATCTCAATAATGAGGTGGAGCAGTAACTATGACCACACGGCTAGTGCTGGTCCACATAACTGCTTATCATATATAATAATATTAAATATAAATAATAAATATAATAATAATATCATTTTTTTTAACAAGATTAGATTTAAAAAAAAAAAAAACACACACAGAAACCTTGTAAACAACAGAATCCAAAAACAAAATGACTGAGTATAGCTGTCTTTCAGTGATAAACACACACACATACACGCACACACTCAGAAACAGGTGCCTCCTAAGCAGGGTTTAATTAAAAGGTGCAGATGAAACAGGTTGTTAATGTGTAGTGCACGAGTGTGTGGAAGAGAATATTACCACTATGCTAATGAGGTGAGTGCTTTAGCATGTGCATGCTGATGACTCCTAATCACACGTACACTCACACACAGGTTATTTGACCAGTTGGGTGTAAAAATCTATAAATTAATAATCAAATTGCAGTCATTTGGTGAAGGTAGAATAAAACGATATTCTAAACCAGTTTTCAAATGGAATGTAAAATCTGTTGTGTTGTTTTTACTGGTCCACTAGTTTGTAATGACCTATAAGGATATGTAAAGCTGTTTATCAGAACAGCAATTATTCACATAAATCATTGTTATATCATACACAGAGCTTTGTGCTCTCCTGTAGGAACACCAGTATTCCCAGTTCCCGTATAACACCTAGTTTATCTGATCACTTTTTTCCCTAAAGTTCAGTACCATGTGATGACATGATGCAGATTCTTACAGATCTATATAAAATAAATGGAATAAAAATAAAAACAACAGAGTAATAAAAAGTATAAGCAGACTAAACACTTTGAAGCGACAGAATAAACTCTTTGGAAACATGTTAAAACACTTATGAAAATGCAAATAATTTATGATTTGTTGGAGAAAATGTGTGTGTATAGTCATAGTAGTAGTAGTGGTGGTGGCGGTGGTAGTAATAGTAATAGTAGCAGTGGAAATAATAGTGATGGTAGTAATAGTAGTAATACTAGTAGTAGTGGTGGTGGTAGTGATAGTACTAATATTAGTGGTGGTAGTAGTAGTGGAAATAATAGTGGTAGTAGTAATGTTAGTAGTAGTTGTTGTAGTAGTAATAGCAGGGGTGGTTGTAGTTGTAGTAGTAATGGCAGTAGTAGTAGCAGTGGTATTGAATGTGTTGTTCAGGGGTGGTTAAATAAAAGAAAGGATTTCCCGATGGGGGTATTAATATTATGCTGTTGGAGTCACATTTTTCAGAGAAAAGACCCACTCATGGTTAGGTCTTGACTACCAGTGGTCACTCTTCCAGCACGCTGAAGAACGCAATCAAAGGAGGTGCTGTTTAAAGGCCAGTGGTGATGATCTTTACTGGATTTTCAAAAGGGAGACATTTCAGATGCTTTCGTTAAAATGACTTCAGGTTTTAGTTATAGTAGATTGTTTTTTCAACCCATTCCTTTAATAATCTTTATAACTGACAACAATAATAACAACAAGAAGAATTGTGAAATACAGTAGAGTTTGATGCCTTTAAATTCTGACCATACCACTGCAACATTTTTACTGTAACCACTTCTAACTTTGATAGACATTTCTTACTCACTCATGTTCAACAGGCTGAACAAGGGGGACTATGAGGGCACTGTTATACCGTTCAGTGCTTCTCACAAGTAGATAGATCACCAGATTTTTTTTTACAATCTATGTTTCTTTAATATATTTTTCTAGCTTTAAGTTTTGTTTGCCATTGGTTCATTTTCAGTACCAAATGGCAGAAGCATGACATCCATTCATCAAGTTGGGATTGGACTTTACACACACAGGTTATTACAGTGCGATATGATGATACATTCTGCTGCTGTAAGATAGAAAAACATGGTCACATTTATGTGTGAAAATCAATAAATCTCAGATATTGTCAATAAACAGAATGGTTTTGGAGCAAAACTCTTGGGCTCAATATTATCTGATTTCACTCTTGCTTTAAAGCGTATTATTGATGAATGATTTTGCTCTGTCTGGTGTAAAGCGATTGATGAAGTGATGCTCTGGTTCTTGAACGCACTGTGATTGGTTTCTCCCCAGAGAGTCGTGCGGAACGGACCGACAGGAAGAAGCTGTTCAGACATTATACGGTGGGCTCCTACGACAGCTTCGACGCCTCCAGGTATGACTTGTTATACGTGTGTTTCTAATAAAGTGGCCAGTGTAAATGATGTACTCATTTGCCGTGCAATAATATTTATCTCTCTCCATCTCTGAGCTAAATGCACTTCATAGCTCTGCAGGGAGAGTGACTTTTTAATGAGATATTTCAAAAGCCCTGCTTTCTCTCCAACTTGAGCTGAATTTCCCCGGAGGCTAAAACACTGTGACTCGCTCACTCTGTTAAATATTCATCCGAGTTGTTTTAAACTGACAGAAGGTGCTGTTAAATTTTACATGAACTGCAAACTGTCCATGGCCGGATATGGGCAGTGCGAGAGAGAGGGAAGAGAGAGAGAGAGAGAGAGAGAGAGAGAGAGAGAAAGAGAGAGAGAGAGCGAGAGAGAGTGAGAGCGAGAGAGAGAGCTGTGGGAAAGTCTTGTCCAATAGGTCAGCAACAATGAGGCATTAAAAGTTAGTGTATATCTGTCCTTTTTATGTTGAAATGACCTGAACATGTTTAGCCTACTAATGCACTCTGTCATAGATACTGTTGCTCAATTGGACAAGTGTTATTATCCACCAACATTCACCCGAATGAGTGACTGTAGCTCCGCCTCAGTGTATATCACAATGCCTACATTTAGAGCATTATTAATATTCATCCTAATGAGTGACTGTAGCTCCGCCTCAGTGTATATCACAATGCCTACATTTAGAGCATTATTAATATTCATCCTAATGAGTGACTGTAGCTCCTCCTCAGAAGAATGCATTCATGGGTGGAGCCTGCTGATTTAACAGAAACAGCATTGCTGTTATCTGTTTCTATTTGTGTGTGTGTGTGTAACAGAGAGAGAGAGAGAGAGAGAGGCAAGAGAGAGGATGCAGTGGTTTCACACAACCTGTCTGCTGCTCCTTCATCAGCGTGGCGTCTTTTAAACCGGGTTGCGTTGCTAAGGCAACTAAGCATCCCCCGCACTGTTGCTAGGACTGCCAAAGTCTCTTTCTCTCTCTCTCTCGCTCACTCTCACACACACACACACACACACACACACGTGGATGCAAAAACACATACCTTTATAACTATATATTATGTTCCAGTCAAAGCAAATTCCATAAGATGATGCCTCTTTATTATTATTATTATTAGTAGAATAACTCTGTAAACAGACAGAACAAAGTAAATCTTTAGCAATCCCATTTTTTTACTTACTTTGATCTATTTACAGTTGTAGTGTAAACAACAACAATAATAATAATGGGTTAATAATAAACTCCTCTAATCTCCATAATCTAACTCCAACAGTTAGTTGATTAGCAACCTTGTCTGGAAATCCTGTAGTTAGATATGCTGGTAGTATTTTTACTCAGTCTGGACCAACGTTCTTCTCACATTTATCTTCTGGTCTGAGATGCTTGGTCTGGATGAAGAGTCTACTAAATGAGTAATTGAGTATTGCCTGTGGTCTCTTATACAAACTCTGGTTGCAAAGGAAATTTTTCACATGCAGTAACTATTGCTGATATTATTATAACCACTATTGTCATAATTCTTATTGGTGTTTTATTATTTACATTTACATTACCCAGCTTTCTTAACAGACAGATCAAAGTATCAGCTGTTGATTAGCCCAATCTACCTGTACTGGGATTGGCTAGTGACAGCGCTGGCCTTTTTGACTAGGATTATAATTATTGTTGTTGTTCTACTACCAATAAATAATAGAATAATAAAGTGTGTTATGGATACTTTTAGTATTATAAATATTAATATAATTATCATAATGGTTGGAGGGATTTGGCACCCACTCCCTCCCTCTCTCTCTCTCACCCTCCCTCTCTTTCTTTCTCTCTCTCTCTCTCTCTCTCTCTCTCTCTCTCTCTCTCTCTCTCTCTCTCCCCACCCCTCCCTCCCTCTCTCTCTCTCTCTCTTTCTCTCTCCCCCTCTCCCCACTCTCTGGTGTTGCGCTGTTGCTGTAACTTGACGGATTTTTGCGATCGACGTAAGAAGAGGCGACACGCGCGCATTCTTACACACACGCGCTCTCGCTCTCTCTCTCTCTCTCTCTCTCTCTCTCTCTCACACACACACACACACACACACACACACTCACTCACTCACACACACACACACACACACCAATGCTTCACGTGCGCATTCTTGGCTTACCTGCGTGGTGCGTCTCCCCGTGTTGCGCGTCTTCTTCATCACCGCCCTCCTCATCCTCATCATTTATTTAGCGGGTGATGATTGTAAACGACGTCACGCGGAGCGCGCGCCGCCCCGGCCTCCCGCGCGCCACCCTTGTGAGAGGAGGAGGAGGATGATGAAGATGTTGGGCTGGTTCGGTTCTGCGTTCGTCTGAATTGGACTGAGAAACACACGCACACTCACACACACACGCTGACACACTCACGTTCACCATGCACGCGCGCCCGGGCCGCAGGGCGCTGATGCGCGTGTCCGGCTGCACGAGCACTAACGGGCGCCTCGCGCGCTGCTTCCTCCACAGCGACTGCGCTCTGGAGCAGAAACGAGTAGAGCTGCAGAAGAGACAGGAGGAGGGCTTCGGCTTCGTCCTGAGGGGGGCTAAAGGTAACACACACACACACACACACTCCTCACACACTGACTCTGATATTTTCTGACTTTTCTGATATTAATCAGAAAATAACAACCTTCAGTACTAACTACAGCAATGTAACACTCCATCAGCACACACTCACACACCTAATATCCCCTTTAAAACTTTATACACACACACACACACACCCATCCTATACCCCCATTAAAACTTTATACACACACACACACACACACACACACACACACACATGCACACCTTATATCCCAGTACAAACTTTACACAGACACACACATCCTATACCCCCATTAAAACTTTATACAAACACATACACACACACACACACCCATCCTATACCTCCATTAATACTTTAAACATACACACACACCTTATATCCCAGTGCAAAGTTTAAACACACACACACAATACCCCCATACAAACTTTATACATATGCTACACTACTACTACTACTACTACTACTACTACTGCTGCTACCACATACACACAAACACACCACACATACATACACACAAACATACATTCACTGTACAATCAGTACACATGCAAACTCCTATACTCTTTATACACACTCTATTCACACTCATATACTCACTATACATTTAGTGTATACACAGAAACTTTGTGGTATATGCACACTGTACACACACTATATAATCATAAACCATTCACTACTGCTTATGCTTAACATGTATACACATATTCACTAAGCACACAAACACTCATTCAAATATTATTACTGCATCTCAAGGAGAGTTGAGTTAAACAGCCATTTGTTATGAGAGTTGTATGTAAGAGGTAGACCTGTATTTTATGTTTTACATGTAATGTGATATATTTCAAACCATTTGTTTTTCTCTTGATCAATATGGTTTATTGGTCACGAAAGTCAGAAATCCAGTTTCTGACATTATTAAAATATTTAATTTGTCAATTATTATTTGAACAAAAAGTCTTGTAAAATAAACTAACAAATAAAATTAAATGATACTGAACTTTTTCATGATATTCAATTTTGGTGACATGCAGTAGTTTTTAGTACACTTTTACATTCTCTGTGCACTATGTGTGTGTGTGTGTGTGTGTGTGTGTGTGTGTGTGTGTGTGTGTGTGTGTGTGTGTGTGTGAGTGTGTGTGATGAGTAATGATTAGCAATGTTACAGTGAAACGAGAGAGGGGGTGAGCAGTTTGTGTTTTTTATTGCTCAGTACCTCCCCCTGCATGCAGTGTGTGTGTGTATATGTGTGTCAGTGTACAGGCTGATGTATGAGAAGTGTCAGTTTGTCAGCACTGCTTTTTACACAAGCGGAGCCCTAGACAGCAGTGTGTGTGCGTGTGTGTGTGTGTGTGTGTGTGAGGGGTCATTGGTGGACTACAGGTCTTTACTCTGTCTGCATATAGAAACATTTTCACAAATACACCAACACACACACACACACACACACACACACACACACACACACACACACACACACACACACACACACACACACACACCCCACAAGACAAGATCATGGCAGCAGACTAGCAAAGGGGATCCTGAACTGATTAAACAGATCAGAATCAGAGCTGATCCAGGCATGTGTTATTAGATGGGTATCTGCTCTTTTAATCTCAATTCTTTGTTTTTGCCACGATGCCACTATGCATTAGAACTCTGTAAGTGGACATTATTCCCCACCTGCAGCAATGAGAAGTGTTCTCACAACAGACCAGTGCAGTGTTCTCACGACAGACCAGTTTAGATTCTGCAGCGTGGAACATCAACACCTGCTATATCTGCAGCTCCAGTGTTTGTTTGAGGCAGCCCCCGTTCCTCCAGATGCGGGTGTGTAAAATGTGAGCATGCCTGTTGTATGATGGTTTGCCTGTTTTTGGGCTAAACCACGTGTGAAATACTCTCCCTCCACATCACTAAACTACAATGAAAATGCAGTGTTGTGGTGGTGGCAGCACCCTGGCGCCTCTTCTAGAATTTAACCTGTGTTGAAGAGGAGTGGAGAACCAAAAGAGCATGACGGAACAGCATGCTATCTGAGCTGAATGGTCAGAGGTCAGGGAGACTGGATTGTAAGAATTATAATGGATTTTACTACTAAACTAAGTCCAGAACCGTAAAAACAAAATTAGTTCACTTCAGTATTAATTAGCAGTACATGAAATACAAAGGCCAGATTCTCCTCCTAGCAGTCAATCTGCTTCAAGGGTGTATGCTCACAGTGCACACAGTATTAAAGATCAGTGTGTAGAATCCATCAGTACTTTCTGCAAGGTACAATGTTTTTATTACTTTATTAAAAAATGGACAAGACGACTTGTTGGATGTGCTGTATTTTTCCTCAATGTAGTGTGAGTGTTAGCTCATTCAGAGTGCAGTTGGGTTGGTAAGAACCTATGATTGTTTTATTGAATCAGAGAGTGGGCTAAACCTGAGAGACATGTGATTGTTTATGTGTTTATTGTTAGAGTTTCAGACACTGACAGAATATCCATTTATTAATGTTGTCTGATAGGTCACCTTTATTTCACATCATGTAAATCAGTGAGCATCACAATATTAATAGAGGAAAGGAGATTAAACATCAGAATGCTTTACTGTCAAGGTCAAGGTACTCAGATCAGATCAAAACACTGGATCGGGACATTCCTACTTTTTACATTTCATGATAAATGGACAAATAAATGTGCTGCAGATTTACATGGAATAAAATGTTGGTGTATTTTTTCTTTGACCTATAAAAGTCTGAAAATAAATGTTCTTATAGTGACAGCCAACAGTAAGTGGGACCCTCAAGGGTTCAGAACCTTTATTTAGAAAAGGAAATGGACTAGATTCTTCTGCAGGTGGAATTTCTTTTTAGCTGCATTTCCTTCATATACACTGTGCCATACTAGCCTTTGTATTTAAAAAATTTCTGATATGAGTTCAGATATGCTCCTTTCTCCTTGGAGACACAATGTAACGAACCTATGCATTCAAAAACGTGGACATTAAAAATGATCTTTTTCCTTTGAATGTACATTTATATTGTTAGGATTTATGCTACCCTTTATTCTAACTCCTCTGTGTTTGCTCCCACCCAGCGGACACACCTATTGAGGAGTTTACGCCCACTCCCGCTTTTCCGGCCCTGCAGTACCTGGAGTCAGTGGATGAGGGAGGTGTGGCTTGGCAGGCAGGGCTTCGAACGGGAGACTTCCTCATTGAGGTAAGTTCTAGGTTCTACTGCTTCTTCTCTGCTGGGTTGAGGCCAGGTTCACGCTAAGTTTAGGCTGAGTTAAGGCCATGATCCTGGATTTATCACGTTTCTCTAAAGTTGTAAAGGAGCTATGCTTTAACTGTGTCTCATACATTTACTGCATGTCAGACAACATGAGCTGTGTTCTTTTTGTGACGCTCACAGTCCAGGTTTGGGTTTGTTTGATTTTTGGTTTGTTTGAAGGATGTCCACAACGTAAGTCTGTTGGTATTGATGGGTATGGGTATGGATGTGAATGTGGATGGATTTGGATGGGTATGGATATGAATTGGTATGGAGGGTTATAGATAAGTATGCTGTGGGTAGTTATGGGTATGGTATTATACATAGAGTTAGGTATGATAGATATGAGGTTTGGATGTAGTAGGATGGGGTAAATAAACAAAACAGATAAATAATTTATGTTTTGACCCCTGAACCACACTGTTGACATAAAACCAACTTTGCATCTCTCTTAGGTATTTAGAGTGGTCAGATGACTGGAGCTCGGCTCTTGTAGGTATAAGTTGACTAGCGTGTATTAGTAGACTGATACAGACTGATGTGACACTTCTAGCATTCAAGGTTGCTGCAAACACAGAATGCCAATGTCACTGGTTAGGAGTGATTATAGCATTAGCCTAAACATGGTACTAGGTGCTCACTCTGCGTAGCTGCAACACTTGACATAATAATTAGTTTGAATGTAGAACCCATGAAAGGATGAAAACACCATTATTTGCACTAAATCCCAATGGATGGATGGATGCATGTAGACAGACAGATGGATAGACAGACAGTGAACTATATTGTCATTGTTCAGTAAAAGTGCAAACACTGAAATGCAGTTAGCATCTACCAGAAGTGCAAATAGTAGCAATAGTGCAAAAACTAAACTGTGCAAAAGTACAATAAATAGAAGTGTGAAGATAGTATATAACACTAAATATATGTATCCGTATACACATATATACGCAAAGACAGATTGTACTACTATTATAAAAGAAGTGGGGTATGGAGTTCAGGAGAGTGAATGAATATGGGAAAAAGCTGGACCTGAGCCGACTGGTTCTAGCCCAGATGCTCCTGTATCTTTTCCCAGATGGGAGGAGGTTAAACAGTGTTGGTTGGGGTGAGAGGAGTTCCTGATAATGCAGTGTGCTCTGCCCACACAGCTCTGATGGTTAATGTCTCCGATGGCAGGAAGCTGTGCACCAATGATGCGTTGTGCTGTTTTCACCACACTTTATATGACCCTGCAGGGCCTTCCTGTCAGCCACAGTGGAGATGTACCACACCGTCACACAGTTGGTCAGCACGCTTTCTATGGTGCAGCTGTAGAGGTTTGTGAGGAGTTGAGGAGACAGGTGGTCCTTCTTAAGTCTCCTCAGAAACTAAAGATGCTGCTGTGCCTTCTTTACCAGATGGGAGGTATTGACTGGCCATAAAAGGTCTTCTGAGATATGGATGCCCAGGAACTTGAAGCTGTAGACATGCTCTACCTTGGCCTTGTTGATGTGGACAGAAGAATGAGTGCAGCCTTTGGTTTTATTGTACTCCACATTGAGTTCCTTGGTCTTCTCTGTGTTCAGGATGAGGTTGTTGGCAGTACACCAGGAAATTACGTGCTGGATCACCTCCATGTAGGCTGATTCATCATTGTCTTTGACATGGCCAATTACTGTAGTGTCATTTGCAAATGTGATGAGGTTGAATGCGTGCAGAGAGACCCAGTTGTGGGTGAACAGAGAGAAGAGCAGAGGGCTCAGTACTCTAGTGTTCAAGGTGAGGATGGAGGATGTGACTTCCCAATTTCACACAATGGGGTCTGTTGGTCAGGAACTCCACCATCCAGCTACTTGTGGGGGTGTTGATTCCCAGGACTGTTTAAAAGGCAGAACTGAATGATCAGCATCATTCAGAGTGAAGAGCTGCAGAAATTGCAACCTATGTCTTCCTATTTGAGCAGTTTGCAAACTGGTGGGGGTCCATTGATGGTGGGAGCAACACCTTCAGGTGACTGAGAACAAGTTTCTCAAAGCACTTCAGGACAACGGGGGTGAGTACAACAGAGCAGAAGTCATTCAGACATGCTGCAGTGTCTTTGCACTTTGGCACTGGTATGATGGTTGTTGTCTTCTAGCATGTGAGAAAAGCAGCCTGTGCCAGTGACAGATTAAAGATATCAGCAAAGACCTGGACTGACTGTCCAGAACACATCCAGGGACACCATCTGAGCTGGCAGGTTTGCATGCATTTACTCTGCTCACTGCTGAAAACACTTCCACTGTGAAGAGTGTGATAGGGCTGCTGTTGTGAGGGAGAGCACTCCATGTGTAGTTCTGGACAGTATTCTGATCAAAACTAGCATAGAACTGATTAAGATCACCTGGAAGAGAGGCACTGCTGATTGTGAGATCTAGTCACCTATGTCGGCTTCGCTCACTTGGGGGAGCTGGCTGAGCAATTCACAGTAGGCTTGAGACCTCCAGATGAAGTTCCAGTAGGTTAAAAACTGCATTACTACAGGCAGAGCCAATGTCCAAGAACATATGCTGGCTATGTGTGATGCCTGCCAGGCAGTTTGAGATAAAACATTTTGAAACCAGTGGACTAATAACTACTAAAACATGAAATTCAGAGAGACGCTGAGCCTTGCATGGTGCACGCACCGCCACTGTCACGCAGAATGTTAGGACTAAATTGCTTTCTCTGTAATTAAACATGCTGATTAGTATTCTAGACATATCTACAATCTCAGTAAAGCACACTGTCATATTGTGATGTAATTCATGATGATGATAATGAATGTAGCTCTGTTCATCATTGTGAGATATCAGCTGTGTTTGTATGTCTGAAGGATGTTTCAGCAGTGGAAAGGGGCCCTGCAGGAATTCAAGAGTTTTATACACTTTAAATTATAGCCTCTTGGAGAATACAGTTTGCTAACACACACACACTCTTCAGCTGCAGTGAGTGTGTGTGTTGAGTAATGATTAGACAGAGCTGCTCTGGAGTCTCAGTCTGAGGATGAATGGAGCAGGAAATGAGGGAGAGCTGCATCACTCTGTCCATATTTATTCTCTCCATCTCTCCATCCTCCTATCACCACCTTTCACACACAAACTCTCTCTCTCTCTCTCTCTTTCTCTCACTCACTCTCTCTCTCATCTTCACTTTCACTCGTTTGACAATCTGTCAGCCTCTCTCCTCTTACTGTCCCTGTTTTATAGGCATCCAGTCTCATCTTCCTCTTCATCTCAGTCCTCATCATCATCTTCTTCCTTTATTATTTCTGTTCTTATCTTTCTCTTCATCTTTTATCTTCTTCATATTCATTTTCACCATCTTCTTTATGCAGACAAGATGGACAAAACAGTGTTGATATGTTCTGAGCTGTTTGATATAAAATGATGAACACATTGAACATCTAATCTTATATTTAGAAGAACATCTTTAAATCCAACATACAGAATATTCACCATTGTTATTTGTTTGTTTGTTTTCACAAATTGTGTGTTAACATGACTGACCCTGACCCACTGAGAGGGTTACACAGCAAAACTGGCAGCTAGGGTGGTAGGTAGTTGGTGGTATCTCAGCAAACATGTTGTATATTCAAACCAGGTTTGGTCGCCTGATTCAGGAACATTAAAGCAAGGCAAGGCAAGTTTATTTGTATAGCGTCTTTTATATAGGGTGGCAAATTCATGCATAAACAGCAAATTTTGCATAAACAGAGATATGGATTTAAAGGTGTCCAGTGTTGGGGCTCTTCTAATGCTCTCTGTCAAATGATCCTATTTATCTGAACCATAGTAGCTGAACGCTTCTTGTCCATGTTTAGTTTTTACATTAAGCACAACTGAGTGATTTGTTACTAATCATCTGAGACTTCTGCTTGGCTCATATCGATGTATCATATCAGATAGATATGCTGGTCCTAAGCCTATGAGACATTTAGAGACCAGTAATAGTACCTTAGAATCCATTCTGTAACAGACTGTTAACCGGTTTAGGGATTTAAGAATGGGAGTGATGTGTTCCCTTCTTTTACAGAACCCTGGCAGCTGAATTCTGAATCAGCTGAAGATGTTTGATGGTCTTTTTGGAAGAGTAGTTAGGAGACTGTTACAGTAATCAATCCTGCTGGAACTAAAGGAGTGGACGAGTTTCTCCAGGTCTGGTTTAGACAGAAAAACTCTAATCTTGTTACTGTTAAGCAGGAAGTTCTCAATACATTTTTTCAGCCATTAGAATGTGAAAAAAACGATCACCTACATACCAATGATCTCATTCCAATGGCTCCTGTTAAGGGATGAATATGTGAACAGTCAGTTCTTGAAGTTGATGTGTTGAAGCAGGAAAGGTGGGCAAGCATAAAAATCTGAGACACTGAGACAGACACAAACTTTTCATTTTCATTTTTCGTTTTTCATTTCCAAAACATCAGTCAGGGCAGGTTACTGGTATGCAGTGGCCAATACCTACAAAAGTAGCCCAAGAAAAGAAAACCAGTGAACTGGCAACAGTCTCATAGGCAACCAAAGCTCAGTGATGCACATGGAAGTCCCCCCTTAGAACTAGACTGTTAATGTCTGGTGCTGTGTACCACAGGACACATTCAGAGGACTTATGAGGTCCGTGTCTCAATGGACCATAGCTGTTTTGGCTGGACAAGGGGGATTTACACAATATTACACAGGTAGATATAATGTCACACTTAGAACAGATTCCATTACTTGTTTTATTGCTTTAAATAAAACACAGCACAGAAAGCTGCTTTCTGGTGTAAGGTATAGATAAAGAGATAGAAAGACCTCTTCAGGCTGCATGGAACACACTCAAACACACACTTCTCACACAGTGTGAAACCTGGGTCTTTTACTAAAAAAGCTGATAAACACTCAGGTACATCCAGCTTCCTGAGAGCAGAGGAACAAATTCTTTACAGATGCAGCTCTATCCGAACAGAACAATGTATTGTGTCATCAAAATGCAATTTCTGAATTGATTTTTAACTTATTTGAGAGCATTGCACACTAATGTGTCCTTATGTGATACCAGAGACAGCAAAAATGTGCTTATATGCAGCTTTTGCTTTAATATACAGTTTAGGCATAGCATAACACTATGGATTGAGGAATGTAAAATGCATATACAACTGGAAGTGGAATGTCCCATCAATCTGGCACCTACTATCATTCCTTGCTGAAACTCTGATCATTCACATAACCTTGCCCTGAGGAAGCTGGCCAGTGTTCAACCTCGCTCAGAAGGTGACACCTCACTGCTAATACAGGTGTGGGCATTCCTATGACTTTTGGCATTCAATGTAAATTGGATGTAAACATGTATATATATACCACACATTGTCCAAAAAAATTAGTTGCACCCAGGAGGAATCACAGCATTGTAATGCACAACTGCAATGGTGTCATGGACTCACTCAGAAGGGCAGCAGGTCATCTTCAGTGATGAGTCCCACTTTTTCAATTTCATACAATGCAAGATCACATTTGGTCTTCATTATAGGCACTTTGACAGCCCAGTGTTACATTTATGTGGTCTTGCAAACAGTGGCCCCACCTTTTCTGATTAAACACACTCGTATGCATACTGCCAACATGTCAAGAGCTTGCCTTGAAAATGCAGATGCCATGCCTTGGCCAGTTGCATTGGCAGACCTATCAAAGCTTAAAAAAACATGAACATGCTATGAACACCCTACTGTTATGCTCTGTTCTTACCTCCTCCCTCAGCTACAATGAGTGATTTACAGGTGTAAATACAGGTGTAATTACAGGTGTGGTCTAATTAGACACTGGGTCTTGGCACAAGAGTGTGTGACAATGCTTCACCTGCCCAATATAATGGCTCTCAGGCACTACTTTTGGGTACTGTACATCTTGGTGAGAGATTGTTGACTGTTAGACTTGCGTCTGCAATGAACTTGGAAGACAGTTTTCCCAGTTGATAGACTTGAGAGTTGAGAGAGTTGGACTTAAAGAAGCAGGATGGTAATTTCAACAAAAAGGAAATTTAATGTTGTTATGTGTCCTGCCATTGATAACAACGGCAATGAATCTAGGTTCTGTTTGGGATCCAGTGGATGCCTTTGCTGTGGTGTTACATACTGTCCCAACTGCTGGTGTGATGATCTTTGGAACTGAGACAGTTGGTCACGCCTTGCAATAATATGAGGGTCATTAACAGCTCAGCAATATGTAGAGGACATCATGCGGCCACATGTGTTACCTCTGATGGCGGAGACGGCAACTGTTACCGCAAGGGTTTCCCAGAAATTTCTCTGCCAGATTGCAACACTTCTTTGGCCTGCCTGGTTGCCAGATTTATTGCAAATCGATATATTGTTTATAGGACCAGCTCAACCTATGTGTCACGTATCTGTCTTGTCCCTCTGGTCTTGTCTTTGTTTTGTTTCTCCCCTCGTGCTTCTGAGCACATGTCCTGCTTCCGCCCATTTCCAGCTGTGTCTGATTTGTAACCCTGCCCCATCATTATCATTTTCCAGTCTTGTCTAATGTTCTCTGTACATATAAGCCTCTTTTTCTCCGTCTGTCTTTGTTGGTCTTCTTGTTAACTTGTCTACATGTCTTGTCTAGTCTTTATGGTGAGTGTTTGTAATCCCTGCGTGTACTTCCACTGCCTACCTGCCCTTTAAGTCTGCATCCCTGACACTATGAGAGTGCAGGATCTATAGGCCCAGCTACGACATGTGTAGGCAAATGAGCTGCAGGATGACTTTCTGAACCTGTATGCCCCCATGCCCAGACATATCACATCTTGTATCCAGGATTGTAACAAGCCTCATTTCAACAGCCCCCCCCCTGTTCAGAATGTATCTTTTCACTCTAATCTTATAATCACTTATATATCATCAGCATACCATCAGTTTGTTTTGCTTTTTGCATGAGGGTTATTAGATTTTATTCTAATATTAGTGTTTTACTGGTAAATAAATGCTTAAAAGATGTAAATTATAGTTAAAGTATCTAAATTTGTCTATGACACAGTGAGTTACTGGAACCTTTTTAAAATTGTTGGAGCATTTTCAGGGTATATTATTTTCTTTCCCTGTGTGTGTGTGTGTGTGTGTGTGTGTGTGTGTGTGTGTGTGTGTGTGTGTGTGTGTGTGTGTGTTTATAAATTAATGGTGGATGTTACTCAAAATAACATAATTTCCTTTCATATTCCCTGAGTTTGTCTAAGATAAACAGAGTAATAATAATGGATGAAAAGCATCTGAAAGCAATGGTGTGTTTTGTGTGTGTGTGTGTGTGTGTGTGTGTGTGTGTGTGTGTGTGTGTGTGTGTGTGTGTGTGTGTGTGTGTGTGTGTAAGTGTAACCTGCAGCTTTGCCTCAGCAAAACAAATCCATCTGCATGCATGATTTAAGACACTGCACAGCTTAGTATAAAACTTTCATGCAGTGTGTGTGTGTGCGCGTGCGCATGTGTTATTGCGTGATTGTTCAAGTGCATTTGTGTGCATTTGTGTGTTCCTTCATGTGCATGTATCTGTGTCTGCTTGTGTGTGTGTGTGTGTGTGTGTGTGTGTGTGTGTTTTTACATTTTCATATGCATGTGTATGGTTGTTCCCGCATGTGCATTTTCATGTACGTGTGTTTGTGTGTGCACTGAATGTATGTCACTCAGCTGAGTCCACTGTTGGTGATGTAACAGTGAAAGTGTAATTCAGACGTGTTTATCATCCAGGCTGTTTATCTGCTGCATGAGTCCACACTGCAGCTGACCCTGAGCAGCGCTAGAAATTAAAACCCTATAGAGATTTGGATGATTTTATCTTTGGAGGATTTGATTGAATTTATAAATGTAATCATGAATTTACAAAAATTTACTTCAAAATAAAAAATGACAGTCATCATCAAAATATATAGATGAATAAATCATTGTGTTTTGTGTGATAAAGTGTAATATATTGAGGACTGGGTATCGAGGTCTCTATTCTGGCATTTGTATTTGGCAGCATCTAAGCTTGAGGGATTCTAGCCTCTACAAACTAGCTGAGGATATTTTCTGAGGGAACAGCAAAGCACTTTCTAGCCTACACTATTGGACACATAAGTGTCAGCAATGATTGCAGCTTAAGGTAGCAGAACTCATTTACTAGGGGGGTCTACAAACATTTGAACATACAGTGTGTGTACACCTGATATTACCAATATAAATACCCCGTTAAGCCCAATATGTATAGGGTACCTCATTACATCCAATTATGTATAAAAAGTTATACCTACAGTCGTGTGGAAAATTATAGGACATCCCATGAATACCATTTTTAAGATATGGACATTTGATCTTCATTTTAGTTATATTGAGAGATGGAGGTCATATAACTAAACATATTAAATGTAATTACTAGATGCAATTTTCTTGGGAGGAAAAATACACTCCCACATTTATAACTATTTAAAATGCCTAAAATTAGAATCAGTTGCTATAAATGTGGGAGTGTTTGCCAGAGAACACCTAGACAAAGACCAGGGCTTCTGGAACAATCAGCTTGGGACAGATGAATAGTTGAAAAGATGAACAAAGTTGAATTATTTGAGCACAGTAACAGAACTCATTGTTGGCTCAAACCAAACACAGCATTTGAGCACAAGAACATCATACCAATTGTGAAGCATAGTGGTGGAAGTGTCATGGTTTATGGATGCTTTGCTGCAGCAGGGCCTAGAGAGCTCTCCACCATAGGAATGACTATGAAATCTTTATTGTGTCAGAGTGTGCTTGAGGAAAATCTGAAACTGTCTATAGAAAAACTGAATCTGACACTTCACATAACTGAAAGAATTCTGCATTGAGGAATGGGAATTTTGTAGACAGTTATAGGAAATGTCAAATTGAGGTTATTTCAGCCGAAGGAGGAAATACCAGCCTTTAGGACATAGGGTGCCTCACAAGAACATTACATTTTTAATAATTACTTTTTTACAAATGATCTTAAAAAGGCATTTGAGTTTCGTTATATGACCTCCATCTCTCCATCTCTGTGCATTGACTAATACATCATATTCTAATGTATAAGAGTGTTTATTGAGGTTTTGTATGAATAATATCTCCTATTCCAGTGTATAGGAGTGATCATTTCAGTCATTTACAACAATTTTGTAGTTTATGATCTAAACTCAGACCTTGGGAAAAGCTGAACATGTTAAGGATGTATTTAACAAACAGTATTAAAATCACATCTTTGTTCTGATGATTAGTAGATCAATGTGATAATAATGATATGATTCCATCACCCAAGAAGGAATTAAGACTTGTCTCTGCTTGTCCTGCTAGATGTACGTCTAGCACTGTCTGTCTTTGTGATTTATATAGACACATCTGCAGGCTCACACAGTTACAGAGCTAATATTGGGTTTGCCTGTCAGCAGTGCTTAGTGTTTGTGATATCTCATATATTATGAGCGATCCTGATAAGGAGAGAGACTGTATATGTTCAGATTCAGTACAAATACAGAAATCAATGAAAGACTATAGAGTGAATATAATGCATCAATAATGACATGTAATGTAAGTGATTCTAATAAAGTGTCCAGTTAGGTTTTCAGTGACCCAGAAAGCAGTAGACACAGTGACACTGGACACACATAGTCTTAAAGGGATCAGGTAAGTTTGAAAGGGTTCAGTTACCTGTTCTGAGACTTAATATGCAGAGCTCTCTGCTTACAGAGCACTGCAGGAAGGAGTGCATGGAGATTGACCTTCTTATATACTTGGGGCTCTGTTACATTGCAGCTATTGTATATGAGATAATTGAGGTTCTTGGTTGTTTTGTGCACAGAGATGATATATATACTGTAGTGCATGTGGGGTATGTTATTAATTGTGTGTCGTCCTGTGAGCACGGACGAAGGACTAGATGACCAACACAGACTTTGCAGAAACAGATGAACTTCTGTTTCTGACTTTACATCAAAGCACAGTAACTAGGTAGGAGTGTCTAATACAGTGGACAGTGTTTAAACAATCCTGCAGCATTTCTGTGTCTGATTCACTCATACCAGCTTAACACACATTATTATTATTATTATTATTATTATTATTATTATTATTATTATTATTATTATTATTATTGTTATTATGTAATTATAATTATTACATTATTAAGTCAGTGTCACTCAAGTGCTGAGAATGACCCACTACCCACATAATACCTGGTCTGTGGTGGTGATGTAGGGTATGTATACAGGTCCTGTAGTATTTTTAGTATATATTAGCACTATCCCTACTTTCAGGTGTGGGCTAAAAGGGTGTAAAGCCCGCCAGTATTGAGCTGTGGAACAGTGGAACTTTGTTTCCTGTATGTTTGGGCAATGTATCAACTTATATCTATATTAGGATATAAAGAGAGTGCAAAATGGACTGAGGCATTATTGTTTATGTTGAGTTTTAGAGTTTTTAAATAACATTCTCTTTCAGTATTACAAAAAACTTTATTTCTGCTCCCTCACTCTGCTCTGCCCCCTGCTCTCAGTTCCTGTTGTACTCTGCTATTCCCCCATATTTTGGAGTGGGCAATGTGAAAATATTTTATCACTGTGATTTTGCTTATTTTGATAAACAATATACTTTTCTGAGCATATCATGGAAATTGTCGGTGCTTAAAGAGCATAGACGTAACTACATATTTCAGTAGTCAGCATGTACTGGTCACAGTTCTGTTCTGTTTAATAGCAGATTTTAAGAATCTGTTGCTGTTCTGTCTTAGATATATATGGTGTGATGAACTGGCAAAAACGTGTATTGTGTTTTTAACTGTTTGTGTGAATGTTTAATAAAGCCTACAAAATCTCCAACAGAACTGAGAAGCTTTCAGTGAACTCTAAAGACTCCCAGCAGTTTTGTGAGGTTACTGTTGTTCAGAGGCCGCGCTACCATTCCAGGCATACCGCTTTGATGTAGTAACAAAACACACACACATACACACACACACACACACACACACAGAGAGAGAGAGAGAGAGAGAGAGAGAGAGAGAGAGGTACACTTTCCCTCTTCTAAAAATATCTCTGTGTTGATGTGCTGTACTGTTGTGAATAATTGAGTAAACTAGAGGCTTCTGAGTGGATTTGCAGTTTTCCTCTACATCCACAGTCCGAGCTCTGAGCCAGTCCTCAGCACTATTCAGTTTAATTCAATTCAGTTCAATTCATTCCTTAGATTAGTTAAATTTAGTTCAGTTAACATTTATTTAATTCAATTAAATTGGTAAAACTTGACATCAATTATTGTGAACCAAACAATTACAGTATAAAGTTTATTATATAGTCTGTGTCATATAGGAACTCTGAATATTATATTAAACATCGGAAAATGCTATTTGGTTTAGTTTAACACATTTTTTTCATAATTGTTTAACATATTATTTATTATTGGGTATAAATAAATGTGTATTCATATGTATTTTAATACAGTATGAGACTGTCTGTACATGCTCAGTTGCATATCTTCACACACTACATTTCAAACCCTGACTCCTCTGTGTGGTGGCCGTTGCTAGGGTGACTGTAGCTCTGCCTCAGAAGAGGCTGAGAGGCTTCTTTAACATTTATTTTTCCCAGTGGGGAACCAGGACCATCAGAGCTGGGCTTCAGTTCAGGTCACAGATGTCAAAAGAGGAGTAAAACGTAAAATAGTACTCAGTTTTGCTTGCACTAATGTGGTGTTCTAGTGATGTGTGGTGTTGTTCAGAGTTAACAGGAACACTTGAATGTTTGTCATACACAGTAAAAAAATAGTGTTAATTTTACAGTAAACTGTTATTAATTTCTTTGTTATTTTGGTAAATGGATGCAGTTTTGAACATGGTGTGGTTTACCTTAGTTTATAAACACAAACATTAACTTCTCCACAGATTTGAATGGTGTGGCATCTGGAACCACGCACTGCACTCAAAGCAGGACATATTTAGGATGAAAATACAGGATGTTAATGGAGCTCCACAAGACAGCTGACCAGAATTTCATAACACTGCGTAACATGAGTCATGTGTAAAATTTTGTAATATTTAAAGCTCACATGCTTCTTTACCTTCAGGTTGTCATCAAATGTACATGTGTGGCTGTCAACAAGGGGGCATTCTGTGTATTAGGGGGCATTAACTTTTAATGATAAAATAAGCCACACAATAGACTTGTAAAGAAAATCAATTAGGATTTTGGGCATTGTATTGATTATAATGTGATGAGATTGATGACGGTCTAAGTTCAGTGTTTGTTGACAGATCTTGGCAGAAATTACAGAGATGGGAGTAGATTTTGAGGTGTGTGAAGGTAGACCAGGCGAAGAGGTGAACACAGAATAAGTTTATTTAGCAGAACATATCCAAAATAACAAGATGACATGAACCAGACACGCTGATGTTAACACACAAAAAATGACAAACACTGACTGAGACAAAGGACTTTGAACATACAGACACAGACTAGAAACACCTGGGGATGATTAGAAGATGGGCAGGGCTACAAATGAGACACAGGTGGGTAAACGCTAAAGTCAGGGTGGATCAAGGCCAGAGACAAGTCCAAAAATAAAACAGAATGAAGACAGGCAAAGGAAACAAGACAGTAAGCCCCTTCCTGATGCACACAACACCGGGGTGCATAAGCCAGCACCCCCTGGAGCTGGCGAAAGAGAAGGACCTGGGATAGGACAGGGGACTGAACAAATGGCTGATGGGACAGACCAACAGAAGATTAGACACCAGATAGACACTGAGACTGGACAGGTAGCTGGACACAAGACAAAAATGAAGATGAAACAGGGGAAAAGACAGGAGACTGAGTTATTGGAACAGGAGACACGACAGGAGACTGGACCTGGGAGACATAGGATGAAACGAGAGACAGGACATGAGAAGAACAACATGACAGGGGATAGACTGGAGACTGAAAACTGTACATGACAGGGCTGGGTGAAGGAACAGGTAAGAAAACACTAATGGGTACAGACACTAAAACAATGACAGGGATGGAAACAACTAAAGCAACTACAGGAACTTGAACTGACACTGGTAACAAATCAGGACCAGATGGGGTACAACAACACAAGCAGGCAATGACCCAGGCTAAAGTCTATGGATCACATAGTGCCTGCTCCTTATGTGTCAACACTGGCACAGATGTGGTTGGCGCCACGGACACTGGAGTACAGGCGGCGGGAGCCGTAGACACTGGAGCTGATGTGTTTGTGGGAGCTGCAGATACTGGAGCTGATGTGGTGGTGGGAGCTGTGGACACTGGAGAACAGGTGGCAGGAGCCATGGACACTGGAGCTGATGTGTTTTTGGGAGCTGCAGATACTGGAGCTGATGTGGTGGTGGGAGCTGTGGACACTGGAGTACAGGCAGCAGGAGCTGTGGACACTGGAGTACAGGCAGAGGGAGCTGTGGACACTGGAGTACAGGTGGCAGGACATAGGAGCGTGGGTGGCCTCAATGGATGCATGCATGTGAGAGTCCCACAAGTGTGATGCCTCGCCTCTCCTGCTCCAAGGCAGCTGAGTAAAGCACTGTGGGCAGGGCCAAGGCTGAGACAATAAGAATAACACAAGAAAGTGAAATAGAAAGAAAGAAAGAAAGAAAGAAAGAAAGAAAGAAAGAAAGAAAGAAAGAAAGAAAGAAAGAAAAGAATGAAAGAATGTTATTGATGCAATGGGGAGAGAACGTCATTGTGGGTTCCGCCAGCAGATGGTGAAGCAACACGACCTGGGATTCGGATCCAGAGAACTTGTCAACCCCATAGTCTGTTGAGCCATTCAGAGTGTTTTTGTTTGTTTGTTTGTTTGTTTTGTTTGTTTAATATATGCCCATATATAAACATTGTTTTAGTTGGATCCGTATTTGTTGTTGTCCTATTTAACAACTGTTTGTCAAAGAACTCCCATTTATAAATGTATCTATTTTGACAAAATCCACCTCACTTTCGGGTGAGACAGGTATCTTGCTTATGAGACTACCACCATGCTAATTGATGTACCGAGGATTCCATTACTTGTTAGCAACATTAGCCTTGTAGCTCCAGTGCTGAACTTAAGAAAAAAAACTTTAGACTTCAGACACTAGACATACATTAACTGATTGTATTTGAGGAAGGGGATGTCAATTAGAGTTTTGATTAAAGTATCGCTTTAAAATGTGAAGCACCATGTTGTGTAGCACCGCTGCATCTCTGTGCCCGGAATATTTTCAGCTTCTGCTCACCGTGGTTCTAAATATAGGCTCACTGTGTTATTATAGGAGCAGAAATTCAGACCCTGCTGGTGTTTATGTTGATGGGTAGCGTACGCAGCTCGGCACAGCACTGATTAAAGCGGTAGTTGTAGTGGTTGGATGGAATGGCGTATTTTTAGCTGTAGTGTTCGATGTGTGTGAGGATGCAGGTGATTGATGTTCAGGTGCTTTAGTGTTTCTGTGTTTATTAGGATTCACTCTGTGGAGTCGCTTTCAGTTCTGTCTGCAAAGGCATGAATCATCAGTGGCTGGCTCTAACACTGCGTCACAGCACTCACACTCACACACACACACACACACACACACACACACACACACACACACACACACATACATACATACATACAATAACATGATATCTCTATTTAAAGTGGCTGTAGAGGATAGTGTGTTTTTCTATCTACACACACGTTCATATGCAGTCTGAGACAAAGTTTAGGCACCCCCTTTCAAATTCCATGTTTAGTTAATGTGAATGTTAATAATTCACATTGTCTACACAGTTCTGCACATTTTAATACACAATTACTGCTTATTTACTCAATTTAACAGATGGTGGGTACAGATGGGTAGTAAACAAAGTCAGTGTGTATACTCTGTGTTAGAATAAACTCAAATAAACAAAGTTAGTGGTCAGTGAGTGTGTTTACTTGTAAAACTCTATATAACATTAGAATAAACCCAAATAAACAAAGTGGTTAGAGAGTGTGTTATTGAGTATGTTTACCGGTAAAACTCTAAACATTAGAATAAATAAATAAATGTAAAGTCAGTAGTGAGAATGTGCTGTTGGTTAGTCAGGATATTCATATATTGGTTAGAAGACCACAGTTGAAAGAACAAAGGATTGTGGTCTATATATTCTGCTATATGTTCTACTAGGTTCTCTAAGTCAAATAACCCATTTAATACTGTTTAGATCTCATTTTGCATACATTGCAGAAATTGCAGTCCGAATTTTTAGAACAGTAAGAATTGTTGAGGTACTGCAAATGATGTGTTTCCTCCGAGTGTGTTGACTACCCAGCAGTGATGCAATGGCAGGAGTTTGAAAAGAGGCCATAGTGAGCTTCAAATGTATTGGAGGAAGCATGTGCTTGTCTTCACCCTCCTATTGTTGGGAGCATCATATGTGATGGGGAGAGTAGGGGAGATCATATGTGATAGGGGAGAGTCTTAAATGGGTTGGGTAGGAAGGAAGGAAATTTGGGAAAATTGCTTTTTTGGTATTTCACTGACAGCAAACTGCACTGGATTATGTTGTTTAAGAAGGAAAATAAATGAATAATTCTGCTTCCTTAATTGCGATTTTCAGACTGTACTCTATTGAGTTTCATCCCTCTAGAAACCAATCGGTTTCCCAACTACCCATTAGTTTTTATAATTAAATTGCATACAGATGGTAACCTGTGTAGCAGGTGCGATATTATAATATAATGTTCCTATCTTGTATAAAATTATTTGAAATATATTAATATTTACAGTATATTGCCCAGCTCTAGCTTAGTCATATCGTAACCATAGAAACGTGTGTAGTGTAACCCTGGAAAGAGGTCTAGATGAGCTATAGCTTTATGAAGATAGTGTGTAAACATTACAACGCATCATTCGGCAGCAGCTGCAGAAATCTTACAAGGCAGATTTTGTGTCGGCAGCATGACAACAAACACAGGACTGCTTCCTTTTACTAAAGTGGTTTTACACAGAGAGAAAGAACCGTGTGTGTGTGTGTGTGTGTGTGTGTGTGTGTGTGTGTGTGTGTGTGTGTGTGAGAGAGAGAGAGAGAGAGAGAGAGAGAGAGAGAAAGAGAGAGAGAGAGAGAGAGAGTGATGAATGAGTTTGATAATACCAAAAATCTCACCCCTAAACCCACACATAAATCTCTCTGTCAAAACCATGGGCGATGTGTGTATAGTGTGTTAATAGAGCAGCTGAGGTGAGAGAATGTGACTGTGCCTGGGTTCTGCTGCTGAACTGAACAAAGCAAAATAGTTTACAGTTTAAGGAAGACATCATATGCTCAGATGTGAATTGTGCATGGGTACACACAAGCAGTGCAAGGGTACACCAAATCATAGTTCAGTTAACACCATGGTTTGGACCTAATGGTTGTATATGTATATGATACAATGGGGGGAAATATATTCTATTCCAGGTTTCTTTTCAATTAATTTGAACACTCATGGAGTTTGATCCATAGGATATGATAGGATAGGATAGAACTTATATACATATATAGTGCTGTTTAGTTCCCCCTTGAAGTAATTAATACAATTTGTAGCAGTAAAGTATTAGCATACTCACTGTGTTTCCACATGTACACACACACAAAAAAACACAGACCCATCATCACCATGATTTCATGAGTTGAAATAAGATGGCAAAAGCCAGAATTGTGGTGGCAGGCTTGTTTATTTTCAGTTGCTTTGATTTCATTGATGGGAACAGTGAGAGAGAAAAAATAGTCATATACATGTTTCAGCAAGAGGGAGAGAAAAGGAAGAGGAGAGGACAAACAAGACTACAGTCACTTTAGCTTTAATCCTAAACCTTTAAACCTTTAATCCTTGCACTAATTTTATTAAGTAATTTTACTAAGTTTATTACCTAGGCAGTAAGTGTTTATTAACTCATTAAAGTACCAATATTAGAATAAATACAAATAATCCTCATACAAAAAATAGTGTTTGATTTTATGTCACTATTTAATAAAAGCTTTCCTCATGGGGAACTAGTATTTATAGTTATCCAAAACCTGATTTGGTAAATCATTGTTTAATTATAATTTAGCATCAGGTGAGCTGGTGATGGAACCTGAAAACATCCAGGAGAAATCTGAATCCAAACATTTGGCTAACTGCCTTGCAAGATCTGTTACTTTCTTCATAATTAAAAAATGTAGAAATGTAGAACGTAGAAATGTATTCCTCTTCTAATGTGATCTAGAGTTTTTACACACATATATATATATATATATATATATATATATATATGTGTGTGTGTGTGTGTGTGTGTGTGTGTGTGTGTGTGTGTGTGTGTGTGTGTGTGTGTGTGTGTGTGTGTGTTTGTGTTATATAATAGTGTCAGTAAACAGAATGTTAGTAATATTAATTCACCAATCTACCTCAGTAGGTTTCAGCTACAAGTTCAGATGATAATGATGCTCTTGTTCTCTTACAGAGTGGTGGGCGTTGAGTGAAGCTGCTGGATGTTCTAGTGTGCAGGATGTGTGTTTGGGATTAGATTAGATCAGATTAGATTAGATTAGTTCAGAAATGGCCTTTTGCCCATGACATTTCAGTAACAGCACTGACCCCAGACCTTTGGTATGAGCTCCAGTGAATGCGCTGTCAGAGACGGAGGCAGCCTCTGGGAGAATATCCCTGCAAATGTTCAGCACAAACTTTCCCACACACACATGCATAATGCATATTTCAAAACCAACAAAACCATAAAGCATCATTATGAGCAGCATACAAACACTGTGCCTCATTATGTAGTGTTGAGGTGAATAACACAAAGCTGCTTCTGACTGCAGTTTGAGTACATGCAAACAAACAACCAACATTTAAAATGATGCAACCTTGTCATCATAATAACTGATGGTTACTAGCGTCTATCCATTAACATGTTTGGATCATTTGCAGAATTGTGGAAATTACCCAAAATGTAGTCATACAACGGTTTATATACAGATTCACATATGCATGTTTGTTATTGTACACTGTCAGGATATAGTGTACATATAGTGTAAATGAGCAGGTGTCCCAGTACTTTTGTCCATATAGTGTACTTACATATATACAATGTATCCTGAAAGTATTCACAACCTTATTCCAAAATGGATTGAATTTATTTGTCCATCAAAATTTTATACACAATATTTCATGATCAAATGAGAATTGTTCATTTGAAATCTTTGCAAATGTATTTATTAAAAAAAACTGTCATGTGCCTTTTACTGAAGAGTGGCTTCCATCTAGCCACTTTACCATACAGGCCTGATTGGTTGAGTGCTGCAAAAATGTTTTTCCAGGGCCCTGACAGTTCAGGGATTCGAACCAGCAACCTTCCAGTGACAAGACTGGTTCCCTAACCACCAGGCTTCCCCTTAAACAGGGGTTATCATAAAATCAAATATTTAATTTTACGAAAACACATACCTGTAAATACTAAAACAAGAGAAACTGGTCATGTGGAGTGGTCTCTTTTTTACAGAGCTGTATGTACATAAGATCTTCATTTGTTGTTAATTCTGAAATCTAGGATATTAAAAACAATTGTACTGCTTTTGTTTCCACTGAAGTCTTTTAGCTGAATGTCGGACCACTGCTATGAGGATTGGATTGTGTTTAGCAACAGAAACTTTAGTGATGTCATGATGTTGGTTGATTACCACCCCACCCTGAGTCTCCTCAACTGAATCCAGAAATATTGAATGGAGCATCATCATTACAGAGAATACAGTTTATCTGCTCCATCTTAAAATATAAAACTAATGTTGTGTATCATATGTGATAATAAACCGACATACCAAAAGCAATGGGATCACAGTATGTAATTTGATTCTGAAGCACTATTACCTAAGGGGATGGCTTGAGCGCAACCACACCAGTATAAAATAAGTCATTATACTTTTTCAACTCACTGTGTTGTGGAATTAATCCTCCACATTTAACCCATCCTCACACGGTGATACTCACACACACTAGTGACTTCACACAACAGAGGGCAGTGAGCACTCATATATAGTCAGAAGATAGATTATATTTTACTTATACTAAAATATAGAGTGGAATTTCACTTACTCTCTCCACTTCTTTCAAAGTGGACCTTGCTTAATCCATCTGTTTATCTGTTAAAAACTAGCTGAAGCTGAATATGAAGGTGTGATTGTTTAAGCATTGAGTAAGAAACAACAAAGGCTTCCTCTATCCAGATTTATACACAGAGAAGGCCTGCTGCCCTTCAGCCGTGTGAGCAAAGTGCGTTAGCAGGCGGAGCTGTTCACAGTTTGAGGATTGTGTGTGTGTGTGTGTGTGTGTGTGTGTGTATGTGTGTGTGTGTGTGTGTGTGTGTGTGTGTGTGTGTGTGTGTGTGTGAAAGAGAGAGCCAAGCAGTGGAATCACAGTGCTATGTAACCATGGCAACAGCCCAGGAGGCTGATGTCACCGAGGCTTCACAGAGAATCTACAGCAGAATTAGCGTCCATCTCTCTCACACACACACACACACACACACACACACACACACACACACACACACACACACACACACACACACATACACACAGACACATACACACAGACATGCACAAAAAAACAGCTTGGTCACATTGAGCTGATTCAGCTTGATTTGATGTGTATAACTTGCATGCTTGTGTGTGTGCGTGCACGTGTGTGTGTGTGATCAGTTTGGATCACTCAGTATGTTTTAATACAGAACTATAATACACCAGTGTATGCATCTGTCCATTTATCTGTCTCTATGTCTGACTTGTCTATGTCTGTAAACATTATATGTCCAAATGTTTGTGGACACTCCATCTAATGAATGTGCTCAGCTACTTTAACCCCTTGTTGAAAAATGACTAATGATGAAAAAGATGATGATAAAAATGACTAATTAACTAAAACAATATATGCAAGGCTGTACAAACTGCCTTGTTGATTTTAGGTTATCCTGGGGTATTTAAGGGGTTAAGTTGCACTCATTGCTGACACAGATGTGCAAATGCTCACACAGGTTTACACACAGGTCTAGTCCTTGTAGACTCTCTGCAGCAGATAAAATGAATCTATTGACACCCTCGTTATGGCTAAGTGTGGGCTAGACCACCCAAGCATTAATCTGTGGAGCAGTGGAATGATGGTGTTCCATTCAGAACATTTGGATGAGTTGGGGATGAGGTGTGGTGGTCATCATCCAGAACTAAAGCTCTTGACGCTGAATTCAATCAAATCCTCACAGCAAGGCCCAGACTCTAGTAGAAAGTCTTCAGTGGGCAGTAGAGACTGTGCATGGCTGGTCCGTTATTGTTTCCGGTAGCACCATTTCTAAATACCCACCTGTCAAAACAACAAGCAAATACTTTGTAGAAATGCTGAGAATGTTTGTTCCTATAGTACAGAGGCCATCAGTAATGTGTATGGTGAAGTAAAACATTCTCTGATTACACTGTGTGATTTTTGTCAGTCTGGCCGAGTCTGTGCTGGTTGTCTCTATTCTGCAAGTTGTTTCATCAGTCAGTGTTGGAGTGAGAATTGAGTTTGTGTGTGAGGGGCTTGAGTGTAATCTAGTCATGTTTACTGGTGTATTCTAGTCATTTTGAACAGGTCCCATCAACAGCCAAAACTGAGCACAAAAATAAAACAGCGTGTAGATGAAGAAAAAATGCCATGCATTCACATTAAATTTTACATTCCACCTTAAATGATGCAGCAGCTTCAGTCACAGAGCCAACATCTACCTTGTATGAAGGGTAGTCTCCAGTACATACTGCTCCATGTTTAATCTGAATCCTCTAGGTTACGCGATGAATTTTTGGTTCAGCAGTAAGTTTGTCATGTCATCAGGGGACACTGTATGTGCACGTAGGGTGAGTTAGCTCAAAGTTTGACAAACAAAAGCATGTGTGTTGATTTGTTTAATGAACAGTGTTCAGCTTGCATTATCCTTTGCTTCTAAATGATTGTAATTGTGACATCATTACAGTTTCAGTGATTCTGAGGAACAGCTGCAATCCAAGTGTTTCCTTGTGTGCTGTGAAATCGGTAGACTTTCATTTTTGGAAGCAGGTTCATCCCTGGCCTAAGGGAACAGCTGACAACATAATAACAACATGGTCCTAATTTTAATTTCAATAAATCAACCAAAAAGTCCCACAAAATAAGAGAAGCGGCTACGATTACTAGCCCTTGTTTCGACTGAATGGAAGCCTCTTAGGAACAGCTGTATCACTTCCTATCGCTCATGAATATTCACTTCCAATGGTGCATATCTCTAGGTCTGTCTATCTGTATAGCTGTCTGCCTATGTGTAATTCCATCTGTCTGTTTATCTGTCTCTCTGTATTTCTGTCTGTCTGTCCCTCAATCCATCTGCCTGTCTGTGTGTAGTGTTTTCTCACACTCTGCTCCTGTCAGATGTAAACCCCTGCCATTAGTGTCCAACAGATCTGAACACACACAACCATCACAACACTGACCACACCACTTACCTGCATCTGTGTGCCTGTGTGTTCTGCAATATCATGACTCATATCCTTTACTGCCCGTAAGCTGTGTGTAAAGCCCTCAGAGAGAGAGAGAGAGAGAGAGAGAGAGAGAGAGAGAGAGAGAGAGAGAGAGAGAGAGAGAGAGACAGAGACAGAGAGAGAGAGAGAGAGATTAAGAGATAGAGCCAGAGTTGAATACTATGTTAAATTATTAAACTAATTGTATTAACACTCTTTGAGGGAGTGGAATTCTTCTCAGCTGCAGTTGTGATGTTCACCATGAAGCTCAATTCAGAATGGAATTAGCTAATTTTGCTAATTGACTGAATGTGTGGCCACAATCAATATGCCTGTGATACCGAACAAGTTTGAAAACTGTTTGAAGACAGAGAAGATTATTATTACATGAAATTTTAATCTGAAGCTTTACTGAAAATTCTAACAGGATACTCAAATGCTCCGCTCCATTTTCTGAATCAGTCACCTGTCTCACCTGTCTTTAAAAGACCCCTATGGGGATAGGTGGAAGGGTTAAATGCAGAGGACAAAGTAGGCTTATATGCGTATTTACATTTACAAAAGCACATAGCACAACAAATGGAAATGTCTGGTTCTGGTACCAAATCCACCTAATGGAAATATAGAGGAATGTAGGTATCCTGTGGTGGAAAAGCAACATTACTGACAGGTTTATTCATGTGGTATGTGTTATGGGATTGTTGATGAATCAAAAATGGAAAAATTAGGGAAAAGAAAAGTATGGTAAGATTTCTTGGAAACTGTAAAACTGCCTGTCCTCCTTGGTTCTGAATGTGAGGATAGTTCTGGCAGGTCTGTGTTATGAAATCTGTCTCACGGTGTTCTGATGTTAGCTATATCACATATGTGATTGTGCTGATGAGACAGGGTGCATTTATGCACTCACTGGCTTAGTAAAGCATGCAGCAATCCTTCATTATTCAGCTGTGGTGTTACTCACACTTGTGTTGAATTACACTGATGTATGCAGTAGGACAGTGTCGGCACGTTCTGAAGATTGTGGTTATGTGTTTACCATCTTGGCAGTAGGAGGGCATTTGTGATTAGATGTGATCCTGTGGTTATATCCTGTTTGGGGACACCACAGCCATGCTACAGCACCACCTGGAGCAGACAGTGTTAATTATTAATGGCCTGAACAGTTGCAGAACTTTCACCATAGCACCACTGATGCACCAAAAGTTTAGGAACCCAAAATATTTTGTCTGGAAATGGAAAAGTAGCACTTTCAGTTGCATACAGAACAATGAAGAAGAAGCTGTAGTTTTCACCCGGATCATCCTTCCAAGTTGCTTGCAAACAGTCTAAGCAATAGTAGATAAACATGTGGTACAAATCTTTAGGATTTAAGGATTTCTACTGGTGATCAGTCATCCCTGTTTATACAGTGTAAAAAGGGAGGGTACAGCAAGTTTGATTTGACGTCAAAACATGACATCATGCATGATAAGCTGAAAAAAGCACACAGAGTACTTCAGTCTGTCTGGGCCAAGTGCATTCATTATTGTAGTATTTAAAGCAGTGTTATGTATCAGTTGTACCATCATGTATCAGCTTCAGAATCATGTTGAAAGTACACTGTAATTGGGAGAATGGCCTCTCTGTCATTACCACTCTGGGGCTGTAACACATGTCGAAACTGCACCTCTCAGCAAAACCCAAGTCATATTTATGTAAAATCCTAATGTCATGTTACTCTTCTCCCTCAGTCCACATGGTTCTTTCAATAAAGCTTGTCCACAAATACACAACTTTAAATTACACTCCTTAACTGTAGGTGGAATGTGGGATAGCGGATTGAATGAACATTACTCATGGCACAGTGCAAAATATTTGAGCTGGCTTCAGCTTTATGTAAATTACACATTGCAGCTGTGCCATATTGACCAGTCAGGCAAAAGCAACATTCATTGTCCATGCACAACCTGAATGTGCCCACATAGATCTGTGTGCACACTTAGACTGCAATCACACCTGCCATTAATGTGTCCTGGCTGATACGATCACACATGATTGCAAAAATACATTGCTATTCTCACCTGTCATTTTAAATGCATTTCATGTCTTTGCTCATGTTCCAGCTATGAGTGTTTTCATGATCCTATGATTAGTATGTTATTGTACCGTGCTCAGCTAACTTGTGCAGAGGTCTCGTGGTATTAGTATTCTATAGCTGGGACAGTGTAATGGTTGATGGGGGTGGAGCTTTGCTGTTGGGGACACATTGAAATGCTTTTGCGTTCACACTACAAGAATAATCTTGTCATATGTGTCGCTGACAACTTCTGAACGTAGCTTGAGTGATTGAATAACAACGCGTCCTCTGAATGCATTGTATATTGTTCACACCTGTACTTTGTACTGGCTATTTATGATTGGATCACGCAAAACACAGGCCATGCCAGTTCTGAATGGGGCCATATATTGAAGCACATATACATCACAGAAGCTGCCATAGCTCTTTTTTCTCCAGTGCATGGTGTTGCGTTGTATTGCCAAGTACAGTTTAAAAAATAGCAAAATTGAGAAGGAAAGTATGTCACTGGATGCCATTGTTGATGCCACTTGAAGATAATGCATTTCAAATTGAAATCCACTACTTCATGATTGAAGTTCCTTCACATGCTGCATTGTAGGAGCACAGGCCCACACACAGAAATACTGTTTAAATGATGGCTGTATTAACAACGGAAAGCCTGAACATAATCTGTATCCCATAATGATAGTGTGTGTGTGGGTGTGTGTTTTTTCCAGGTCAATCAAGAGAACGTGGTCAAAGTAGGCCACAGGCAGGTGGTGAACATGATCCGACAGGGAGGAAACCGGCTGATCATTAAAGTAGTGACAGTCACCAGAAACCCGGACCAAGATGACACCATCAGGAAAAAAGGTAGCACCCCCTGTAGAACAAAACTCAGCACTGCAGCTCACTGTCAAATATGTGTCCAATAGTTTGTGGACACCTGCTCCTCCAGCTTATCAGCTGGGAGTTCATCCCTCTTTCCTGCAGCCTCTACACTCGTGGGAAAGCTTTACAGCTAGATGGGGATATTTGACTGTACTGTTGGATGATTAGTTTTGGCATTCCAGCACATCCCAAATGTACTGAATGAAATTCTGTCATCTTGAGACGTCCACACAGATGTACTATTCCAAAGCCCAAAGATAGAGGGGTTTATACCCATCTAGCATTGCTTGGCATTGGACATGGCATCATGGCCAGGGTATCTTGTTCTACTGGTCAGTTAAAAGGCCTGTCTGCTGTTTGAGTTAAGTGAATGACCAGTGATGTACAGGTCTTTAGTTAGCTGGATCAGCAGGCTGTCAGTATATATCTCTGTAGAGGCTGAGTTTATTCTGTATGACTGCAGCTTTTGCCTACATGCAGACACACACAAATACAGTACTGGTATGCGCTATGTGGCCCAATGTTTGTGGCCGCACCTTGTAATCAGCATATTTTGTGGCATTAAGGCTTGCCAGTTGTTCAGTTATGTACAGCTACAATAGTCTCTATAGAAAAGCACTGACCAATAGAAATGAGAGCAGCCAGGAGTACATGACCCTAAGGTCACGTAGCCCAATGCCGAGCATGGGTTAGAGCTGTATAAATCCTCCCAGCATTGGACTGTGGCGCACTGAAACTGGGTTCTGGTGTGACGGAGCCCCATCTACAGTAATTCCTTTGGGATGAGTGTCAGATCTAAGCATCCTGTATCAGTACCTGACCTCACTGATGCTCTCACTGTTGTGGATCTAATGTAAATTATTCCCAGGGTACAGGTGGAAACACTCACCATTAATACCCTTGATTGAACACTGGAAAAACAGGTGTGCACAAACTTTTGTTACTGCAATGTACTTTCCTGCTGAACTGAAATGAAAGCTGTTTGGGATTCCATCCCTGTCTCTGCCGTGTATGTGTGTGTCACTGTAGATCTGAATGGAGTGTTTTAGGTCAGGTTGTGTTTGGGTAGTAGCTCTTCTGGGCTGGTTGCCGAGCTTAAGGACATAATATATTCATCAGAGGGCACATACCAAGTGCCAGTCTGCACTGCCAAAGTCCTGCCGAACGCCCGTTTGGCACATACCGCTTTCAGACTAGCACCACAGAGTGGCCATCTGGCACTTCACACACTCAAGAGCGCCGTCCTGCTGCCCTGGTCAGTACAGCCAAAGAGATGAGGACACAGGGGAATCTGAAATGCCAAAAGTTGGGTGGGGGGAGGAATGTTACACACATTCCATCCATTTCAGTACTTTTTAATATGCTCTCACTGACTTTGCATCACCATTCATTAGCTGTCTCAGCAACAGGGGCAAAGAAGGTATTTGTAACAAGCAGCCAAACAGCATCAGGGTTTCTAATAAAATGGCCACTGAGTGGAAACACAAAGTAGATGTTTTAAATATAGTAGCCAGTGTGTGGAAGTGTAAAATAGGTGTTTCTAATTAAGTAGCCATTTTGTGGATGTGTAAGTTAGGTGTCTATTTAAATAACCAGTGAGTGAAGCACAAGGTAGGGAAAGGTTTATATAGCTTTATTTTGGAGTGTTCTATCTTAAATGCTGCAGCTTTTAATAGTTTTAAGCTTTTTGTTAATGACTCTCTCTCTCTCTCTCTCACTCTCTCTCTCTCTTTCTCTCTCTCTTTCTTTGTAGCCCCACCTCCTCCAAAGAGAGCCCCAACCACTGCCCTGTCGATGCGCTCCAAATCGATGACATCTGAACTAGAGGAGTTAGGTAAACACACTCACACACACATACAGACACTCACACACACACATACAGACACACACACACACACACACACACACTTGGTTCCTCTGTTTGTCATCCACATCTCTCCCCTCTGATTGATTGTTTGTTTATTTGTGTTGGTGTGGTGTTGATATCTGCAGTGGATAAAGGTAAGCAACAATGTTCTGATTCTCTATCCAGTAACATTCGGAATGAACAAAGCAGTGGCATAACTAACATCTGGGCACATGAACAGTAGTAGCTTCAAACCTCATAGATACTGTATCATAAATCTGGTTTAAAGAAACTTTGTGTAGCATTTTTTATTTAAAATGGAGCTTGTTGATGATATGTTGACTGTAAAAGGCAGAATGACATCTTAGTCATTCCCAGGGCCAGAAACCCTGGTACTGCATTGTAGAACTTGGTGGAGCTGTACATATAAGTTTAAAATCCTGTAGTATAACTCTACTGTCCACATGCTTCTTTACCTTCAGATACAACTTCAGAATCTCTTAGCTGCACACATACAGCTGTTCTTTGTGGGATGCTTGGATAGTGGATAGAATATGAATTACACTCCACCAACTGTAGGGAGAGCCCAAGAGTAATATCAAAATACCAAATACCAAAATACCACCCAATACAACAACACTCTGAATGTTGAATGAATGCACTTTCTCGTACAGAGCCACACCCCCACCCCTACACATTACAAAAGTTACATACACAAGAAAAACGGCTATGAGAAGCTCTGGGCTAAAGTGGACATGCACACAGCAGCACCTAGAGGCAGTTTTAAATAAGCAATGTTCTTGTGCTTCTGGGTTTGTACCGACAATGTTGTGTTGATGATATGCTCCAACACATTTTTAGGTTTAAAAGTGATCAGTGATTAAAATTATTTTAAAAAGTTTCTGAAAAAACAAATGGAATCCATCCAGAAAGCAACCAGCTGGGAATCTTGTGGCATCTGGAAGAATGGAAATTTACAACACTGCTGAGTTATCAATCATGAATATATTAGTTGATAGATAATATTAAATACATTTGTTTGTTTATAAGCAAATAATTGACCATTTACCGGAGAAGGGCATTTCAGGTCTTGCAAGTCAAAATCCACCCCAGGATTTTGTTCTGACTGCCTGGTTGGCTGTGTGTATAACTAAAGAACAGAATTCTGGGGTGGATTTTGACTTAATGGACCTCAAATACCCCCCTCTGACATTTACTAATATATCGTACAGCCCTTAGAATAGCTGCCTTGCCCTGCTGATAGTTACGTCACTGAAACAGATACGTAATCAACAGGGGTGTAAATCTAATCTCAGTGATCCGGTGCATCACATTTTACTACAGTTTGATTCATTTTTGGCTGAATAATGAGTTTACACAAAATAAAATATGGCTTTAAAGGATTATTATAGTTGATTATAATATTTTGCTATCATCACAATTACTATAATGCATCATGATCAAATTTGACACCCCTGAAAATACATTCACTCAACTGGAAGCATGTGCTTGTTGACTGTGTTGTTTTTACTGTCATGTGATTGGGCTTCTGTATGTCTGTGAACCTGGTGTGGCGCTGAGATTAACTCTGGAAAGGCTGGAGCGAGTTCCGTAATTTTGCTTCGCTGTGTAAATATAATTGCATGATTAATTACAGAGATATGTCATACATTTCATTTGCATTCAGATTACATTATTACTGGTTATAGGTCATAGTTATGCTGTAAATTACACTATGGACACGTTTGAGTCTGCACTTCTGAGTGATTATTTGGATGACACAAAAAAATAGCAAAAATGTAATGTTTTTCCCCCCAAATGATGCTGTGAACTCAACACTGACTCTTCATCAGGTGTGGATCATAAGAAAACCTCTGTTACACACACTGATGTTGGAGGGAGGGAACATTTACAATTCACTGTTTCTCCATTAAACTGCACTGTGAGTTTGTGGTTCCTTGAGATTCTGAAACCTCTAAAGGTTAAAGATGCATTTTATCTAATACTATAGTCAAGGAACTGTGGATGTGCATGAACGAGTGTGGGTAATACTCTGTAGCACGAACTGGAGTAAACCAAATCACTGCTCATTCTCTCACTGTCACTGGAATCTGTATCTGCACTGAAACTCGGAATTTACACTTAGAAAACATTAGTAAACATCTAACGCAGGCTGTTAGTGAAATGGATCCCTATTTACTAGCTCAGTGATGATTACGAGCCACTGGACGATGTGTTTAGATGTTTTTCCATAAGGTTAGTTCATTAATAGGAGGGTTATGTTTGTAAGAAGTGTAATCAAGGATTATTCTATGAAAAGCACAGAGCTTTACTAACTTTAATTCAGTGTGTAAAACAGTGTGTGTATACAGTGCACAGTTCAGACACTCGTGTAATTGTTTGTGACCGGCGCTGACCGAAAGTGTCTTAATTCATCTGTGTTTTTACTGCTGCTTAGTAAACTAATAGTCTGTCCCTATATAGCAGAATACTAATGAGCAAATAGGGAACCATTTTGGTCACAGCCCCTGTCATAAAGCACCATTCTCAGATAATGTAATGTGGCAATACATTTGAGACATCATCAACAATATTATTATTACATGTCAAGTTATATATTTAAAGCATATTTGTTTTACTTTTATAGTATGGCTTATAGCTCATGAAAACCTGAAAACCAGAATCTCAAATGATTAGAATATTTAATTTCAAATTTGAGTAACTTAAGAGTCTAAAAGACATTCTTTGAATTAATTAATTAAATTCATTAGGTTAAGGTTTAGGAATATCTTTGGGAAACTCTTGCATAAGTGACTCACCTCAGTACAGATAAAAGTGAGCACTTTAACTCAAATAAAGATGTTAATAGATGGCAACATTTTACAAAGACTTCTTCAACCCAACATGTGAGAGTGTAGATTGTACATTATAGATAGTTCTGTTATTTTTGAACTGTTGAGATTTGTATTGATATGGAATATGTTTGTGTTATTGAAATGGTGAGGTCTGGCATGGGTAGCTGCTGGTGTCTGTGTTTTATTTGTTTTTATCTTTTGGTTGGATTGTTATGCATGAATGTCTCAGTCTGTGTGCAACAGCTTCAGTAGCATGTCGTCCTAAAGGAGGTCAGATGCCTGACCCTTATGCTAGATGTGTACAGCTTGTAATGTGTATCTGAATGAGTGCGGATATAGTGAAATGAGGAGTGTTTGTGTGTGTGTGTGTGTGTGTGTGTGTGTGTGTGTGTGTGTGTGTGTGTGTGTGTGTGTGTGTGTGTGTGTGTGTGTGTGTGTGAGAGAGAGAGAGAGAGAGAGAGAGAATCTGACTTGATCTTTACATGTGCAGTGTGATTTTTACCCTCTCTCTCTTCAGCCACCTTGAGGAAAAAGAAAGGTGGTAAGTTTGATCACCTTTAACTACCAGCCCAAAAGCACTGACCACATCACTGGACTCTGATTCAAATCATTTATTATTGTACTTGTTGTGGGTAGTATGATTATAGTACATCCCAATGTTCATCAGCCTACTCTCTGCATCTGTAGCATAGATTCAGATACGATAGATAGAACAGATAGTAGTTGTGATGCCTCATTTCTGAAGAAGAACAGGAAGCCCACTGACTGTAGACATATCTTAGAGATACTTACTCTACAGGCAACTGCTGAATTTGATAACAAACACTCAAAACTAAAAGTTTTCATTTGCATATCTCCAGGAGATACATGAACATTTCTAAACTGTATACTACACATATCACACTGATCAGCCATAACATTAAAACCACCTTCTGGTTGATTCTGATATTTCACATAATAATAACAATCACATTCTAAAACAGAAAACAAATTATACAGGTGATTCCTATCTTATTTCTAGGGGGATAATAGCAGGTTTTACAGGTGGTAGATCCTCCTTCCTAGAGACCTTTGCTCAGAGTAAAGAGCTGTTTTCCAGAGGAATGGAATAATACTGTTAAAATCAGCTGAAATAAATTTTATGATAGACAACCAGAATAATATATAATAACAGCATAACAGTGTCAAAACAATTACTGTTAAACAAAACAATTTACAGCAACTTTTTACAGTGTAGTAAACAGGTTTTACGTTATTTCCCAAATACAGGAAAACAGGTTATTTTCCATTGTAATCATCTACTACAAACATAACAGATAGAGATTAGACTGAAATACACTGGAGTTTCCTTTAACACAGTTTGCACGTTGTCTGTAATGCCCTCTACAGACACAGGTTTGTGCTAAGTGTGGTTTACGTAATGCTACTTTGGTGTATTGGAAGGAAACTGGTTATGGATTGTATTGCTAAAAAGTACAGTCAGAGTTGTGAAGGTGTTTATTTTAGATGTTTGGTTGTAAGCTTATTACATGTATGTACCATGTGTATTTAATATTTTTACAGTCTTAAAAGGGTTCTTTGAATAATGCCATAAAGGTCAAAAACACACATTTTAAGACGAGGCAGAATGTCGTATTTCAACTAAAACCAAACCACATTGAGCCACTGATGATTGGCATGTAGAGTGATGGTCACATAGCACCAACTGACAATATTGAATCCCAGGCTTCAGTCTCTCTAAATGTGTTATAAATAGAGCTGTACCGGATTTCATCTCTGGTTCCGGACATTTTTGCAAATTCTGCTCTGGCTAAAATGTAGCCGGATTTCGGTTTTTGGCAGGATTTGCAAAGTGGTGCATACAACTACTGCAGTTTTGCAGACAATTATAGGCTGTGAGAATGCGTATGATATCATACAGACAGCCATCAGTACATTGACATGTAGACACTTTATTACCTGCCGAACAGGCAATGAACGCAGAACATCTCCTCACTCTACTCATGTACATCTAGACCTGACACAAGAAACTGTCTGTAACAGTCCTATACACAGCTGACCTTGAAAGTCATGATTGATACAGTACTTCACCTGTAGTCGTGTATATTACATGAGGCATAAATACAGAAACGATAGATTAGTCTTAGAAATGTCAAATCAGGTACAGCCCTAGTTATAAATCAGTCAGAAAATCTGATAAAAAAAATTATGTGAATAGTTTGAAACATTTGGCTAAATAATGCAGCTGGTACTGGCTAATGCACAGAATTTTCTTGTAACCAATGATTAGCTCTTTTTTGTTTGAAGGGTGAGAGTTTATCCATAACAAACAAGCTGATTGGCTCTTTTTGTTGAGGGGGGGACTTAATCTGTAACCAACAAGCTGATTGGCCCCTTTTATTGATTGAGGGGTTTTATCCATAAATAAATGTTCTATGATATCAATCAAATAACCTTTATTTTAAGAGTGTAAGGTTCTAGCTGTCATTTTGTTGGAAACTCAAACCTCCGTAGACACCTGTACCATCAATTCACATGCCACTATTTCTGTTCTTTTCCTGTTCTTATTTGATATTTGTTTGTTTGCTTAATGCACTAAACATAGAGATAAAGTTTTCACGACCTTATTTTTAATGAGAAGTGGATGGCAGGCAAGCAAGAAACCATTACTGGTTGAAAAAAGGTCAGCCAGTGAAACTGCAGTATTTATTGAGGGGAAAATGACACCTCATTCTCATTCTTTAGTCTGTGTCTCTTTCATTTAGATATTTGTTTTATTATTTTCTATTTTTGATGATTCAAATGGTCATCACCTCATGGACCTGGCTTGTAATGCTTATTTCTTACTCACATTTAGCAGGCTAACCATTCTCCACAAAGGGGGCACTGATTCTCAAATAGCTTATTGTGCTTTACATCGCAGCATGTGACTTTATGTTTAGAGTTTACACTGTACAGATTCTCGCTAGTTAGCTTTACAGCCACCTAGGTTACCATCAGAGGGCAAATTTTCCACTTGCTGTAGGAAATCTGAGCTTTTGATCTTTAATACAGGAACCATAGAGACATCATAAATTTTATATCATTTCATTATACACTCATAATCAAAAAGTTGTTGCACCCAGAAAGAACCCATTGCAGTACAACCCAACTGCAGTGGTGTTGTACAACGTTCTTATGGGGTTACTCAGAATGTCAGCGGGTCATCTTCAGTGACGGGTCCCGTTTTTGTCTTGGTGGAGACTACCTATGAATCTGTGTGTTATTCCAACAGGACAACACTTCCATATAATGCTGCGATCTCAAGAACTTAGCTTGAATACACAGATACTATGACATGGCCAGTTGCATTGCCAGACCTTTTCCCTTGAAAATGTGTGGGATCCTATTGGACACACTATCAACACTCCAACCCACCGCAAAATCTGGAGGAGCTAAGTGAGAATTTTCAAGCTCCATTAAATGTCCTCTACAACTCTGAGACACTACTTCTGTATGTGTAGCTCAATAAATGTTGCCCATATGAAATTTATAAGAAGAAATTGTTCCGGGTAACCTTTATGTTCCTTCCAAATAGCATTGCTATCCGACACTTCCTTCTGGGTACAACTATTTGAGAAACTATGAAACTATTTTTCTATATTTAGTGTATATTCAAGACATAATGTTGTTGTGCTCTGAAGATTGTGTGCAAACTCAGCTTGCCTCACTAGAAGGTGCTGAAGTATGGAATGCTTAAAAGACAATTTGAAGTAACATGATTGATCACTGACCTCCATATGCAGTTTTCCAGCACGTCTGGTAGCTTTTGGTTGTAGTTGGTTTTAGATGATCTCCTTTAGATGTCATTCAAGTGAAAACATACTGTTGGTTAACAAACTCTTGAACAGTATAGTGTATTCTGCATTTTGGTTATACTCTGTCCTGTTGATCATGTTGAGTGACCAGCTTGATCTTGCTGGTCAATGCTGGTTGACCAGTTTGGTCTTACTGTTTATGTTGGTCATGCAGCTCAACAAGCATGGTCAAGCTTGGTGAAAGCTTGGTCAGGTTGATCATTCTTGAAAACCATCTAAGTCATAACAGTTTGTTCTACATATCAGCTTGAACTGACCCTTGTGCTTTAGGTTGTCCCACCTTGTGTTTAAAAGTACGCTACATATTTTAATGATGGTTTATTCATTATTTATGTAATGATGGTTTTTTCATTATATTTACATTTTGCACACACTGTGTGCTCAAAGGTTTACAGGCAATAAAGTCTGTAATCAATTGTTATGGCAAACCAACTGCTGACTATGCATTTGCTGAACTTAATATGATGAAAATTACCTAATCTTTATGTGCAGTTTACTTTATTATTTGTTAATGAACACTACATGCACTTTGCTGGTGTTTAGTTGCTCATACATGGTTTGTATAATTTTTCTAAAAAAGATCATATGGGGTGGGATGTGCTTGCTCAAGCTTGATGAAACTGGTTTGCCAGCTTAGTCAGGTTGTTCATGTTTGAAAAACAGATGTCATAACTATACATAACAATTTGTTCCACATATCATCTTAGACTGCACTTAACTTATAGATCCGATTTATAATAACGTGTCTGGAAAGTGGTTGTCTGAAAATTTAAATTGAAAAACTAATAACTGTTTTTGCTTTCCAAATTCATATAAAAATGATAATAGAAGGATGTTATAAAGAGAAAAATAAAAGAAAGATAATAGGTGAGCTGTTGAAGGGCTTGTATGTGAAGGGTGTCAGTTGGAAGGCCGCTGACATCTATGAAGTGCAGTAGTAAACAGTAGTAAATTTGTTTCCTGCTCAGAAAAGTGGATCTTATTTTAATTTAGTGCTATTTATAGCAATTTGTATTATATATTTTCATGAGACTGTGCTGTTGAATAGCATAAATTACACACAGACTGTTAAAAATAAAGTGCCCTTTAAAACAATTTAGTAGAAAAATACTTTTAATTAATTAATAATTAATCATCTAACTTCCACATATATAAAAATGTAAACATCCATAAATAAATAGAACAATCTTATATAATTTCTGCTTAAAATAAGAAATATTAAATATATTTTTGCAGCATGACATCAGTTGTCTATAGTGTGTATGTTTTTTACATGTATGTATGTGTAGAAGTGAGTGTGTGTGTCTGTTCAGCAAATAAGTCCTGCTCTGAATCTTCTTTTCTTCCATCTCTGTGTAGATGCTCAGTCTTCTAATGTTGAGGGTCTGAAGAAGAGGATTGTATTTCAAGTCACACTAAGTAATGACCTAAATGCATGGAGGCTTTCAAAAGATCAGATTAAACTATACAAACAGGACTTGCTAGCATGCAGCTTGCTAGCGTGGCAGTGGCTTCACACTAAAACACTTGGATCTGAATACTGAGGAGCTTGCACGGCTTTGAGGGCTGACCAGTCTCTTTATACCCTTTTTCGTTGGTTTGTTTATTGGTTTATTTATTTTAAAATCTCATCAAAGTGTCCTTTGATGAGAAAAATAAATATCCATTATTAGATTTCTGGTGCAATGGAAGTTTTTTTTTCTTCTTTTATAGTGGATACGAATGTTCCTTTCCTTATTCTCTTCTTCAGTTTCGGGTTTCACTGTCTTTTTCAGACAAAGTGGATGAAGTAGCACCGGCCCAGAAGGCTGGCAGGGACAATGCCTCAATGGACATGAGGGTGGCCACCATAAAGCCCCGACCGTCTAGTCGCTGTTTAGCCACGCCCACAGATTTCAATGTAAGTCAGCTTCTTCTTTTCACTGCATCTAATACAGCAGCATTAATCTCACAACATTGCAACCCCCTTTGTTGACAGAGTATTGGTTACCAGGACCCTTTTCAACCTGACTAAACAACCCTGTCCAGACCAGCTGGATTAAATGCCTGTTCCTTTAAAATTATAATGAGCCACTGCTCAGTCCAACCCTCACATGTCTCATTATTACTATCAGCTACACAAACTCTTAGACATTATTTTTAAATTTATATCTCATACATAAATGTGTATGTAGTCCCAATGTGCTTGCACACAGGGAAATTTGTCCTCCACAATTAACACTAGTTAAGGGGACATTTCAGTTATGTCCTTCCAGTTCAGGGAACTGAACTGGCACCCTTCCAGTCACAATGCTGGTTCCCTAACCATCTGCCCCTCATCTTGAGGGAAGCCTACTTATTTATTTTTTATATATGTATATATATTTTACATTTTGCAAACACTGTATGATATGCATGTGCTGAGCATAATACAATAAAAACTATCTAATCTTTCCTTTACTATTTATTATTGAACATCATCAGATGCTTATTGATGGCACAGGTGTTTAGTTGCATACATGTTTTGTATTATTTTCATAAGAAATCATTGACAAATAAAATGGGATGTACTAGAACAGCCATACAAGAGCCTAAGTTCACTGTGCCATAGGCTAGAGAGGTAAAACGCCCCCCAGCATTGACTGGTGGAGTGATTGAGCTCCATCCAAAACCTTTGGGAGGAGTAGAGGCTGTTTCTGCGGCAGAGAAAAATTCCTATTAACACTGTTAATACTGTTAGTAATAAAAACTACAGGAGCAGGTGTTCACATACTTATGGTATGTATGTGTTATTTAGTATACATAAATATATGTAGTATATTTAGCAAACACTGTGTTTGGTATAATAGCACTTCTCACTGGACAAGGGATCATTCCTTTGATACTCCACATGCAGGTTAATGGTGTTATCCACCAGGCTGTCTAACTTACTAGTTACTTATATGGGTGTGTATTTATATGGAACCCTTATATTTCCATACAGTCCATGTATGAGCGACAAGGGGTAGCTGTCGTCCCACCCACTGTTCCTGGTGGCCCCCAAGGGGGGTACCTAGGTATACCTAAGGGCACAATGAGGAGGCAGAAGTCCATAGGTAAGCAAAACCTTCAAAATCTGGCTATCAATAACTGTGGAAATCCATTACAGTGTAGTTAATATCTTTTGATGATCTTGTCCACTTATACACCCAACATCATCTTGAATATCTACATTTGAGATCTAAATGACTTAACTGAACTATTTTGTGTTTTTGAGTTGTTGTAGTGGGTAATTTTGCACCCACGTAACTGCTAACATGATAAAGTAATCCTAGGGAAGTTTACTGATTAAGAACAATGCTGTGTCTCTGTAAGAACCATTCACGACTTTAAAACATTCCTGACTCATTCAGGCTAATTATAGTATTTCAGAGTTTATTTCAGATGCTGCAGGATGTTACTTAAAGACTTGCCTGTGCTATATACAGATTCAGTGACGTGGTTTCTTCATGACTCGTTTTCCTTTGCTGAGTGGGAAACAGTTCCACAGAGCCTTATTTTAACCTGCAGATCTATTTATATGTTTTACGTGATTGCTATTCCCAGGATTCATTATGCTTTCATCGCACAGCCGGCTCCGTCTCGCCAGTTGAACCAAGTTCATTAAGTTCGATTATCGTTAAATTAGGCTGATCTGCTTGCCACTCCAAATTCCTTTGATGGAGCCATTAGAACTAATTACACATTCTGGAGAAGAAATGGCATGATCAGCAAGTGCATTTTAATATGTGGTAATATTATTCATGGTCCCTTGCCTGTTTGACCATATGGCCTGAAGCAGGAGGTTATGGCATTGACGTTGCCTTTTTTGTTCATCACACTCTGATTGAATCCCGCTGAACAGAGAACTTTTCATGGAGCTGCTCATCTCACTAATGTTCTGTGTGCTTAGTATGAGGAATGCAACTGAATGCAAGATATTGTTGCAGTCAAAAGTTTGAACATACTTATTCATTAAATATTTAGCTTTTAGAGTGACATCTTAAGTATAAAATAATATAAAATTATACAATGTACAGAACACGCTTAACAAATCATAAGTATCCTTTGCCTTCTGTTTTCTGTAGTCCACCCTTTTGTTTTCATGTATCATATGTCTAACATTTAACATTTTGGTTTTGGGAGTGAATGTAGGCACAAGGCATCAACAATGCTGTATTTACATATCAGAACATGTTATCAAGAAATAAGCATGTGAACATATGCTTTTAGATTAACAGGAATGACTTTAATCAGGTGCATCCATTTTTTAACTTATATTGTGTTTGTTTGGTCCCGGATTATAAGACACTAGCTAAATTTAATCTAACTCAACCATTGCACTGAAATACAGAGATATTTTTGTTGCTGGGAGGCACTGATTAAATGACTGTGTATTAATGTTTGAGCTGTTAATCAAGTAGTGTTATTAGAAAAGGCTAAAGGCTGTAAATTGACTGTACATTATTTCTGCTGCAAAGAGCCTTGTTTTTCTAATTTACAAAACCATGCACTGTGCAAAAGTCTTTAATTGTGTTGTGTTTTTGGTTCGTTCTTTGTTTGCTCTTCCCCAATAATTTGCCAACACATTTGAATTATTGTTAATAGACTCTGATTAAATGTTGAATTAAAGATTAGGTTGCAGAGCAAGACAAGGATAATGTCTAAAGATGTGCTTTGATGTACTTAAATGATTTTTGCTGTAAAATAACTGTGAACTATACTATAATATAGTATATACCCTTTCTGTATTGCATAGGAATCACAGAAGAAGAGAAGCAGTTCCTGACTCCTCCATTGCTGAAGTTTACCCGGAGCCTCTCTATGCCAGACACATCAGAAGACATCCCACCTCCACCTGGTGTCTCTCCTCCATCACCCCCTTTTAACTCTAGTGCCCCAATCGGCCGAGGCTACAGTCCTAGCCAACCTGGCTTTACCCAGCCTCCAGTGGGCAGAGGGTATGGCACTGGCACTGGCACTATTCGTAGAGACCGGGTTGCATTTCAGCAGCCGAACACAGAAGAGTTTGACACCCAGAACTCCCAGCAGAACATCCGTAATCGGAATAGGCAATCTGTGCCTGAGAATCCATACTCTGAAGTTGGGAACAAGGCACTCTACATTCCCGCCAAACCAGCAAGGCGGAAAGGCATGTTGGTCAAGCAGCCAAATGTGGAGGACAGTCCAGAGAAAACCTGCTCCATCCCCATCCCCACCATCATTGTCAAAGAGCCATCCACCAGTAGCAGCGGCAAAAGCAGCCAGGGAAGCAGCATGGAGATTGAAACATGCACTCCAGAGCATTCTGGTGGCCAACTACGACCTGAAGATAGCCTCAGTGTTAGTAACCCATTTGCAGCTGCTATTGCTGGGGCAGTTCGTGACCGAGAGAAGCGTCTGGAAGCACGTAGGAACTCCCCAGCCTTTTTGTCCACAGATTTGGGAGATGAGGATTGTCCCACTCCTGCTCCTCGTTTGCGGCAGTCAAAGTCCATAGATGAGGGCATGTTTGCAAATAATGAGGGACTACGGACACTTATGGCACCACCGGCTTCATTGCTGCACAGTGCTACACAGGGAAGTGGAAGTGAGAGTGGCAATAGCAGTAGTGGGGGAAATGTGACAGACTTTAACACCCCTGAACCCACAATTGTGCGTGAACCTCTTAATACACGCACTAGGAACTGCCCTGATTTAGACAGTCCAGTTAGCCTCCCAGCATCTGTAAAGACTTACAATTCCAATGGAGGAGGTTACCTACATCCGGTTACAGGCAAATCTCTGGATCCCAGCTCCCCTCTTGCTCTGGCTTTGGCAGCCCGTGATAGAGCAATGAAAGAGCAATCACAGCCCCCTCCACCTCCACCAAAGGTGGAGTCCCAAAAACCAGACCTCAACCAGCCCCTCTTCATTGACACCAAGCTTCGCTCAGGCATTGGGACTAACTTGAGCCGGTCCATAGGCCGTGGTGGTCTACGGAGACAAATGACAGAGTCCAAATATGAAGCAGATGGCATGAAAGATTGCAAGCAAGCTGAAGAGAAGAAGAACATGCTGATTGATATTGTGGACACATCACAGCAGAAGTCAGCAGGGCTGCTGATGGTACACACAATAGATGGTATTAAGCCCAAGGAAAACAGCACATGTAATGAAGGGATGCAAGAGGGGGTCCAGCTACAAGACAGTATACCCACAGAAACAAGAGATTCAGGTACCCAATCCACAGTGCCCAATTCTCAGCCACCTGCTCTACACCAAACAAAAAGCATTACAGCAGGCAGCTCCATCGACGAACCCATCAAACTGCCCTTCCGTATCCCCCCTCCACCATTGGCTTCAGTGGATATTGATGAGGAGTTTGTGTTTGCTGAACCTTTACCTCCTCCATTGGAGTTTGCCAACAGCATTGATATCCCTGAAGACCAGATAGCTGAAATTCTGAAGCAGAGGAAAAACAGTATGGCAGGGGGACCGTTACCTCCATACCATCCTCATGCACCTCCACAAATCAGTGTAGAACATAAGCGTCCAGTTGGGGTTTCAAACTGCATGCCCCCGCCTAGCTACCCCCCACCACCACCTGAGAACTTTGAGCCTATCACAGACTCAGGAATTGAAGAAGTGGACAGTAGGAGTAGTGGAGACCCCCACCTAGAGACCACCAGCACCATCTCGACTGTATCCAGCATCTCAACGCTGTCATCAGAAGGTAGTGAAGCACTTGACACTTGCACAGTCTATGCAGATGGTCAGGCTTTCCTGGTGGACCGGCCTCCTGTACCGCCAAAACCAAAAATGAAGCCCATCATCAACAAAAGCAATGCACTTTACAGGGATCCCTTGATCGAGGAAGGTCCTGAAACCTTCAGTCAAACACCTCCTGCTCCTCCTCCACCACCAGATGGTGCTGCCCAGTCTGAACTGCCCAAAACACCCACTCAGAGAAGCTCCAAACTTTGGGGAGATCCTCCTGAACTACAAAGCCCACCCTTATCAAATCCAGATCCTAAGGCCAATGTAATTAGTGAACTGAGCTCCATCCTACAGCATATGAACCGAGACAAATTGCCCAAACAAGGAGACTCACTCGATTCCCCAACTGCACCCAGGAACTTCGCAACCAGGTGAGCCACAACAGTCTGCTGATGCTGCTGATTGTGTTAAGACAAAAAAAATTGCCTTGCATAAAGCTAAGTAGGCAGGCACAAGGTGCCATGCTTATCACCTTGTAGCTCTGATACAAAAATAAAATGCACGATTTTGCAAAAATCAAAAGGCATGTCCAAACATCTGACTGGTACTGCAGCACTTCAGTAAAGACTGCTTTTGAGAATGAGTGTAGAAAAGCATGTTCAAACTCCATATTTCTTCTCATTCTTTAATTTGCTTTATCCTGACATGAACTCAGGTTTCATTGCTCAGATTTAAAGTAATCCACTGCTTCCAGGGAGGAGTGCAAATGTGCCTGAGTAAAACTAAATGGACTGTAGAGGTACTTACATGGATGGGAAGGCGAATGAGCAAGAGGATGGAGATGTTTTCACTGTTTGCGGCAGTATGTGTGTGGTCTTTTGAACAGATAAATGAGCCAGGGAAACGAGTCGGGGAATCGTATTACTGTAATTTTTCTCACTAGTATTTGAAGAGTGCCTTAGTAGTCCATGATTCAAGAGGCAAAAAGGCATTAGGAGTGTGAAACAATATCTGCTCCAAACAGAAAGAAAACTTCACACAACAAATCATAGTTTTCAGCATTAAAATTCTGTGGTAGAATTTTCTAGGCATTGCACAGCTACCAGTTTTTACTGTTTGACTGGTTGATCTAAAAGTCATCATGTGAGTGTTTAGGAACAGGGAACTGTAATTCTTAGTAGCTTACTAGTAGAGGCAGCCTTAGGGGCAAATGCTGTGGTTTTAGGTCTGCGCTACATATTTTATTGTATTTCAGTAGGTTCAGCTCTCGTTGCAATCAACCTTTTTTCTGCTGCCTAATAAACCTAATTATTGTTAGCTGGAAATAAAATAGAGCTCAAGCTCAAGTGCAGTTTCTGATGTATTTATAAAAAATTATTAAAAAAAAGAAATACAGCAATTAACAAATTTTCATGTTTCAAGTGTTTAACTAAAGACTCCTGTTTTCATACTTTTAAGGGTTAATGTAATGATGATGATGATGATGATAATAATAATAATAATAATAATAATAATAATAATGATATTAATGATGATGTTGATAATAATAATAGAAACAGTAGGAGGCAGAAATTTGAAATGAAGTAAAAGTGTGTGAAATCCCTTGAGACAGTTAACAGATTCTCATATTGTTGAATCTCTAAATGAAGCTCTAAGTGAGAATCTCAGGAAGAACCACTGAGGGCCCTTTCCACCAATGTGGAACCGATCCTCTTCCGGTTTTGTAACCTCCCCCTGACAAGAGTACATGGAAAATAATCTTCCCCTGCAACCTTACCATGTAATAACCCCACGCTTCCACAGGTGCAATGAGTCCCAAATTATTTATATTGGATTGCAAACACAGACTATAGAACAAACTTCAACCCCCCCATATTTACACAATCAAGAGACCAAAAAATGTCCAGCTTAGTCCATAAAGTAGCAAAAGAAATAAATACTTAAAGATCAGTCTTACTAGCTCAAATCCTACAAGATGTTCCCTAAGCAGTGGTGGTTTAATCCCTTTTGTGGAAAATCCAGATTTAAACCAAACCCCAGTAGAGCTCCAGTAGAGCACTTTAGATCAGTTCCATTTCAGTAACACCTTGTATGTGCAAATAAATAGACTTTGAGTCCAATTTCTTAATTTATACATTCAACAACAGTAGCAACACATGGCCTACAAACATATTTTACATTTACGTTTATTTTTCATAAATAAACAAGACAATCTAAGATCAATTCAGGAAAATAAATACTCAAAGAATGTTCTTATGCCTCAGCATAAAACCATTTTTTTCCCAGGACAAGCTGGAACTCAGGTGTGGAAGACTAATTTTGACCTAATTTTGAACCATTCAGTGCATTTCCACCAACAAAAATAGGAGCCGGAACCTGAAATGTTTATTCACAGTGGGAACCAGAGATTAGTAGGCTTTTCTGCAGGAACTTTCTTAGCCGTATCTAGTTGTACAGGAGCCAGGAACAATGACATACAATTCGTCTCACACAGTGTACTCTTCTACATCTTCTTATCACCAAAAGTTGATCCATTTTTGATCCATGGATCAACTCCCGTTTACTGACACTGGGCAACACCCTCTGTTGATGATGCATCTTCGGTTCCACTGAAACTTGTGTAAATAAGGGATGATTCGCTGATTAGCACCAAGGTTCTTATAAGCCCGAATGTCAAGAACCAGAGAGTTCTATTGGTGGAAAATTCCTATGAGAGCCAAGACTCAAAAGTGGAACCTCACTGGGCGATTTTCCACCAACATAGAACTAGCTCCTTCCTGGTTTGTGATCCTAATTTTGAATCGTTTGGCACATTTCCACCAACATAAATAGGTTCTATAACCTGAAAAGTTTGTTTACAGCGGGAACCAAAGATTAGTAGGTTTTTCAGGCTCAAACTGCTGTGTGTGTGTATGTGTGTGTATGTGTGTGTATGTGTGTGTATGTGTGTGTATGTGTGTGTATGTGTGTGTATGTGTATGTGTATGTGTGTGTGTGTGTGTGTGTGTCTAGTTGTATAGGAGTAAAGAGCAATGACCTAGCATTTGTCTCACATGGTGTAGTCTTCTCTGTCTTCATATCGACAAAAGTTTATCATTGTTTGCTTTTTGGAGAAACATCTGTAACAACAGCATAAATGCTTGCAGGTAGACTATACAGACTAGACATATACATTTTTGCAGTGTTTTTGAGCAACAGAGAAAAAGAATGGTGTGTGTGTGCATGTTTGACCTCACACCTGAGACCTTTTCAGCTCCAGCTTTTTACATTGCTGTTTCTTGTATAAGGCATGGACTAATAAATGTTTGTTACATACAGATATTCAACCTAAAGGACTAAACTGGAGAGATAATCAGTGTTATTTTTTAGTGTATATTTTAATTATTTCTGTCTTTCTTTCTGTGAGTTTTTTGCTGTTTGGGCAGTGATAACATGTAGACTATTCTGCATTATGTACAGATTAAAAATGCAAATTTGCAAATTTTATTTGTTTTCATCCTGTTGTTTACTGTTCAGAGAAGTGGCATTTGTAAAACAGTTTAAGTTGCTGGGACACAGTCATCGGCTTGATTCTCACTATATATCTTATGAATTATCCTGGCATAATTTAGTGGATTAAGTGTCCGCAATTTTAAACCCAATTTGATTGTGATCCTTTATTGTTACTGCTGTGTTCTACAGTGCCCTCTAATTTCCCCTAGACACCATTTCTGGCCATTAAAATTAACTATCATCATGCCTATCATTTCCTACCACCTTATCTTTACTCTTGAATTATGTCTGGTTAGAAATGAAACTGTGGTGGAAATGCTGTTTTATCAGTGCAAAAATAACTAACCATGCCATATTTACTACACTATAAACTAGCTATTTCAAGTCAATAGCCAACAAATCACAACAGATATCAGTTCAATATGTCTGAGTCTGACTCTGAAGAACATACCCCACAGTGAAACGTGGTGGCAGCGACATGCTATTGATTTCTGCAGCTTGTCCAAGTTGAGGGGAAGATGGATGTGCTAAATACGGGGAAATTCTTGAACAAAACCTGTCTTGGTCTGTCAGTGATTTGAGCCTAGGAAGGAGGTTCACCTTCCAACAGAACAAGGACCCAAAACATACTGCTAAAGCAACACTCTAGTGGTTTAAGAGCAAACATGTAAATGTATTGGAATGGCCTAGTCAAAGCCCAAACCTTAATCCAACTGAGAATCTGTGGTCACACTTGAATATTAAAATGAAGGAGCTGGAGCAGTTTTACCTTGTGGAAGGGGCAAAAATCCCAGTGGCAAAATGCGGTAAGCTCATAGAGACTTACCCAAAGTGACTTGCAGCTGTAATTGCCGTAGAATGGGGCTCTACAAAGTACTGGCTTTATGGGGGTGGTTAGTTGTGCACATTGAAGTGTTTGCTTCACAATAAAAAAATAATCAAATGTTTAAAGTTGTAGGCATTTTCTATAAATGGAAATTATGCAAACCCTCATATTATTCATTTTAATTCCAAGTTGTGAGATAGCAAAACATGAAAAATGGTCCTGTGTCAGTTACAGATAACATTGTTAATTGAATAATAATAAATAGAAAATTATAATATAATAAATAATAAAAAATAATACATTCTGAAATATTGTCAGGTTTTTTTCCTTTAGAAAGACAGAGTTCTACCTCTACCTGCACACAGAGTAGACACAGAGCTCTACGACACTTTCATAAGGTCAGAGTAGATGGGCAGTCTAATATCTTCACCCTGAAGCTGTTAGAGTTAATGTTGCTCTTCTGCCCGTTGTTTGGCTTGCCAGACTGTTCTGCCAGCCAGCTGCTTGTGTGATGATGCAATTAAGATTTAATTAGTCACTTTTATGATAAATTAGTAGCTTAATTAGGGAAGAGAAAGACAGTCGCTGACAATGCTGAAAGCCGTATCTCAGTGTGAATCAGGAAGAGATGAGATTGCAGCCATTTTTCAGTTGATTGTATTCAGGGTTGGGAGGAATAGGAGACATAAGCAATAGAAAATTAATCTTCCATTTATCTCCTGTGATAACAGAAGCAGCAGTAGTTTTATATCCATAATTTCTGAGATGAATGGAGAAACTTTGTGGAAGGTGTAAATTCTAAACGCTTCAGAAGTGTTGGTTTGAACTTCTTATTTTGCCTGTGGCTGTTATATTGTTTGGATATTATTCTAAGTCAGTATTAATGACCTAACCAAAAACTTCACTGATAACATTATAATTACCATTTTAGTTCCATCTGTTTTTGTTCATATTTATAAGTCATTGTCTTGATGTACCACCAACCTTTTTGTTATCATTCTGATTTGGCCTATATTGGCAGATATAAAGTGTATGAAAGTTATAATACACCATGAAACCTTAACTTTTTTATCATTAGAGAGGAGTTTGGATGTGGTGCACCTGATTTAAATATTTTATTAAAAGTGGGGATGTCCTAACGTTTCTCATAGTTATATTTTACAAATGTATTTTTATGGAATTCTTTTTTTCTTCATGTCAATATGTTAAAATATTTAATATTAAAGTGTTCTGGTGTTTTAACAAGACTATATGTTGGCTTTTGTAACATCATTAAAGAGTTCATTGAAACCAGGCAAGTTTCACATATTCAGTTTGTGAATATGAATTGTATGGGCAGCAGAATAGACTTTGGAAACCTAGTTCTGATTTTAGTTTATCCTCTCACAAAAAATTAGAAGTATTTGTTGGCTCAGTAAGATTTATAAGAATAAGAAGTATGAAGACGATGGTACTGTTTGTGCTGCTGTGTGAGAGAAACAGGAGAGTAGAGTCAGTATCACAGTGGATGGCAGTGTGAGAGAGACAGAGATGCCCTGTAGTCTCGTTTGCTCCCTCTATCTCTCTCTCTGTCTCTCTCTCTCTCGCTCTCTCTCTCTGTCAGAGCAGATCAGCAGGAAGGTAATCTCCACTGCAACAGTGTCTCTGAATGGAAACGACAACACCATGGTTTTTCTGGGCTTTTTTCGCTCCCTCGTTCGTCCTTCACTCCCTGAGCTTTGCTGAACAGCATCGCTTCACCCAGTGAACTAAACGGTTGCCTAGCAACACAGCAAAGAGAGCGGCCTGCAGGCCTGGTTACAGTGTGTGTGCGTGTGTGTTTTACAGTGTCTGTCTGATTAGAGACAACTCCAACTGGACAGCCAAAAGGGAGGGACTAACTTTAATGCATGAGAACAGGGTTACAGCACACCAACTGCAGCACTGACACAAGTGTGTGTAGTCCTAATGGCAGTGGGGGTTTTTTTGTTGTTGTTGTTCTTATGATTATAGTGACAAAAAAATTTCACAGTGACCAGTATTATCACAGTATTGTTGAAATGTGCTGAAAACTTTTAAAAATATTGATATACACATAATAATCTGCAAAATTCTACTTTTCTGAGCAACACACAGTGTTTACTGTTTGAGACTACGTCTCAAATCTGTAGGGCACTTTGTGTGTCATTAAAAAGCAGCAGCACCACTTGATCTGTCTGAGCAAAAGTCATTTTTTGCAGCTATAATTTAGATAATACCCTATTTAACATGTAATCATTGTGTACTGATGTTTGTGTTTGTTTTAAAAGTAGTGTGCTATGTAGGGAAAATTGAGTGATTGAGTGATTAGATGGTGCTGATATTGTCTTCACCTCAGAGAAGAGGAAACAATGCAGGCTAGTGTTAATGTGAATGGAGAACGGAGAGCTGTGCTGACTAAACTTCAGTAGTGCCCATGTACAGAGCTGGTGTGTCTGTGTGATGTGTGTTTAAAACACTTGTTTTGGTACAAAGTTGGTACAATTATCCTGAACACATTCTGCCTTCCTTTTTCAATGAACACAATTAACAATATGTGACAATCATATTGTGTTTGGTTTGAATAGTTTTGACTGTGAAGTTGATAGTAAGTTAACTAGATCATTTTCCCCATTCCAAAGTCTGACTCCTTGCCTTAACTATAAAAAATATGCACTGGTCACAAAGATGACTCATAGAGTCTGTTTACACTTGGCACTAACGTGTTTGGTGATCGGATCACGTTTGGATTTCACTTGTCTGCATGAAAAGCCAGGTGGAAACACCCCAAGACACATTATTGGATTACGATTAGATCACTCACTGGTTGAGGTGGTCATAGATTTATCTTTACCACATTTAATACAAGTCTAAAACAGAATGTGTTTTGTGTTTGTATCTTTGTATCTTATCTGGTTATGCTGGTGATGCATTTTAATGACGGTGTTAACAGAATCTGACAAAGTAGATCCATATACTCTCAGGATACAATACGCATGTTAAAGCCACATCTAAACATGCCCATGACATCATTAGTCATTTGGGCCTTTCAGAAGGCTGAAAATTCTTTACAGGTCTGTGACTGTATTCTGCCATTTTTCACCTGACACCAGTCCACGTTGTGTGTTGCAGCTGTGTCTGGGTCAGTACTGTAACATTTCAAAATGCTGTAACTGACCACAGTCTTGAATGCTGATACTACCTCGGGGATCACCAACCCTGCTCCTGGAGAGCTATCGTCCTGCAGGTTTCATCTCCAACTCAAATCTAACCCACCCCCTTTCAGCCAGTCAAGAACTTTTAAAGGCAGGAATTATTTGGATCAGGTGGGGAGGCTTCAGGTTAAATCTAAATTCTGCAGGAAGGTAGCTCTCCAAGAGCAGAGTTGGTGACCCTTTCATTTTTAGTATGTATGACACTCATTCAGTGCACATTATCCTCACCCTCCAGGATTGTATGTGATTTATTTTGGGATTATTTTGGTCTAAAATGATTGATTTTGCAGAAACATAGACTATATAGATAAAAGTAACCTAAAACATTTTAATTTTAATTTCTGGCTGTGTGTGTGTTAACTACAAGAAATGTGCTGTAGGGAAAAGTGTGTTTCTATCAGTTCACAGTATTGCTGTGTGTGTGTTTGTGTGTGTGTGAGTGTTTGTTTCATCACCCATGTCATACTCATTTGTCCCCTCATCTTGTCTTGTGCATCATGTCTCTGTGGACAGGAGTCTGCGCTGAAGATCTGTGCAGTAAGTCTACAGTGATTAAGCACCAAATGCTGATACGCCTTTGTGCTTTCACTCTGCTGTGTGTGTGTGTGTGTGTGTGTGTGTATGTGTGTGTGTGTGTGTGGATATTTATATCAGATCTGAAAGGGACACATTTACCCAATCATAGCACCCAATCACTATGACATTGTGTCTTATAATCTCTAAGCAAGGAGAGAGATAGCTAGCCAGTCATTCCTGATATAACACACCAGTAGGACGCTTAGCACAGTTAGCTACATTTTAACATTTTTTTAAACATATTCTCACAACTGAAAGAGTTTTCTAGGAAAATTTCACAAGTAATTCAAGTATTGTATTTTGAGAGTTTCTTCAGATGTTTCTGTAATGTTGTTTAATTGATAAGTTACAAATGAAACATTCTAATAACTTTATAAATTTGGCAAATGCTTTTGATTATGTGCCACATGCACTATTGTGGTAAACATGCAAGTAGTTTGTAGGATTACAAGTCTGGTTAAAACTTATTTTGAAGATATTCAGTTTTGCGTTAACAATGTACACCCTGGCAAAGGCTGGAAGTAGGTATAATGACGTGATTTTTAGGTCTTCTACGTGGGTCCTGCCCAAGTTCTGCCAATTAGGGCAGACACGGTATGACAGTGTTGACTACTACTGTCCCATGTACCCAATGGCTGCTGGAGAAATTAAATTAAAATCTTTGATTGATTAAAATCAAATGCAATATACACTGTGATGGTCAACAGCTGGTTAAGCAGCTAGTTTACCAGCATAGTGTGTTTTTGCTTAAATAACCACCTTGACCTTTTGAGACCAGTTTAGACCATGGATTTTTCAGCAAGCTAGCATTTGCTATTTTTAGTTAACTGCATAAACTCAGGGTGACCATGTTTTGGTTTTCTAAAAGAGGACACTGGAGACATGCAGGTAGGCATTAAGGGACCTCAGGCAGTACAAAGCTGTACCATGCTGTACCAAGAGCCCTTTGAGCTTCAAGTATAGCTCAGCTTGACCCACCATCCCTCAAATCGCAAGGAAAACATGCATCCAGATTCTTCTCTGTTCTGGCACCAAAATGGTGGAATGAAGTTCCCCAGGGGGTCCGAACAGCTGAATCCCTCACTGTGTTCAAACGCAGACTGAAGACACATCTGTTTCAAGAGTATTTAACTCCATAAAGATTTATTCTGAATCTTGTTAGTCCCCAATCTGACATTTGTTTTTAACAGGATCTAAGCATGAGGAATCTCTGGATTCTAGCCTCGTCTACTAGCTAAGAATATTTTCTGAGTGAACAGCAAAGCATTTTGTAAGTCACTCTGGATAAGGGCGTCTGCTTAATGCTGTAAATATAATGTAAATATATGCACCGTAGAACCGTGTGTGAGGGCAGGAAGCTAAATATCTCATGTTGCTATGTTAATGAACATTAATACATAAACATTTACTCCTTTACAATCAATTATACGTAGCCTGTATGACCAAATCCTCTCATTTAATTTCAACTTAGTCTTAAGATATATAAATAAGAATTTGTTGTTTTTCAGGGTACTATAAAAATAAAAATTAATAAGTAGATTAATAACAGACCAAGCCATTTTTATGAAAATGTTTTAAACCTTTGGTGGGAAACAGTTTACCCAGTATTTGATGTAAACACACGTACATGTGGACCAATAATGGTGGTAAGAAGGCAAGTTTAAAGAAAATCTTAAAAATCCAAACAATATGTAGCAATTGTGGAAATAAACATCTCACATGAAAGATGCCTGACATTTTGGAAATCCTGTTCTGACTTATTTTCCACATCCCAAAGTGAGGACATGTCTGGGGAAAAAGGCATGTATGGCCACCATTGTGAATTAGCTCTTTCTTGCTATTTTCATTTAGTAGTTTTATGAGTTTGTGGTTGCTAAATTAAACCAGGTAACTGAAAACAGCTATGTGAGTTACAGTAAGCTTAGCAGTAGAGCTGGGTGATAGGGTAGAAAATCAGGTCCTGATGTATTTGTATATGTATACGATATATATGATATATATGGTGAAAAAATTGACACCCCCTAATATAATCTTCATTTCTTGTTTATACAAACTTAGTCGTCTCTCTAGTCGTGAGAAAGCAGGTGGTGTGGAGGGGAGCAGAGTAGAGGAGGAGCTGAGAGCAGAAAAACAATGTTTTCAGTAACATTGAAAAAGCAAGTTAATTAAAAACTTTAAACCTTTATCTAAATGATATTGCCTCAGACCATATCCTGCTGTTTATATCCTGATCAATATATAAATATTGATATACATTGCCTAGCCCTAATTAGCAGCATTAGTTAGCTGTTTTGCATTTCCATTTATGTTAGCGTGTTTTAGCTATTTTTATTTGAGTCAGTTGTTAGTTATCTGTTATATCTACTTAGCAGTCAGCTACTGTTATACTGTAGTGAAGAGTAAGATTTTGGCTGCATTTGAGTACTCGTTAGAAGATCCACCCAATAAAGCATGGAGAGCCATAGGATTTCCAAATACATACCGTTACGAACTTTGTGGAATACAAAATGAAATTAATATTAGTCAGCTAAGCAATTTAAAAACATGGAGAACATAAACTCTTGTATTAGTGGGTCAATCCATAGAGCAAAATTGCCCATGACCCTCATCACACCCCACAATGGAGCACAGCAGTCTGTGGCATTGTATCAGAGCAAGCACATTGGCTGCCCAGCAATGATGTAATTCGTTGGCAGCAGTTCGAAAAGAGGCGGCATCAGCCTTATCATGTATTCACCCTCCTAGAGTATGTGATGGGGAGAGAGTTCTGACTGGGTTGGGTAATCTTGGCATCTTGGTGGTGTTTCAGTCAGTTATTTATCTCAGGTTTGTGGGTTCCCTAAGCTGCTGCAGTTGAACTCTGAACTCTGACACCAGCTTCCTAAGCCTGGATCTTCAATAAGCAGGGTTTAAAATGACCTGAATAAATGTGGGAATGGGACCCAGTGTGGTGTAATTGGCTTCCTGTCAGAGTAAATTTACTGTACAATGTAAAATATAGTGGCCTGGGTTTAGTGAGTTCTGCTGCCAGATTGTGATGTGAAGCTTCATTTGACCATTAAATGCACAGATGCTCAGTTCTGCTATTGTCTTCTGCTGAAAGCTTGGATTCTGTGGTGAAGAGAAATGATGAATCTGAGCCATTCCTGGCTCACAGCTGTTAAACCTAATTACTGTAGTGTGTGTGTGTGTGTGTGTTTGTGTGTTTGTGTGTTTGTGTGTGTGTGTGTGTGTGTGTGTGTGTGTGTGTACAGCATGCAAGCCAATAAAAATTTTGGGCACCACCACTTAGGTTTTAGGATTTTGTTTTTTTTTACCATATTTTATAATATTAATGAATATTAATATGACTTGAAAACACTTAAAACTTCACACACTGAGACCACCTACTGGTCAAATTTTGGGGAATGCATCACAAAACCTGAATTTTATCATAATACATTTTTTTACTTATTATTTTGTTTGTGTAGCTGATTATGTATTTTCATTAAATAATTAATTGCCTTGTTAATTTACATTTTATTTTTGACAGAAACTAACAAAAGCTGTTTTATTTTATCATTAAATATAAGCCTTAAAAATGAATCAGATTTTCAAGAAAGTTCCAAAATTCAGCATTTCAGTCCAAAACAGTCATTAAAGGAGGCTGTGCAATTCTGGTTTGTTTAGATTTAGTAATATGAATAAGTGGTGACAGTTGACAGATCAGGGGGCATAAGAAATAATAATAATAATAATAATAATAATAATATACATATTTTATTTATGATAAAAATTTAAATTAAAAAATGTTCTGGAAATAAATGAATGCATTTTGTTGCTTAGATTGATCGTAAAATCACGTCAAACATTTCAGTTGTAATAACTCTTAGATCAGAATATGTTAAAGATGTATGAAACATTTTATCAAGGGACCCAAAGTGTTCCATGATAATGTCCTGAAGGTTTTGCTGCACTTATAGTCAGACTCATCCCACCATAGACCAACTTCACCCTCTACTGTCTCCATAGGGTAATTACAACCCCAGCTTGGTGAAACAGACTTTACTATAATTGTGCAGCATTCCTTATACAAACACCTACCATATGCCTTAAACATATTGTGTGTATTTATGTAAGTATGTATATTCACAGATGGACCAAAATATTATGAATATCTGTGAATTATGCTCTACAGCAGTTCCTCAATTGATTTCTTATGCGGTCACTTCAACAAATGTTTTTGATTGGTGTTGAAATCATTTCATCATCTCAGTAATGAACATAAACATAATTATTAAATATTATGACTTAACATGATACATAAAAAGCAAATGCTAACAGTCTTCTGCTGACAGGGAGCTGGTGCTGTTAAACCAACCAATCAGGGCCAAGGCCAGGCTGGATACAGTCCTTCCCATGCCATGTTTTCATTGGTCACAAAGCCTGTCATTTTGAGTCTGGCCTTTGCACTCAAAACTTCTCTGTTTGTTATTCACTCAATTTGGTTCACTCCACTGACTTAGAATAAAATAATATAATAATAATAATAATTATTATTATAATTATTATTAGAGTTGTATCCTCCTCAGCATTGTAGCTGTGGTAAAACAGGTGTTGTGTTTGCAAGGCATCACAAGAAATAGTAAAGCTGGACAGAGGAGCCTACTGAAGTCCTAAATGGCTTAGAATTGTAATATTCACTTTGTGTCGTAGGAAAAGCTGAGCACCATGGCCATCTTTTAAACAACTCTGAGCATCATTGGCATCTCCACACAATCTGAGCACATGGGCATCTCATGGTGAAAAGGGTCCTCGGGAAATGCTGAGCAAAATTCAAATTTGAACCAGAATCAACACAAACCTCTCTTGCTAGCTAGTCGCGCCCTCACACGCCACATGGAATCATAGGATATGTTCCTGGAATGGTCTCATAATCATAGTCTTAAGTTAATTACATAAAGCCTGGCAAAAGCAGTTTGCTCTACACTTTTATCTCTCACTGGATAATTTCTTATTGCCAGTTGGTGGTCTGTCCTTCCTTGGACCACCATCAGTAAGTACTCACCACTCACAAGCCTTAGAGCCATTTGGAAGACACTCCGACCCCCTAAACATCTGGACACAACATTCTGACACTCCTCAAAGTGTCTCAGGTCTTCATACTCCCATATTTCCACATTGAACATGTGGACTAGGGCTGGGCGATATATTGTAAATATTTATATATCAAGATATCTTGTGTACATGATATACAAAATGACCATTTTGTGTTCTGTAGGCTAGTTGTTTTTCTCTGGTTTTACTGCTGCAGTCTTCTTAATGCATGGACACACACACAGGTGCATATTTCTTTGAGACCCATATACGCACACTGATCAGGGACAGTGTATATTGAGAGTTAGCTGGGTCACACTCTGAGGGGGCGGGGCCTATTTTTGCCTCAAGTTCCCATCTGTCATACTACCCATGATGCCTCATGCTCCAGTTCTCCTCATGGCTGGGTAAACATAGAACACGCACACACACTCGTTTTAGTCTGTGTGTGTACACTGTGGTACTCTTTGAGTGTGTTTTAGTGCTGCTGCGATTATGTGTATTGCTGTGTGGTTGTGTGTGTGTGTGTGTTGTGGAGAACAGCCAACAACACAGTGTTCTTGTATTCATCATCCTTGGGGAATGTTGGCCCCAAAGAAAGATAAATACACACACAGACACATACATAGCAAAGATACTGTATTAAATGTATTAGTACACTATCTTTGGTGTGTGTGTGTGTGTGTGTGTGTGTCATACAGTATCCTTGCTGTTTCCTTTGCGCATAACTATCACAGTCTTCAGTCTCTGAGATTGTAAATGAATATGAGACAGAGGAATCTCTGTGCTGATCTTCAGATTCCTCTCGGAATGTTGGGACTGAGGAAAATAGGAGGCATGAAAATCCTGTATTTGCCTCATCCAATCTGAGAGGGATGAGGGATTACTTATCTTTCCAGTAAGTCTGAAGTAATGAGTGACAAATCCGCTAAAGATTAAGAAACAAGGCTCCCCAGAGGCTCTCTCTCACTTTCTCTCTTTCCTCTTGTCCCTCTGACTGACTGCCCAGGTCTTACAGATCAGAAGATTTCTATCATTTTTTCAAATGATATGATTTTTCTGACTTTTTAATGAAATATTCTCTCAAATTCTGCATTCAAATCTTAGTCATTTTGCAGTGTTCTGACTTTCATCTGGAAATAAAGAATGTTTCTGAACAATCTTGCTTAATATCTAAAAATAAAATACAACTTTTTCTCAAATTAATGTCAAAGTTAAGCCTATTATTTGAACATTCTAGTATAATATCTAAAATATTGTCTTTTGCTCAACTTTGCATAGCAGCTCAAGATTATCACATGCATTTTCTCATAATTGAAAAAAAAAATATTATTTTTAAAAACTCCTAAATAGTGTGTACCAGAAAAAGAGAAATTTGTGTTTATTAACACTCTGTTTTTCTGTCTCTCGTCAGGGAGGCTACCTCAGGTACCCAGCGGACCACCACGGTGACCTTTGCCATCCCATCCAGTCCATCCTCCAGCCTGCCTCCACATGGGTCTAGCCCAATTTTATCTCCCCCTTCTGCAGGTCATGCTTCCTCCCTGCCAGGCTCTGCCTCCTCCCCCACTCTGACAGACGTGTTCAGCCTGCCCACTCCACCCCTGGGCAGCCTCGGCTCAGGCAGCAGCCGCTCCCCATCTCCGCTGACCCTCCTGCAGGCTGCCTCCAACAAGCCGTTCGCCAACAAACCTGTCCTTCTGTGGACGAAGCACGATGTAGCTGACTGGCTGGAAAGCCTCAACCTGGGGGAGCACCGGGATGCCTTCCTGGACAATGAGATTGAGGGCTCCCACCTCCCCAACCTCCAGAAAGAGGACCTCATAGACTTGGGAGTGACCCGTGTCGGTCACCGGATGAACATAGAGAGGGCACTCAAGCTGCTACTGGACAGATAAGGGGGGTGGGATCACATTATAAGTGTTTTTTAAGGAACCAAGGCGCATTTTTCACATCGTGTCCAAAGGGAGAGACGCATTCTGCTTGCGTTTACTGCCCCCTGGCGGCCGGCTGTCCCTTTCTGTGCCCCGAGTTGATGAAAGTGAAATGCAACTCGAAGCAGTCAAGTAGCCTACGTTGTGAACGTTTTTTTGTTTTGTTTTGGTTTCTGTGCTGACCAATCAGACAATGGGGAAGGCTGGCCTTCAGTGACGGTTGTTAAACGTGGAGGAGGGACTAGCGGTGGCAATCGCTGGGAATCCTGAACTCTATGATTTCAGAAATCTAAATTATCATGACATATCGAAGTGACAGCTAGCTAGCTGTGCTAGACATCATAAAGCAACTAGCTTCCTGGATGCTTAAATGCAGCTGATTCACAGGTATGATGCTGTTGTTGCTTAGAAACAGGGAGAAGCGCAGCCAGAAGCAGAATAAAAAAAAATCCTCAACATGAAAAAGCCTTTATTCCCCATATGAATTTAGGGTCCAGCGATCTTTCCTTACCACGAGTGTGTTTGTCTCACATTCTGACCATCCTTTTAATTGGGCTGTACCAGGACAGGAGGACACTTCATAAAGACGCTTCACTTGTCCTTGTTCTGCTGCTCAGAGCTGACTTGCTCTGGACACATGGGGAAGCACTGATGCAGATGTACTGTAGTCCAGCCTAGTTTGGTGAATTCCTTTCTCTAATGTTGCCTTTACACACTAATAGAACTGTTGAGAATACGATTTCCTGAGGAGGCTGCTTACTAAATAATGTTATTTAGGTAAACATCCTAAAAGAGCTATTTTCAGAATGTCTTAACTATGTTGATTGGTTTAGTGGGATTTATTATGATGTGATGGGCCTAAGACTACCCACTTTTGTTGTTCAAAAATGTATATATTGCAATATAAAAATCTCAAGAAATATCATTTTACATTTTCACATAAGTGTACAAAACTCATCAAAGGAAGAGATATAAAAATCTAAAAGTGTTAAAGTACTGTCAAATATATTAGGAAGGTAACAAAATGGATGAATTAATCACTCTCTGATTCTGACTAGAAAAGAGTCATGAACTTTTTACCATGAATTGATACAATGATGTAGTACGAGACATATTTTTATTGCACACTGAGCTCAACCAAATTAACTTTAATACAGTAGAAAACTATGTGCAATAAAACCAATTTCATTTTTAAACAGCCTGAATGCATATCATTCAGAACAAGCCTCTTAATTCAGTTAGAACAGGTCTGAAAAATATATTCAACAGATGAGCAAATAAATTACTGACTTTAATAGTTTAATATTATTTAAATGCTTAATTAAAGAAATGACAGTTTATTAATTTATATTATAAAAGTACAATATTTTTTCACACTTTTGCTATAATAAGCTGTGAGCCATTTGGAAAAAATATTATAAAACAATACTTAAAGATGTTTTCACAGCATGGTGTCCTAAATCCTAGGCTGCAGCCAAAGCAGCCTGCATTTCTCTTCTACTACGTCCCAGAAGGTTGTTCCAAAGTGAGGGAAATGTACAACATGAAGAGGGTAAAAAATAAATAACAGAACAGTAAAAATGGTGAATAATGAAGCCTCTGGAGCAGAGTTGGTTTTAAAATCTTTGGGGTTTTTTTTCATCCTTGAATTGAAATATTGAATTTGACTACCCTCACAAGTGCCACAATTGCAAGAGGTGGGACCTTTCTGGTGATGTGGCCACACAGCCTGTTTAGACTGGTCTGCTTGTGTTTGGCTAACAGGCTTATAAGTCTTCATTGGAGTCTTACTAAGAACCCCTCCCTTGGCTGCAGCCTAAGTTTGGAACACAGCTATGTATCACAGTATTCAGACAGACAGACAGACAGAATGTGTGCAAATGACATTTATTCAAAACATGCAGTCAGTCAGTGTTTATTATTAAGTACTAATGATACCAGAAATTCTCTCAGAAGAGAAACGATACAGATACAGTATCGTCACAGTGTCCCTGCAGCATATAATGTGGTGATCAACTGAATTAAGTCATTATTGTTTCATATCAAGACACAGCAGGACTGCATGAGTTGAGTTCAAATATGAATTCTGTGGCTCATTACAGCCCTAATACTTCACTGAATGTCATTATCAAAGACCCCTAAAAACCAATCACTTAGTTCTAACAGTTCTTACAAAGTATTCTTCCAGTCAATCTGTTTTGCAGTTGTGTGTTTAAATAGGACTCATTAAACTGTGCTGGACTGAAGGTGTCTAGTGCTGAAGCTGACCCCCCACTCTGACCACTCTGCTTCTTTCGGACTACTGGCTACTGTTTCATACCCGCCTCACGTGGCCCACCCTTAACCAGCTGGGCTGGGGGCTCCTTTTCTATCTTTGCTAATTATTTCTTCACTAACAGAGTTGTGTTAATGTGATGCAGCAGCACCAGAGCGAAAACGCTCGGGAATCACTGTTCTGTTCACTCCTGTAAATGAGACCCTAGCCAGAAATATTGGCACACCCTGAACACCTTCTCTCTCTCACACACTCTCTCTCTCTCTGTCTCCCTCTCCCTCTCTCTTTCCCTGACACACACACACATTAATATACCTGTGTTTCTGAAACAGGGTTACCAGTGTAGCATCCCTTCTGTGTGTGTGTGTGTGTGTGTGTGTGTGTGTGTTAAGCAAACTGCCCTGTCTATCGGAATGCTGGAAGGGGGAATAAGGTCCGTCTCATCCTTGTCTTCCTCATCTCTGCAGGTGAGCATGAGGGTGTGAACCTCTCTAATCTGCTCAGAATAACTTCATTTAAAAAAGACTTTATCTTAAAAGTGCCACTCCCCCTTTCCCTCTCTCTTTCACATCCCTCTGCAGCTGTCAATCATTCTGTCAAATGTATTTTATTGTTGATGTATTTACTTACATTTAGTCTGTAATAGTTTGGCAAAGAAATCTAACTTGCCTCCCAAATCCATCAGCTGAGACGCGAATGGAAGTAATGGAAGTCTATGTACCCCCACATCTAAATCATCACACGCTCCTCAAACCCTGTGGGGGTGGTCAGTGATTTCTAATAGACTTCATTCTGTCTTCTGACACTGTACAAATAAGCACTGTGCAAAAGTTAGTGTACCCTCTATTTAATTTCCAGTCTAAAAAATTTAATTGTTCAGAACAAATCAGACAAAAAAAAACAAATTTAAAATAGTTTAAAATAAAAAGAGTTGAAAATAAATCATTAAACAAACAAATGGAAACCATAACATCCCCCTGCCAAACCCGGTAGACGGTTTGTTGGGTATCATTGAAATGACACTTTTCAGTGCATTCAGATTTTGGCAGTTTGGAAATGGTTGAACTCAGACACATAATACAAAAGATTATTGCAAATATAAAACATTCATAACTTAAAACTATTTGGAGCAGAGTTTGGAACTTTTGCATAGTTGCAAGAATGAATTACAAACATGTGTTTTTAAACCAACCAGAAAGAGCTGTAGCATTTAAACCCATATTAAATTTAATGGGTTAAATAATAACAATGATGATAATAATAATAATAATAATTATTATTATTATTATAAATAATCTGTTTCCGTCTTTTTGGCCTGTGGTATAAAGTGTCCACTTCTGTTTTAACTACTAGTTTAACATAATGAATGAGATGCAATATTACACCTGAATCCCGTTTTGTATTTTCAATCAGAAAAACATCTGAGATTAGCAGCAACATGCACAGCCCAGCATTCCAGTTTATCCATTCAGCATCATCAGGGAATGGTCATAAAGGGAAAGGAGGGGAATGGAAGGGAAGGCATTGTGTTTTGTATTTTAAGAAATGATAATAGTTTACAGATAAACTTTATATTTAATTACTTTCCTGTTTGAGTGGCTTCATAGTGCAGCCAATATTGCACTGTTTAAAGTGATGGTTTGCACTTTTACACCAATATGTATTTGATCAGCCAAGTCATGCTTATTTAATTGAACCCTGAGCTACAGGTCTAACATTGTTAACACACGTTAAGCTGATATCTCAGTAATCAGCGTGGTGCTGATCATCACACACTCCTCAGGCAGTGTGGAGGTGCTATGGGGAACATTTGGTGAAATAAGGAAATAAATGTTTGGTACCAGACGAGAGTCTTCTAGTTTGTTGGTCCAGGTCCAAGTTCTGTTGTCAGCAAAATTAACCCAGCCTAGCAGCAACCTTTGTTAACTAAAGAAGTGCGTCAGACACCAAACAGGCCTTGGCTGAACAACTGAACTTGTTAGTAACCAAACTGGTTTTAAAGTAATCTCTAAAACACTGTGTCGGCCACAGACGCACTGAATTTACATTGTTATTGAAAGCACAGAAGTCTGTATGACTTTAGTGAACACAGGCGCTGGTGGGAGATAAGCTTCTATTACTTGTGAAATTGGTATTTAAGCTGCAGTGTAAAACTAAAAGAAGCATATTTAAAATGCCAAACATGACCTGACTGATCAACTGCTGAGGTATTTATAGAAACTGGACCTTTTGATAAACCTCGCCTATAAAGAGGAATCCAGCCTTTTTTCAGAATGGACACAGAACTTGCTGGTTCAGATGTGAACACAGTCATTCAGGGTTTGATATGAAACACTCCCGATGTCTGAGACACTGTTTTACCAGTTAAAAACAAATGGGCCCAAAACCACAGGACTGAACTGGTGGAGGGATTCACACAGAACATTCTGTGCCCCCACAAAACGTGTGTCCAGATTTACCATTTTACCATCATCAGCTTTCCATATCAAACTCAGAAGACTCACGTAGTTTCACTGGTGGGCTATAATGTGTCATAGTCATGCCAATGCCCGCTTCCATTCACCATCACTGTAAAGAAATCAGTTGTTAGGCTAATTTCTCTATAATTCTCTACAATTTCACACCAAAATCCCCTCTGAATGACAATTTTAAGCAGATTGAGGTGGATTTTCCCCTTAAAGAAAGCTATCGATTCCAGCCAGCGCTGGCTCTTCTCTCTGACGGCGAATCCTCCTCCCTGGCTGTGTGTGAATGACTATAGAGATTTATTATAGATTATTATCATCATATCCTGAGTCTGGAGGGGGAACTGGCAGGCCTTCTTTGGATGAAGACGAACCTGAATTACGCTGCTTTGTGTCAGATCCTTTTTAAATAGAGATTATTTTACAAATAGAGTGCGAGTAAAAGGAAAGAAAAAAGCACAGTATTTTTAATGATTTATATAGAAGTATATGGATTTTATAAAATCTATTTGATGGAAGTGTGGTTTGCCAAATAATATTTAAAAAAAATGTTTAAATGAAGTAAGTATATTTGTTCATTTCCTGATAGCAATATTTATACTTTGTTTTCCTTGGTTGTGATTTTAAGAACCTAATCATGTATCCTGAATCCTGTGGTTTCAAAATGAACTGTGGAGGAAAATAAATCAGATAATTAACAGAAACAACAGCACACACATTTATAAGGCTGCATCTGATGCCTTCTGTAACTGCTGGAGATCTCCAACAGCTGTTCCTGTAAAACGTGTATATCTGACCAAATCGTCACATGCTGTAAATGTTCTCATGACTTTTCAGGCCAATGAATAAAGAATGGTCTGAGCACTTCTATGGTATATTATTATATATGAAGCTATTTAAAAAAAATGACTGTGTGAAGAGTTTATGGAGCTACATATCACAAAGCTAATCTCTGTGTAGATCTAAGTAGTAGTCAGAGTTAAAGAAATGCTGAATTTCACCACTATGTGGATCAGGCCCCCCATCACCATCCCGCCACCTGCTTTTAGCTATTTTTAACCTTTTTTTTACACTTTATTTTGTATTCTTCATAGATATTAAGCATTTCACTCTATTTTGTGTAAAACCTGTGTTCATGTTATCTGTTGCTGTAATTTTGTGCTATCCACATCCTCTTATTTAGAATTTAATGAATTACTAAAACAAGAAGAGAAGTTCCTGTAACTGCACTCTTTCCCCGAGAAGTTCCTCAATAACTCTTGTATGGCAACCAGAACTGACTGTAAGAAATAAACATCAACATTATGACTGACCTCTAATGTGGAATTGTTTTCTGACCATCTGTGTTATGGATTGTGTTGCTGTTACTCCCGGCCACTAGGTGGAGCAATTTCGTAAGTACTCCTGGCCACTAGGTGGCGCAATTTCGTTAGCAGTGTAATTACGTTAGTGGGGTAATCTCGTTAGTACTCCCAGATGAGAAAGAGGAAAAGGGCCATTAACCCTAGAACACTAACGTTAAAATTAGTAACACCATCACTAATGTTGGGTATGTTTTACCCGGTATAGAATTCCAGTTTATCAATTTATTTTAAAAGTACAACACTGACATGTTTTGGAACCCTTCTTTAATTTTATAACATAAAACAGCATAAAAAAGGTACCATGGATGACCCTATCAAAAAAAACAAAAACTGAAAAATTATTGGAGAATCGGGTGATCTTAACAGGTAATGTCCTAACAAAAAAATAATGCTACTGGGAACTTGGTCTTTGGTCCCCCTATTCCTGGGCCATGTGAGCCCTGTCTGGTAAAGGCCCAGTCTTCCTGCATCACTGATAACTCTGGGACAGAGACAAAAAAATGGCATCTTTGGAGAAAGGAAAAAAAATGACCAAATTCTTTTGATTATATGAATTTTCTTAGAAAATACCATTAATTGATATTAATTCATTATGTTAAGGATTATATGCAAATTCTGGGACAACTCTAACTTACTTTATGCCTTACATGCAGTCAGTACAGGCAGGGTAGAATATAACAGAAAACATGTTACTCTCCATCACTAACACTGGGTGAAAATCATGCCTCTTTCAGAAACCACAGATGGGAGGGAATCAACCATACCATTAATGACAGCATTGAGTGCCCTAAAGCTACCCAAAGTCCCACACAACTCAGACAGCAGCAACACAATGAGAATCACGTGACAAAAATTGTGGGTGAAAGTCACCCGGCGTTAGCGTTCTAGGGTTAAACAGATTTTAGATCAAAGAAAAGAAATAACACCATTCAGTAGAATCAGTGTAAACAGACGCTCCTCTTATCAGTAATTCAGAAGAATCGACATAAACAGAAGACTCTAGTTAGTGTCTGCTGGTGTAAATGTTCTGACACTAGGGGGCACTGCTCATTGAGTTCTGAATGAAGTGTTTATGAAGTTTTTGTGCCAAACATGTTTGTAACTAATCAAAGGCTTCTGTACAGACATGTGATTTCAGATCTTTGACATGTAATAGTATTATAAAGAAATTAGAACACTGACGGACATTCAGAGACCAATGAGTGGATCAGCCATTCAGGACTCAGTTGCTGCAATGCCATTCATCAGCACTTAGTAGTTAAAGTATGACTTTCCTGAGTTTTTAATTTCATGCCAGCCAATCAGTATTCTGTTGCCATAACACTTGGGCTGTACTATATTAAAACAGATGTGCTTGGAGTGTAGCAATGTTAATGTAATTTACAAAAAGCCCAACTGAGAAATTAGAAACACTTTACTCAATGGGGCTGAAGAAATAATAAAGATTTAGAGCACCCTCTAGTGTTTGTCATTACAGGAGAAATGGAAAATGGCCAGGCTCCTCAAAACCTGGCTCCGAGTCAACACATCAGTGTAACGCAAACACTTCTTCTCTAGACTTTTTCAGGTGTGTATTAAAAGAAAGGCCACCACACAACAACTCCATTTCAATATGTATTTTATTAATTGAAATTCCATTTCTTACAAAAAAACAAAACAAGCACATAATGAGATTTAAGCCAGCAAAATACAGATAAAAATAAAAGATCTGAAAAGGTCACTTTTATAAAACCCCCAACCCAGGATGTGATTAGCCACTGCTACACCGTAGATGCTTCACTAAATTACCAAATTAAGAGCTTCCCACCGCACAAGAACGGAATTGTCATTAATTGGGGACAAAATTAAGATAGTATGATAACATTAAGCTAATATCAAAAAGCTACAGTGCCCGCATTTCAGTGCCCCACTCTGACACAGAACCTCTCACTGTACATCATGTTTGGTCAGCATGAAGCCGTTACAGTGGCCCAAGTGTAAAACTAAACCGACACACACCAGGACAAAAAGACAACACCGCATGCCCAGGACACGCGCGTGCACGCACACTTTATGTAGACTTCTTGATGCCACCTGCAACTCTGCATCTCAAACTCATATATTATCTGTCCAACCATAAAAACATACTTCTACATTTACAACTGTCCTGCAGGTCTGGACGCAGGTCAGCTGTTACATGCCGGTAAGTGTAATAGTTAGGCATTCAGAAATAATCCGGCAGGGTTTAGTGTTCTTTATTTTCGGGATTTGTAGCCACAACATAAACTCCCTCTTTAGTGTATAAAATGTAAAAGCAGCTCCAAATGAGGCCTCAGAGCCCCAGACTGCTAGCTGATGTGTGAAAACGCACCTCAAATGAAAAATACAGGCTTCTTCATCCAATAAATCAATGTAACGCCACTGCATTAGCCCTCCAACAAGCACCAACACTCCAACACCCTATCTTTGGTGATCCTACCACATCTCTAACTGCCCCTCCACAGCCAAAAGCACCCAAGCAGCTCATTCAGAAATGCTAGTGGTGACTGAAAAAGAAGAGCAACAATTAGCATCATGCAAATTACATAAATGGTCCATTTCTGCAATTAATAACAGACATCCAGGTAGGAAATGAAGTGTTGTTTACAGAGCAATTAAATAAGAGAAAATACAGTGAATGGACATGAAGGGCGGTCACTCAGCATTATGAAAGGATTTGATTAATGAATGAAATATTAATGATCAGTTTCTGAAGCTAGTTGTTTACAGTTACTCAACTGGAATGATCCAAATGATCTAAATTAATGCTAATGTTGCCAACAAAGAATGAGAGTGAACAGTCATGACTTAACATTATGCAAATGACAAATGCTAAAAGCTTTTTGATCACGTTTACAGTGACTTAATTTCATTAATTTTTCTACATGTACACCATTCTAATGTACTTTAGCTGCTGCTAACACCTACATTTCCCACCCGGGAATCATAAGCTGCTACCAGAATAATGCGAACACCGAATAAACATGAATAACCATCCGTTAGCATGATGCAAGACATTTCTACGATTGCTAATGTAGCAAAACTTTTGAGATATAAAATTATGCAAATGAAAAGTGCTAATGGTAGTAATGATTTAAAATGTAAAGCCACAAATTAACATTATGCAAATGCAATAAGTGTTAATGCTGCAAACAGCAAAAGAAGTTGAATCAGCAAAACAGTGGTGTAAAAATAGCTATATATTTATTATTGAAATATTAAACTGTGAATGAGTAAATATAGTTGCATCATGCTAACTGGAGGTTAGTAGCCTCCATTCATTGTTAGCCATGTTAGCATATCTGGTTGAGCTGCCCCAACACTTCTGGAGGTCTCAGAGTTTATACCTTCATTAAATTCACACAATTAAGCCGCCAAACTTCATATAAACTGCCAATAAATCACTTTTGATGATCACAGGGATGTGATGGTGTGATCATAGGCTAAACAAGTGCTAAAGTAAACAAGGGGGATGGGGAAAAAAAAGAAGGAAAATGATGAAAGCTCATACTGCGTTAGTGGGCACAATGGCTTTTTGTTTTGTTTTTCAATCGTCCCCACAAATCAGGGGAGGCTTACTGTGAGAGCACTGAGGATGTAAATGAAAGAAAGAAAGAAAAGTGATCGAAAGACCTGAGAACACCCAACACTTCAGAAGCACTGTGAAGGATGGAAGGAGTAGGAGAACAAAGAAAAGGTATGAAAATGTGCAAGAAGAACCCTCTCCTCCAGGGAGGTGGGTGCAGCCAGCAGAAGGGGTGTGGCCTTACTGCCTGACTTCAACGTAATTGGCTGGAAAGAGTCCGTAAGCTCCCCTGCACACACCCCTCCACCAGCCCTCATCGATCATCTCAATGTTGGTGATGATGTCATCAGGATCAAAGGAAATCTCATCATCGCCAGCTGTAGGTATGAAGGAATTCAGATTAATGTGTGCATGTTCTCACACTTACTTCACTTACAATAAATAAAGAAATGAAATTATAACCACAGAATATAATTAGAGCCAAACTCTGGTATCAATAATTGATATCAGGCCCAAAAAACACTGATCAGTCCATCTCTAATACAATCAACTTGTATTGTAATACTTGTAATATGCTTTTTGGAACTCTGAGCACTTCCAAGAGCCTGTGGCTGTTCACTAGCTCTGCAGAGACTCACTGTACTGGGCTGAGGGATTTATTCTTCAATATCTGGTTAGTGGTGTTAATTCTTTGCTCTGCTTTCCCACAACTTGTCTCGAGTTTGATTCCAGAACAGTCAGATTTGGCCTCCAGACTGATGATATTCAGCACTCAGGGTGAACTAAAGCACTGGCTTCACTGGGTTTCTACTGCTGTGCATAAGGTTCATAGTTTAACATTGACTAAGAAATTGCAGCAGAAAGCTCACAAAAATATGAATCATGGTTCTATGGTCTCTCAGGACGAGCCAAATTATATTCATTTCAACCAACACCAATATCAGACGCATAGCCAACCAGTCCTTAGGTCTCTCCTCAGTATGTGTGAAAGAAGGTTGGTTAGCAGCTGTTTTAGCCCAGCATCATGAAAAACATTATTTTTATCAAGAGTCGGCTTGAAAATCAGGTCTTTGATATGAACAACAGCCTTTACCTAAACAGTGACTGAACTTTTCTTTTGTTGAAGCTCTTTTAGTTGAAAGATGGTTTGAGCAATGGATATATACACAGTGTTAGAATTCAAGACTCTCCACTCACCAGCCTGATAATCATACAGTGCCACAGCAGTCACTCCCAGGTCCTCTCCGTAATCATAGGACTGAGAATCTGCATGCACACATACTTCCATTAGGCCTACTCAACAAACACACCTGAGATGAGCTGACTTCACTAGAAGCTGAACTGATCATAAAACTACAGCAGCTGCTCACAGAACAGCAATGTTCAAAATATTACTGCTCTATACAAGTTGAAGATGTTAAGCTCCCGATTCGGGCAGTAAGTATTTGTTTCTGGTAAAACATGGAAATATGAATACATACAAATAACTCTGATACACCAAACATGGTTTTACTTAGTTATCCAGTGCCTGGTTTGGCTAAATTAGTGCTTTGTGATGTAAAATCAGGTGATGAAACTGAACACAACCTCAAGCTGGCTCATGGTTTCCAGGAGAAATCTGTAATATATATGACACTTCAAGAGATCTCAGTAAAAAGAAATGTCACCTGTGGCCTGATACTGTCCATCGTGATCCTGTTCCTGATCCAGTTCCACATTCTGGTAGAGATCCTCTTGAACTGGTTGATCATACGTAGTCTGTGCTACAGGGGCTGGGGTTGATTCCACTTCATAGACATTTTGCTCTTCTGTCTCATGTAGGTCCTTTTTAACAAACACACAGACATGACATTTGGTCACCCTAGTTACTATTTTGATCATGAAGCATTAACACATCAGAGCACCCGCTAAGCTTCTGTGGTGCATTACACTCAGACTCCAATGTCTGTGGATCAAATGCACATTATCATCCACTTTCTTACACTGACAATCATTCCTTGATCACTGAGCAAATACTCTCGTAATAAATGACAAAAGATATATCAGAAGGTGAGTACAGCTTGTGTGGAGAAGTCTCTCCACTTTGTTGGGCCAAAACACTTAAACATTAGCCCTGATGTGTTTGAGAGAGAGGGTAAAACATTCTTGCATTTTGCAGCCATTCTGTAATCCTCAGCAGTGACGTCCCAACAACCAGAATTTATAGTCTTAAGTAACAATGTCTTTTTATGGAGCTAAAGATCATACACTGCTATGCTGAAAGGAATCCCTCAGGAGGGTTGAGGAATGGTGGATACAGTGATTAGACCCCTCTGACGAGATTAGAGTGGTGGAACATGACCTTCTCCCAAATTACTACTTCATTTGGCAAGTCAGGTCTTATCACTCCCTTTCCGTTCTTGGGTAAGATCATTCTAAAGCTCCCATCAATGCAGTCAAGAAGAAATGCTGTGTTGTAGGGGCCAGTGGTTGGAATAGGATGGATGACACCATTCTCTGAGACAGCAGCACACATTATGCGCTCCGATGCTGGTCTGGCACATTCACAGGGGATTGTTCACCAACCATGTTCCTCAGATATGAGACTGTTTTCACTACCAACACAGTGGTTGTTGTACATAATATTTTGTATTCCAGGATTTACACTTTGAAATACTGATGAGTAATGTACAATGTACATATCCAAGTGCCAAAAAATTGTTACAGTTCAACAGGATATTGTGTTCCAACACCTGTTGTGAAAAGTGCTACATAAATAAATTTGAACGGTATACAGCATGAAAACGGTACATTGTGTACAAACGGCTGGTGTTCTCCTTGAAAAACACAGACACTTGAAATAAGTACAATACATATGTTTTCCCTTTGAAATCTGAACAGACTGGTCTGTAAATGGAATGTCCCCCATCCTGAAAATGATCACAATCTGAGTGTGAATGCAAGCAATCTTGACCAAAATGAAATCGGAAAATGTATATATTAGTAGCAGTCATTATTATTATCACAAGAATACCTAAGTTACCTGGTAGTTTGGAGCAGTGGTGGTGGTGGGACTGTCTTGAGGGGAGGGAGGTCTAGCTATGGCCTTTTCCTAAAGCCAAACAGAAAAAATGCAAAGACATGCAGGATGAGGATGGACACAGGTGTGTGTACAACACATGCACACAGAGGAACAGAAATACAGTTGTAAATTAATAACTTGTCTTTCAACAAGAGTATGTTGTTTTTGGCACTATTACAATTATTATTATTGAGAATATTTGAGTTACCTGGTAGTTTGGAGCAGTGGTGGTGGTGGGACTGTCTTGAGGGGAGGGAGGTCTAGCTTTGGCCTTTTCCTAAAGCCATGCAGGAAAAATGTAGAGACATGCAGGTTGGACACAGGTGTGTGTACAGATACCAGAAGACACAGAGGAAGGGAAATACGGTGTCTCAATTTGTTGTTTTTGGCACTTTTAATGAAAAACCTGTCCTGTTCAAATATGTTTATTATTAATAAACACTAAAAGACCCAGACTATCTGACTAGTCATGAAAAAAAAGCATAATAAAACAATCTTTTGACATAAGTTTAACTTTCAGAAAGAGTTAGAAAGACCAGCAGAGGGCAGCACCAAGCTTAAAAGTTCAGTCCCTTAAAGAATGGTGCAGCTGTCAGTGCACGGGTGGAGTTGATGGCTGGTGTTCAGACATTTTTCCTGAACAAATCTCCAGCACCAAACTGATGGAAGCCACATTATAGTTTAACGCGACTGTAGTTTTTAATACTGTATCTTCCCCAAACCTTTATCAGCCATCCCAGACTGATGGTGGGCAGGTCTGGAACTGTATCGTCTTGAATCCAGGTTCACATAATCCAATGTGATTCCATTTTTCAGACAATGCCATAAAACTATCCTGAATTAGGGTGAAATTCTCATTCAATGCAAATGAAAAGATAAACTTGTAACGTTTGCCAATCTATTGTGTTCTGAAGTGTTGAGTGAGAATAACAGAAAATGGAGACCAGCAATACACAGGAACACACCTCAATCTTCCTGCGAGCTTCTTCCTGTTCTTGTTTCTCCTTGGCCTGCCGCCTGGCTCGCTCTTCCTCTGCTCGCTTCTTGTCCTCCTCCTCCTTCTGCTTTGCCAGGTTTTCAAAACGTGCCTTAATGTTTCCTGTGCCGCTGCCAGCTGTATGCGTATGTGCACACACAAACACACACAAAATTGTACACATTTGCATAGCAGTTCATATTCCTCAAACACTGACTTGCCTGACTTTACCCCGGGGTAGGCAATTCTGGTCATGGAGTGTCAAGTTCCTGCACAGATTTGTACTTTTCTTGCTTAAGCACACCTGACTCAACACATCTGTTAACTGCCAGGTTTGACAGAGAAGGTATCTTAGAGCAGGGAAATCAGCACACTGTGCAGCAATCAGGCACTCCAGCACTCACATTGTCCAACCCCACTTTATCCCTTTAAGAGTTTTTAAGGCATCTACATCACTGAGAGGACATAAAATTCATGTCCTGCAAACACTAGAAAATAAAATACATAGATTTAGAAGTTTGTGTGGGAGTTCCATGGTAAATGCAACTAAGGGTTCTCAAAATGCACCAATTTGTTTCATAAAAAATATTTTAAATACTTGAAAGTATATGCTTAAGCCAAAACTTGTTTTTTTAATAATTCAGGTCAGATAACCAGGAGCAGGCTTGGTGACCCCTGCTTTAGATCATTTCCAGAAACCCCCAGCTCAGTTTGAACATTCTTACCTGCTTCAACTGGTTTGGTTTTCTGGTAAGCAGTACTAGGCTTTTCCACTTCCTCAAATGTTCCTGCACTCTGAAAAAAAGATGAGCAAAGACATGCAGAGTAAGCTCACTTTTAATAAACTTTCAAGTAACTTCTCCCTCTTCTTCCCAAATGTAAACAATCCACAATCAGTGAAGTCCACATTGATTGAGGTCTATTTATCCATCCACCCCTCTATGACAGCCAACTCTAACCTATTTGTCTTTCTATCTTTTCATCCATCATCTATCTATCCACCCATCCATCCATTCTGTCATTGTCAACTGTCAGTGTTCCATCCATCTATACACAGAACCACATATCAACTCTCCATCCACCCATCGATCTAAATATAACCTGTTCAGCTAACGATCCTATTCCTATTCCTGTTCTCTTTATGGACTAGAGATGCAAGCTGCATCTGTGTGAACAATGGAAGGAATTTGAAGTTCATTAGAGATCTCGCAGATATTTGCACATATAGTGCGGTCTACCTATTCACCCATCTATGCTCCATCCCCTCCCTAAATACAATCTAGTGTGACCAAATGCTTTCAGAAGTCACAAAACTAGTAGAGAGACTCCACCTGTGTGTGATTTATCTCAGAGGCTTGTTAGAGAACATCAAACAGCATCATGAAAACCAAGGCCAGCTCAGGTGGAAGAATCTATTAGTTGTGTACTCTACAAATCTGGTCTTTATGGAAGAATGACCAGAAGAAAGACAGTTTTGAAAGCAAGCCCCAAGAAGTCCCTTTGCTTTGGTCAGATGACACCATTTCAACTTTTTAGCCTAAATGCAAAATGCTATGTGTGGTAGAAAACGAACACCCTGATACACCATCCACAATGTAAAACATGGTATGCTGTAAGGATAATGGTACAATGCTTTTCTTCAGCAGGGACAGTGATGAGTTGATGGGAAGATGGATGGCGTGAAACACAGGGCAATCCTGGAGGAAACCCTGTTAGAGGAGGTTCACCTTGCAGCCAGAACTACAATGGAGTCCCATTGAGAATCTGTGGCAAGGCTCTCCCTCAAATCTAACTGAGCTTGAACTTTCTTGCAAAGAAGAATGGGCAAAAATGTCAGCCTCCAGATGTGCAAAGCTGGTACAGGCATACCCCAAAAGACTCGCAACTGTAATTGCAGTGAGGTGTTCCTACAATGTTTTGACTCAGAGGGGATGAATACAAATGCACACTACACATTCCTGATTTTTATTTGTAAAACTTTTGAAACAATTGAAAAACAATTTTATTTTTACATCACAAACACTTATGACTTAAAATCCCAATAAAATACATAAGTTTTTGAATGTAATGTGAAAAATTATGGAAAGGTTCAAGGGGTCTGTATAAGTTACAGAACTGAGCCTACCTTGTCCATTCTGTCCTTCTGCACTCCGAATTTACCCCCAAACCCTTTGGAGTAATCTGCAGAAAAAGAAAAAATTAATATAAGCAGTGTTGATATGAAAATGGTCAATGAACAGTGTTCTCCTGAAGAGACTGAAGCTGGGGGAGCAATGCTGAGGTGCAAATCATGCAAACCTGTAAATAAAGATGGCCAAACACAAACAGAAAAGACAGGACTAAGACGACAACACAGAAGGGAGAGCTTCATTCTCAGCAGCAAGTTCAGCAGCTGGCCAGGCTACTTTGGGCTGAGACAGGCCAGCAGCAGCCAAACTGGACCAAGCACTGCTCTAAACAGCGTGTTGGTTGGAAAGAATGGGTTGGTGGGGGTTTGGGTGTAGGTAGCTGGCTGAGGATAGAGGGACTGTGGGTAGATGGCTGTGCAGGGCTCATGCATTTGCAGCCATCTATTAAGGGTCTGCAAGCATGAGTTTCTGAGGTGGAGCTGATGTGGGAAGGACAATCATAAATAAATACTTTCAAATAAAAAAATGAAAAAGGGGAGGAAGAGAGTAAATGGTCTGCACAATACTGTCACAATATTAAAATATAGTATTACTATTTAACTTATAAATTTTAATATGCATTTTAAACAATGCTCTTGTGGTACAATTTAACAGCAAGGGTCCCTCCAAATAAACCCAAATAAAGGTTCTAGTGACAATGAATTGTACAATGCTCAATTCCTTCACCTCCCAACTTCCTACAGATGGTGAGATCCTTCTTATCTACCACAAATACAATTTGCAGACCACTGGAACAGAGGACAAACTAGAGGCATAAACTACACAGCAAAGAACAACAACAGTGTCCAGACTGGCACAGGCTGAACAGTTTGAATTCAGTGTTACTATACATGTCAACATTTGTAGCATCTGGATGTTGTAATGGAGTTGAATTTGAATTGGAGATTACAATGTACAAAAATCACAGAGTGGTTCAGTGGGTGGATCTAGGCTCACTCAGTCCAATCATACTGCTGCCACTGGGTCAACAGGTTGTACATTAGATAATGTATCAAATGCAATAAACAACTTTTAAATAAGCAACACTTCTTTTAAAGCAGTTAATTCCCAGTAGATTTCAATACCATCAATGCAAGGCTGGGTAGGTTTGATGGTCAGTAATGGTTGAAACTGGAGTGTATAACTAGGCTGGAGTGTATAAGCATGAATGTGGCTCAATTACTGAACTTGAAAGTATGTAGCCAATAAGAGCCTGTGCCTGTGAACACTGCATGGGGGGGGCATTTCTGTAGGTGAGCCCATCAATGAGACGCATGGCATTCTGTGATCAATAACATTTGTGTTTTTGTTTGGGTGTATGCACATTACAGTGACTAGTGCTGCGCAAAATATCAAATATACAAAAATATTAATTTCCCTATACTTTGCTGATTTATGCTGTGCAATACATCATAGAAAGTGGAGACCAGAGATAGCTGCTAAGCTAAGAAATACTGGACTTAAATCAAAACAAACATGCTATTAAACTATCATAGACAGACATTATTTAAACATTTAATCCAAAACAAGAACTATATCATCCTCATAATGTCCTGCTTTGTGGTGCTGCTCAAATTATAAACTGGTACCACACACTGTGCTGAGGTGACAATAGTTCAGCTCAGAAATTTGTGTGTTTTATTGATTAAGCAAGTCACACCATGTTCTAAACAACATCCATTTCACAACTAATGAAGATCTGAATAAGGAGCCGTTTGGAGGGACAAGACACTTTTGTTTTTAGATGAAATTAAGACACAATTGGTCACAACGTAAGAAGCACCAGTCAGATACTAAACATGTATTTACAGACTGTCTGAATCTGGGATCAGGGATTTTGACAGTTTGTTTCAACTTCAAACTACATTACAATTATGTAGTTTGAAGAAACAAAATACTAAGAACCATACAATTTACAAAATGAAAAAGGAGAAGTACAGTGGCCCTCATAAAAATTGCATAACACCAATATGACTTGGTAACAGGTGGTCAATTAGTTTGCTAGAAAGTGCAAGACATTTTGTGTTTGAAAAAGATGATCTGATAGATATATGCAATATATAAAACACTGCAAATATGTCCTCTTCAACACCTGACTGCATAAACAGCAGATCCAGATGTGTTTTGTCTGACTGACAAGTTTACACTTTCTTTCAAGCACAGTACTGGACTCCAAACAGATTCATAGCGCATCTACTGTAGCTAGTGTGAACACAAAGTGTCAGATGGCTCACAAGGCTTCAGAAATAAAACTGGTGTGAACTGATCTGGAGTGGTATAGTGGACTGTGAGTACATGTGTGTGAACGATTGTGTGTGCAGGGGGTTAAAGTGCCTTGTTGAGACTCGTGCTTGGCCAGGCTTTCTCTGTGGTCAAACCCCAAAGCACACTTGTCCTGCTTCTCAAACTCCACCCCGTACTTCCCTCCAAACCCACGTTTATAATCTGCAAAAAGAACCCACAGACGCACACACACACACACATTTACATACACACAGACACACACTGAAACAGAATGGCCCGAATAGGAGACATACACACAACAAAAAGGAAGATGGAAATACATAATATGTCCTCAGGCAAAAACTGCAGACACCTGTTTAGAGAGCAAGACAATATACAGGAGACAGATAGAACAGTAAAACGAAATGCATCATCAAGTCTGTTTATACCAAGCATTAACACATTTCATATCCAGACAGTATCTGGATTTATACTTTGACCAGATTCAGTTCACATTTTTAACTGAAATGCATCTTTAGGGAGAACAAATGAAATGCAATTTTACTTTCTGTAACTGACTGTTTCTCATCTAGGTGGTCCATGTCAGTGGCCTACAGTAGGTGTATTTTATTAAGCCCAGAACAATATCTAACTTGCATTCAGTGACCTATCCTGTTTGGTAGCCTAGAAAGCTATGTATGTTATATCAACATATATGAAATAAGTTATATGAATATCAGATCAAATTACAAATACAATTACTATTCTCTGCCTTGCAAACCTGTTGCCCCACCATGCCACCCCCCCGGTAATAATAATAATAATAAAAAAAAGTCCATAATCAGTTTTCACACTGAATTTTACTTAAAAAATATTCCAAATGAATATTCTCCTTCAAGCAAAATTTGACAATATTGCTTTAAATAATCTCCATGCTCTCAGAATATGAGATCACTCTCATATAACTCTCGCACTATAGCCATGAATAGTTGTTAACTCCGGAACATTTTTTTCCATGATGCCATTCCCTGTGATACCACCCCTGTCCCCCCACCACCAAGAAATGAAACCCTCATTCGACAAAACAAATGACCAATAGATCCAGACCAGGAACAGTCTGCCTCATAGTGAGCCCTTGCCTACAGGTATGTCAGTGGGAACAAACAGAGGAATAATAAATGGTTTTCACTTTCCAAACAGCCCTGTCAGAAAATATGACTGTCTATTAAAAAAAGAAACAACACAAAAGAAGCCACACTATAGACACACAAACAGCAAAATTCCAGTATGCAACAGTAAGAATTAGAAATAATAAAAATGACTATAAAAATAGTTTTCCAAGAGTCATTTCGGCTTGCCAAAATATAGCAGCATTCCATTTACACTTGTGTTAAAAGTTATAACAGGGTGTGGTCCAGCAAAATCTGAATGTGACCCTCTCATCCAACACTGTTGGTGTAAGGCATAAACAGCTTAAAACTGGCAAAAACTAGGAAATAAAGTAGGCAGGGAGTGATGGGGCTTTGGGCACACCCACACAAATTACTAGGCTGCAGTTAATTTGTTAATGATTCAGGCTGACAGATATGGACTCGACTAGATGTTAATAGCATCATTAGATACAAGTTCAGAAACATTACTGATAACCTCTTTCACACACAGATACTCTCACACAATCAGAGTAGTGAAAGAGAAGTGAAAGGACAGACATCTTTCCACATATTTCCACATCTTCAAATTCAGCCCAACTTCCTCCTTCCAGAAAATAAAAGCAGTAAGTAAGTAAGTGTGTGTGTGTGTGTATATATGTTACCTTTCTGGGACTCATGAAGCTGTAGTTTCTCTTGATGGTCCCATCCCACCGCAGATTTGTCCTGGCGATCCGTCTGCACCCCAAACTTCCCTCCAAAACCTTTCACATAGTCTAAAACAAACACAAACCCATACCCATATAAATGAAACGGTCCTTTAAGGGGTCAGAAAAAATGGTAAATGGATGAGGTGGAGTGGTACTACATTCAACACTTGCGCTCTTGTCCATGAATGCAATCAATGTACAGTGCAGCAAAAAAGTATTTAGTCAGCCATTGATTATGCAAGTTCTAGTTATAAAGATGGGAGAGGTCTGTAATTTTCCTGAGCAGAGTGTTTGAAGAGGGAACGTGGTTGGGTCTTCCAGCATAACAATGATCCCAATGCTCTCACTGATGGAAAGAGGTTTTGGCTTAAAATCTCACAATACATGTTCATTCATTCTTCCCTTAACACAGATCAGTCATCTTGTCCCCTTTGCAGAAAAACAGCCCAAAGCATGATGTTTCCAACTCCATGCTTCACAGTAGGTATTGTGTTATTGGTGTTATCCTCCAAACACAACAAGTTGAGTTTTTACAAAAAACCTTCTTGGTTTCATCTGACCACATTATAATGTCCCAATACTTTTTTGGATCGTCCATGTGTTCTCTTGGCAAATTTCATACAGTCCCATGTACTGGCTTAAGCAGGGGGACACGCCTGGCACTGCAGGATTTGAGTCCCTCTCGGAGTAGTGCGTTACTGATGGTAGCCTTTGTTACTTTTATCCCAGCTCTCTATAGGTCATTCATCAGATCCCTCCATGTAGTTCTGGTATTTTTGCTCACTGTTCTCACGATCATCTTGACCCCACAGGATGAGATCTTGAGTGGGGCCCGAGATAGAGATGATAAATGGACTTGTATGTCTTCCATTTTCTTACAATTGCTCCCACAGTTAATTTATTAACACCAACCTGCTTGCCTATGGTAGATTCACTCTTCCCAGCCTGGTGCAGGTCCAATTTTCTTTCTTCCTTTGACAGCTCAGTGGTCTGGGTCATAGTTGAGTTTGGAGTCTGACTGAGGCTGTGGACAGGTGTCTTTTATACAGATAACGAGTTTTGCTTGTTTGTGAAACGCTGTAAATTTATTTTACACTACAAAAGTAGAACAGCAAATATCAGCCCCTTTAAACTCCTCACATTTATCTAACATCACATCTACAACACATTTTTGACCCACCTCTGTCCAAAACCTCAGCTCTTATGAATGTATATGTGGACTGAGCGGTGACCCAGTGTGTAAAACTACCTCCACCATGTGTGGAAGTTGCATTTTAGCCTGGTTAGCTCTCACGATAAGTTGTTCATCTGCTCTATTACAGACAACAAGGAGGAGATTCAGATATTATTGAAGTGAATTCTGGGATATGTTTACCATGAAGAGTTTACAGTCCATGGTTAAAAGTAAACACTGGGGGCTGTAACTGCCTATGTAACTGCCTTGACTGTTGACCATTACCAGAAACAGGTGTTTATATACATACACAAAATCGTCACCCACCTTTCTGGGACTCATGCTTCTCCGTCTTCCCCTGATACTCAAAACCAACAGCACTTTTGTCCACTTTATCCGTCTCCACACCAAATTTCCCACCAAACCCTTTAGTGTAATCTGGAACAAAACATAGACCAACAACAGACAAGGCCGAGAAGGAAAAGAACAACAGTTACGATTTTGTTCAGGACTTGGAAACACAAGCCAACAGCATAAGTGCCTTTCTGTGAAAATAGTGTTATAAAACATATCAAAAATCAAATATTTATTCCATCTAACACACACATTATATACACATATACATTTAAAAGGACTTGTATGTAATTTTATGAACATTTTTTGATTCTATGATGACAAATTGGTAGCTTTTATCCTCCCAGCAATGGCAGCATTGGGTGATGGGAGAGTCCTAGATAGGGAACTGCAAATCACTAAATTTAGTCCAAAATCCAAAAAAATTAATTTAATTCAACCCTAAATTCTGTAGTTTACATTTCCTGTGCCTGAAGCTTAGTTATCTTACATACAGTAATGGCTTGGGAATGAACTGTGAACAGGGTTTACATGCTATACAAGGTGTCTTAAATGTAGGGTTTCCATGATATGGGCCCTTAATTTTTAAACTGAAGTTTTGTATCTCAGAAAAATATGATATTGGCTTGATAGTTATAGTGAAGTTTCATTAATCACATAGAAGCAATTTAAGAGTGTGTTCAACTGAAGAATATAGTTCAGTCATATGTTACAGATTTTTTGTCAACTTTGATGCAATTTTTAAGTCTTGTCTCCAAGAAATATAGCTTTTAAATGATGGGTCCATTTCACAATTTCAGATGAATGGTATTGTAACAAGAACGTAAGTAACCAGGCTGCCTTAAAATGTCACTTAAGCTCCAACAAAGTTACCAGCAACGACTATCCTTTTAACATATAGTGGATGTGAATGGAAACAGGTGTCTGAACCTCTAAAAGCTCCCTCAAAAAAAATTATACCACAGTTTAACCAAATTGTTTTGTTTTCTTTTTGATGGGGGTTAAAAATAACGGTAATAATAATGGTGCAGAAATGCATGCCAGTGTGGGTGCTGCAAAACATAGTTCTAAAAGAAAATGTTCCTTCAGATTTACCATCATTAACAATCCATATAAAACATGGATCTGCTCTCCGGGACGGTTAGATTATCATCCAATCACTGATCATATGTGGGCTGCAAATCAGTGGATCACACCCAATCAGTCTATCTATCTCTAAAAAATGGCTATATTTGTACTGTAGTCATGGATATGACCTGTGGTTCCATTACGATTTCGTAAGTTTCTCTACAATTGTTCATCTCAAACATTGACTTGTACAGGAATTTTGAAAAACAACATAGTTCTGGCATGAGTGTGTATATGATTTGTGTATGTTTTAACTAACGGGTAAAACAGAAGAGGAACCCGAGGCAAAAATTCCATAAAGTTTCATGTAGTATCTGTGTCTGAGAGAGCAGAGGGAGGTCAGGATCAGGGTAAGCAAGAACAAACCTTTCTGTGACTCGTGTTTTTCAGTTTTGCCCTGGTAATCAAATCCTACTGCACTCTGGTCCACACGGTCAGCCTGTACCCCATAGCGGCCACCGAACCCGGTGGCATAGTCTAGGGGTGGGGAGCAGCACACAGCAGCCAAGCAGGGGGCATGGGGAGGGGTGGACCGAGGGATGGATTTGTGGAGAAAAAGGCAACAGAAATCATGGAGAGCAGAAAACAGCAGCAAGCGTGTCACAGTGGAGGCTGGCAAAGGCTACTACACTGCAGGTACCTGAACAAAGGACCATCTATAGTCTAAAGGGCCACAGCACTGCAGTATTTAACACTTCTGTTCATTTAAGAGAATAAATTAGGGAAAATTCAAACTGCAACCTGTTTACTCCAATATGCAGTTGATCAGCCAATTCATGATGGGTGTTAGAATTTGTGTTAGCAAGAGACCAACGCTGCCAAAAAGCAAACTAATAGTAGATAGTCCTTCAGCATGGAGCTAACAGCAAGCCTAAACTATCACACATTCCCCTCCAACTTTGTGTAAGTGTTCAGAAATCTCTAGTACAGTAGTATATGTGATTTCTGATACTGTATGATACTGTATCTTAAAACAGAAGAATGATTGCACTCAACCTTGAGAACATCAGTGAGGTCAGCCAACTCAGCCCCAAGGTATTGGATGGAGCTCTACCACTCTGGAGAACTCTGGACAGGAGTTTTATACATTTTACACAATTTGATCTTGTGTACTTACAGCTGCTCTGGGGTGTCCTATTCTATTTTTCAGTGCTTTTCTATGTATTTCAGTATTCAGTATCAACTATGTTTACAGGTAAGTGGTCAGAAATCACATAAGTAAGCCTGTTGGAGATTACTGAAGACCCCCTCACACTTTGAGGGGGGTGTATGCTTCCTTTACTTGTTAATTTCACATCTCCAGTGTAAAGCTAAAGAAGCAAATCTTCAGATGTCTAATTAATCAAAATCAAGCTTCTCGGTTGAGATGAGTAAAGGAGTACATTAAGTTAAATGAAGTCCATTCAAATGTGCAGTGCTGTAGCGCTTCATGACCTGCATCTGATTCCCCTGCTTTAAAGCTGCTGCCTCAGAACAACCTGCTGGGTTCAGTCCATATGCGTCAGTTAGCAAATCATATTATAAGAAGCACACGTCATGTAGATGCATATTGACTTGGGAATAATATTGTAACAAACACATTTGAGAACACTGAATGAACACACTGTACTGACTCCAATACAGTACTGTACACAGTAGTCTAATTATTAATCACCGCAGTTGTATCTACTGTGTAAATGATATCTGAATAAACTGTGATTATGGCCAACTGAGCATGCAGTAACTCTGCACTGCAAAATAAAAGTCAGACCTGATTACAGAGTCTCTTATTAAATAGTCTCCTATTGTGAATGCAAAGAATGAATTAAAAACTGCTTTTTTATAGATTTAAAGGGAAAAAAACTTACCATCCAATAATACTGATAACAATAATGCAAATTATAAATTGAAATAATTAAATTACATTTATCAATTATTAATAAATACTGCAATTCCATTATCAGATAATCTTTTATCCACTTGTCTGTCCACCTTCTAGTTTACTTAATTACACACACACACACACCAACTATATTGTCTGTTATTTTTGCAATTAATGGTTTCTTATTTAATATGTTGAATTCACACTCCAAAGACAGGACACATCAGTGTACTTAAATACATTGGTAAATAATAAACACTGCAGAACTGCTAAGTTGATTGTCTTTGCTATACCCTTAGACTGAAGTTTTTGTTTAGATTTAACAGCAAAGGGGTTTAGGGTCAACCTACAGGAGAGCTGGTACAATTCCCAGAAGATCAAGAGGAGTCTGGTGAGTGAACAGAATCTGAGACACTGAAATAATCTGAGAAAACATGACGTTTTACCTTTCTGAGAGGCGTGTTTCTCAGTCTTCCCCGCATATTCAAACCCTACAGCAGACTGGAGACAACAAAAGACCAGTTACAGACACTGGACTGTTTGTTACTGACCACAGATTCACCACAGCTTGCTATGTGGAGCATGAAATACACAAACTGAATGATTTTTACTTTGTGAAATGAAACTGAATTTCCAAATATTTACATTATAGAAACCAAATAAGACAATATAAATAATAATATGATATATTGTTGTTTTATGTGAAGAAAAATCACTGATATTTTCAACCCCTGTACTCTGAAAGCTCCAATTTCACAGAGATGACAGTCCAAGATCCAGAGACTTATCCCACAAGTCATTAAAGCAACACAACACATGTACCAGTTGTAACAGCAGTGTAAACGCAGAATGGCATGTCTGTCATTGCCAGTCAGAACACTGCTACTGCACTATGGAGCTGAATGAGACCTCACCAGAACTGTGCCATACTCTGTTGAGTCATATTTGTTTAAAAACATATAATATTGCCTCAAGAAGCTTTCACTTCAGATTGTCAACAAATGCAGGTGTGCCACAGTGAGGAAGCCCAGGGGTAGAAAAACAAACATGTACACAATACTGCCTTCAGAAATTCACATTTTCTGGATAAAAAGAACCCCTTAACACAAGCACCACTATTCAGATTGTTAACTTTCTCTGCTTTAATCCAGAAACATATCTTGGTGGTAGAAGTAAAAATACTACTAAAATATATTTAGGGTTAAGTGTTCCTTCCCCAAAACTTATTTCTTCTTAACCTCAGCCAAAAGCTGCTCTTCTCAGCCTCTTTAGATCTTTCAAATCCATTCACTGGTTTGGTTCAGTCACCCCTCTGGAGAAAAGCAGCTGATGTAGCAACAAAGCCACCACTCTCTACTTCTGCTGGGGAGATAATGTTTTTCCAGCCTTCCTGCACTCTGCAGTGCAATCTGAGTACGTCAGCCTCTTCCTTTCAAAGGCAGTTTATACTCCCTCTTCTCTCAGTACAGTTAGCTCAATAAGGAGTATGGTCTTGATCCCACTTTCCTGCAAAGATCTGCTCACATTCACCAGCCCTAACTGTTAGTAAATTTTATTAAAAAAAAAAAAAATCCAATTGCTTGAACTGTGAAAGTTCAGATACAGTAGAGAAGGTGCATTAGTCAACAATATGAAGAGCTTAGAATACAACCGGCCTTTATGGCTATTACTAATTAAAATAAAAAAATGTGTATAGCTCAATTCTTAAACAGCAAATTCCACAACACACACCATCTCAACAGGATGGCAGCATCATGCTGTGGGAAGGATTTTCCACATTGTTGAAACTGAAGAATGGATTGATGGACAGTGCAAAATTAAGGCAGATACTACATGACAACCTGCTTCAGTTCTGATAAAAATAAGACATTAAGGATAATTATGATCCCAAACACAAAAAATAAGTGGCTGAACAACAATGGAGAACAATCTATAGCTGCCAAGATATCAGTCCAATTGAGTGCAGATATCAGTCCTGCTCGAAAAAACGTTGGATCCGCCAGTTTCATACAGTCAGTTTTACCAATCTGGGGCAGAGCTACAACAAGGAATGAAGAGCCTCCCAACACAGCAAAGATGGTAATTGGCAATTGCCGGAAGTGGGCTTCAACCATGTACTGCACTGAGAAGGCTGAATACTTATGAAAACAATTTCTCTTTTTTACCTAATTGCCAAATAATTTGATGACTTTTTTTTTTTTTTGCTGTACCTGATCCACACGGTCAGTCTGAACTCCAAACTTGCCCCCGAAGCCCCTAGAGGTGTCAGTTTGAGAGCAATGCTTAGAGAGCTTACTCTGGTATTCATGACCTACAGCAGACTGGAGAGGAGAGAGATAAGGCGCGTTAAACAAAAAGGGTTACAAGTTGCAGAAGCATAACACACCAATTAGAACACACACACAGAGAGAGAGAGTACTCAATGTGTGCACAAAAACATTTTAATATCTCCAACTGAAACAGGTCTGAGATATGGATCAGTATATATATTTTGATAGAGTAAGAGAGAGAGAGATCAGAACTTTCACACTTTACACACTATAGGCCTCAAATCTGAGTGAATGCCAATATCTGCATGATGTAATCTAACACACTCATACTCAACATAAAACTGGGAAATCATACAGGGATTATAAACACACCCAACACCCAAGATTCTTCCTCAAGCAAGGAGCAGGTAGGGAGTGCTGAGATCAGTCACACTGGCTAGGACCTAACAACACTAGGAGTGTCAAAAAGCATGCATACTAGAGAGAATGAGGTGTGTGGTGGGGGGTTGAGTGTGTGGTAGCCTGGTTTTGTGATCTGGCTCACTGGAGCGATGCTCTGTCAGCACGTTCACCCTCCACCAAGCTGGACTCTGATTTCATTGGGTGTGTGTGAATAGGCCCTCAGTCGCTGCTTGCAGACACACCAGCCACATGTTGACTCCATTTCTTCCCTCATTCTCTGTCCCTCTCTGTAGTAATTGAACAGTGTTACTGATCCAGAACCCTGCTGATGTAAGCAGCTCCTCACATAGAAAACACAGTGTCAGAGCCAAAGCAGCAAGACCAGTCTGACCTCTTCAATGGTCTGCATGTCTGCACAAGTGTATGTTTGTACATATGTTGAGCAATTTGCGATGATGCACACTGAAGTGGATTATTGTGTGCATTGCCCATTTAAAAAGGTATAACAGTGAATCAGTGCTATAGAGAGATCTGGGGAGTATGGAATGGGTATAGATGGATAAGAATGTGTATGTGTGGGTGGGTGAAGGCTGGTATGCGTATAGGTAGGTATGCATATGGGTAGGTATGCGTATGGGTAGGTATGTGCATGGGTAAGTGTAGGAATATGGATGGCCATGGGTAAATATGGGTATGAATTTGGATGGGTATAGATATGGGTAGATATACTTCAGCTGAATGGCAATATACAATAATCAACTTCATATCTCAATAAAAATGTGAAACAATTAGGACAACCCATGAAATCTTTTTTACTACATTTAACTGAAATCTTCATTTTTTTATACACACTAAGTCACCTTCAGTCTAGACCTATATATGTATTAAAATTTGTGTGTCTGTATATTGTGTCTCTATATGTATATCAGGATAACCGGAGCAGGATATGGTCTGGGGTGATATACTTTATATCAAGTTTAAAAAAATAAATATATATATTTATTTTTTTAAACTTGATATAAAGTATATCACCCCAGACCATATCCTGCTCCGGTTATCCTGATATACATATAGAGACACAATATACAGACACACAAATTTTAATACATATATAGGTCTAGACTGAAGGTGACTTAGTGTGTATAAAAAAA
>CM067508.1:17237600-17594279 GCA_034509495.1 Acestrorhynchus altus | reverse complement strand
ATTTTATCAGTGTTTTTATTGAGCTACATGTACTATTACAAAATTACCAGTTTATACTATTTGGATACCATTTAAAGAAGCTGTGGTCATGTAAACGACACTTAAAGAGGAGTCACTCACTCCTGTTGTATATGTCGTATGCAGTGCACTTCCCACCAAATGAAACAGGACCACCCCTTCTGGGTAGTGCCCGCATTCTCCACCAATTGTGAACCAATGCCTGGGAATGGGTGTGTTGCCACAAGGACAGCACAGCTGTCAGACACAAAACATGGAATAGAGTGACTCAAAAGGCTTTATTCATACATTTAAAGCACCAACGCCAATGTTTAACCACAAAAATATAGACTTAAGCCCCTCTGGGAAGCTAGAGGCACTTGCTTAATAATGAGGTGCTACTTAGCCCCCCGGTTTATCCCTCTGTGATCAGTGTTCATGAGCTCCTCCCGAAGAGTCCCCATGAGTGTGTCTGAGGAGCTCCCTATATGCACCACCTAAGGCTTGTTGTCCTCATAAAGAGTGCCGAACTGTATTTTTGCTACATCACTCATCCTTAGTTCTCTCTTGAATTTTGCGGTTTTGGAGGCACTATTCATTGCAGAAGTACTGTTTAGAGTGAAGTATCCACTTTTGGCCTCACTTTCACTCCATTTCCTCTTTTTATAAACCACTTCCTCTTTTTAGACCATTACTCACTGCTGGGTTTTAGCAGCTGAACTGTGCATTAATCGGCATGCACTGTATTTAAATGATATTACAGTTTCCATTGTTATACAGAATCTGTGGTTGCTCTTTGCTTGCGCAGGCTGTACAGTGTACCGGATCTGTGTAATCAATGCTGAGTTAAAGTTGCCCTGACGTTTTTACCGCTGAACCCAAAGCCTGTGCAGGAACAACAGATCGATTTAGGACTCCAGCACAAACACAGGATAGAAATACTGAGCTATTAAATGGAACATGAACACAAACTGGTGTACAGGATACATCAATATTATATTGAACTCTACAACATGGCTGTTGATGGAGCAGATGCATTAAAGGGGATTTCAGTGAATGTACACACATTTTGATTAATTCAGTTAATATTCAGTTATATTTTTTTTTACTCATACCGATACTCGCCCATACCCACCCACATATATCTTAAATGATACCCATACTCTCCCATTTGCATCCATATACATATTTCCCATTCATAGTAAGGCTGGGTGAGTTATTGATATTTATAAATTATATTGGGATATAAACAGAGTAGGATTTGGGTTATGGCGATGTAGTTTATACTGAGATTTGAAGATTTAAAATAACATTTTGTTTCAGTCTTGTGGAATAAAACCTTTTCTGCTCCTTCATTATGATTTTTATCCTCCTCTCAGTTCCTCCTAGACTCTGCTCCCATCTGTCCCCACTGTTGCTCTGGCATAAAGATGTGTGTATAAAGAATGTTTAAATATAGTAAAAATGGATTCTACGTGGTGTTCTAATTTTTCCACATTGTGTTTTTGACATAATTTCTCTCATACCATTGTATATTGCCATTCAGCTAAAATATATCTGGATATCCAGATCACATAGGGCTGGGCAATGTATTAAAATTTGTGTGTCTGTATATTGTGTCTCTATATGTATATCAGGATAACCGGAGCAGGATATGGTCTGGGGTGATATACTTTATATCAAGTTTAAAAAAATAAATATATATATTTATTTTTTTAAACTTGATATAAAGTATATCACCCCAGACCATATCCTGCTCCGGTTATCCTGATATACATATAGAGACACAATATACAGACACACAAATTTTAATACATTGCCCAGCCCTATGTGATCTGGATATCCAGATATATTTTAGCTGAATGGCAATATACAATGGTATGAGAGAAATTATGTCAAAAACACAATGTGGAAAAATTAGAACACCACGTAGAATCCATTTTTACTATATTTAAACATTCTTTATACACACATCTTTATGCCAGAGCAACAGTGGGGACAGATGGGAGCAGAGTCTAGGAGGAACTGAGAGGAGGATAAAAATCATAATGAAGGAGCAGAAAAGGTTTTATTCCACAAGACTGAAACAAAATGTTATTTTAAATCTTCAAATCTCAGTATAAACTACATCGCCATAACCCAAATCCTACTCTGTTTATATCCCAATATAATTTATAAATATCAATAACTCACCCAGCCTTACTATGAATGGGAAATATGTATATGGATGCAAATGGGAGAGTATGGGTATCATTTAAGATATATGTGGGTGGGTATGGGCGAGTATCGGTATGAGTAAAAAAAATATAACTGAATATTAACTGAATTAATCAAAATGTGTGTACATTCACTGAAATCCCCTTTAATGCATCTGCTCCATCAACAGCCATGTTGTAGAGTTCAATATAATATTGATGTATCCTGTACACCAGTTTGTGTTCATGTTCCATTTAATAGCTCAGTATTTCTATCCTGTGTTTGTGCTGGAGTCCTAAATCGATCTGTTGTTCCTGCACAGGCTTTGGGTTCAGCGGTAAAAACGTCAGGGCAACTTTAACTCAGCATTGATTACACAGATCCGGTACACTGTACAGCCTGCGCAAGCAAAGAGCAACCACAGATTCTGTAACAATGGAAACTGTAATATCATATAAATACAGTGCATGCCGATTAATGCACAGTTCAGCTGCTAAAACCCAGCAGTGAGTAATGGTCTAAAAAGAGGAAGTGGTTTATAAAAAGAGGAAATGGAGTGAAAGTGAGGCCAAAAGTGGATACTTCACTCTAAACAGTACTTCTGCAATGAATAGTGCCTCCAAAACCGCAAAATTCAAGAGAGAACTAAGGATGAGTGATGTAGCAAAAATACAGTTCGGCACTCTTTATGAGGACAACAAGCCTTAGGTGGTGCATATAGGGAGCTCCTCAGACACACTCATGGGGACTCTTCGGGAGGAGCTCATGAACACTGATCACAGAGGGATAAACCGGGGGGCTAAGTAGCACCTCATTATTAAGCAAGTGCCTCTAGCTTCCCAGAGGGGCTTAAGTCTATATTTTTGTGGTTAAACATTGGCGTTGGTGCTTTAAATGTATGAATAAAGCCTTTTGAGTCACTCTATTCCATGTTTTGTGTCTGACAGCTGTGCTGTCCTTGTGGCAACACACCCATTCCCAGGCATTGGTTCACAATTGGTGGAGAATGCGGGCACTACCCAGAAGGGGTGGTCCTGTTTCATTTGGTGGGAAGTGCACTGCATACGACATATACAACAGGAGTGAGTGACTCCTCTTTAAGTGTCGTTTACATGACCACAGCTTCTTTAAATGGTATCCAAATAGTATAAACTGGTAATTTTGTAATAGTACATGTAGCTCAATAAAAACACTGATAAAATACTCTAAATTGATATAATAATATATATAACTTCCTCTTTTTTTTGGGATTTAACTGACCAACTGGGAAAAGACACTGGACAAAAAGCTAATTAGGTAAACCATTTCATCATGTAATCACAAGTGTAGTATTAACAGCGAGCTCAAAAGCAGACAGGAACCACATACATACAGCCTGATATTTCATGTTCTTAATCTTAAACAGAACTTGAAAACATCTATGCACCTCCATTGGAATAGACTAGTCTAATATGACTGGATGATTATTGAAGAAGTAGTCTATTAAATAGACTTTTTCAAGACTTTAAGTACATTCTACACGAGCCTAACTTTGTTCATTATTACTAGTACAAAGGCTCATACAGGAAGTTCTACACAAGCCAGGTAGTGTTTTGATCGATCGACTGATAGATGGACAGATGGAGTACAGCACTTAATCGATAGAAAGAGAAAATGACAAGCCATACTCAGTGAGCCTGTTCTGCTAGTAGCAAGTCACGGACGGGGTGAGATGTATTGTCCAGGATAACGGCCAGTTTGTTAAGAGTCCTCTTTTCTACCTCCACCTCAAATTCTCTAGTGAGCATCCAAGAGCATCCAAGTTGCATTAAATGGGTAATCGAATGGGGTAATGGGCTAATTTAATTGGGTAATGTGATTTTATTGCCAATCAAAAATCTGTGAATCCTTTCAGTACTACCCATTAGTGTTTACTGCACTCTGAAGGGGAGGTTTTGTGTTGTTAAGGTTGGGACCAGCATACAGCTTTTGCTTCAATGAGGCAAGTTTAAGCACTGTGAAGTTTAATTGATATTTGTTTATACTCCAATATAGAGATTGAGCCTTCTCATACTATAATCTAATTCACTGCATGTGCACCACAACAGTGGATTCTATCTTCCAAATTCAATCAATACATTATTTGGCCAGTAAACAACATTTCTGATTATATGAGGTAATTACACCATTGTGTAAAGCAAATTGCTGTTTAACTAAAATGTCTGTAAATGCAGTGAACAATACCTCACTGTGTTGGCAATGAGGAAACACTAATAACATAGTGTAGTTTAATCAGACCTTGTCCATTCGGTCCTGCTGCACTCCAAATTTTCCTCCGTATCCATGTGAGGCTTTAGGCATGCCCTCCAGCTCCTTCTGCTTCAGTTCGCTGTGCTCAGTTGACACTTTCTCACGCAGCTTATGGATACTGAACAATCAAAACAAACACTTTCTTCAGTGAATGAGACTGGATCCATTTACAAAGGTTGGAAAAAGGTTGTGTAGAAATGAATCAGGATTCTTTTTGATTCATAAAACTACATTAAAACAAAAAGCACAGTAATAAGGAGGATAAAAGCTCTTTAATAGGCATCTTATAGACTTGGTTATGTGATGAAGATGCAGTTAGAACCGTGCTAACTGGTGGAGTATAAATAAATCTCAATGTAATTTTGGTCAAACTGCTCCATTAACATACACAATAAGCTGGTAATGAAAGCAAATCTTAACTCACTTGATGTGTTCCTGGTGGCCTGAGCCTTCTACAGTTTTTGCTCCCCATCGTTGCTCCTTCTCAGTCACGTCATTCTGCAGTAAGATAAACACAGGTTAGACAGAAGCAGGAAGAAAAACTAAAAGAAAAAACCCAAAGATTTTAAAGATAAAAAAAGATTAAATATAAAGTACACTTTCAAATCTGTTTATAAACTAGAGGGATGTACAGAGAAACCGCTACACTGACAGCTAAAACACAGATACAGACTACTTTATTCTGTAGGAAAGCAGCTGTCCTCAGTACAAAACATGCTTCATCACACCACTGTCCAAAACCAATGAGCCATAATGCACTCTGCATTGTTGTACCACTGACCCATAACACAATTCACACTGTTACACCACTGACTTGTAACACACTCCATGCTGTGATACCACTGACTGCCACCACACTGGTATCTTATTAGTGCTTCACATATACATTTTTTTATGACTGCAGTACTTATTTATATTACTGTAGTTTTACTTGATCATTACACACATAAAGCTACTGCTGATGATCTGCTTTATCAATAACAATTCAACAATTCAAACCCTCACATGTCAAGAGGAGTTTCTGAATACGACAACAGAGAAATGTTTAAAGCTCACTTGACACTGTGGCTGACAGAGTGAATATTTACATATGATATAACCTTCAGCAATCTTTAAACAGAATTTAATAAAAGAACACACCAGCAAAAAATGTCAAATATATCTTAAAAGATTATGGGTTTCATCTGCACATATGAGGAAGCATGAGTTCAGTGAGAAGGAACAGAAGATAATCAGCTCAGAGGTTAAACAAGCAAGAGGAATGTGAAAAAAATTTACCTCAAAGTCAGGGTCAGTCTCCCAGTCATCAGCACCATCGTCAACATTAATGGAGACTGAGCGACCAGCTGTAGCTTTCCACATCTGTAAGAATCAGAATTGCTGTGTTCTGCCAAGACCTCTAATTTGAATACATTTTTATAACATTTAGTCTGTTCAAATAATCAAACAGCAGATTTATATTCATTTACTAACAATACTTCAGGAAAATACATCATGAAATCTCAAATATCACAGGAAAATCTAATGGAATTTATTCCTTTGGTAGCTTTAAAAATAGACTGAATAAAGAAAGATAAACTATTCAAACAGTAGCAGAAGACAACAAAAGTGTGTTTACTAAAAAAGCACATACTTCATTAAATATATTCTAATCAATCAAAGCATTACATTATACTTTTTCATTCATTATCCAAAAACACCATTGACCCTACACACTTTCTGACTTTTATGTGGGATGTTGTTTAGAGCTGCACGATGGCAGAAAAAAATGGCAAGATTTTGTTATCCAGCAAAACATATTGCGATATTACAAAACAAGAGTTTTCACCAGATTTCATTGCTGGAAGGAAAGCTCACATACAATGGCTATCAGACACATGTGCCAACAACCAAGGCACAAGCATGTGTGTGATGTGGGGAGAGAGCGGTATTCACCCACCCAAAGAGAGCATGGCCAATTTTGTTCTCTTGAACTCTGGCTGCCGACAGCAAGCAGCATAACCCGGCAGTCGAACCTGCTAAGCCACTCAGAGCCACCATTTTACTGGCATGTGATTTTAGACTTCTATCTTCTGAAACAGTATCTCAGGATCATATCCCACCATTCACCACCACTGAACAGTACATTTCTCTGAAACTAAGTGCTTCCCACCAGACCCACTCTGAATAATTATTTAGATATTTTAGAAGGTGTGTTGAATTCTCCTTTCACCAAATGAAGGTCAGTTTAGATGTGTGTATTTGCATAACCACACCCTGCTCTAGCTGATGTGGCACCGAGTTACTCCAAACTTCCTGTAAAAACAGAGGATGGGGTGAGTAGCTGGCAGCCTGACTCAGCACAGCAGGCCTTACTCAGCCTTACACACATCTGCAACTCATCAGCGGAGCACTGTCTGCATTACATCAGTGTTTCTCAGACCTGATTTTACAGCCTCATACAGATACTGCTTCAGCTTTGTCTGTTCTAACCTAATGAAAGTATGATGATTTAGAGGTCACGTATGTCAATCCTATTTTATGATTTGAATCTCCCATTAATGGTGTAACAGGGCATTGAGAGCTAGCCAGCTTACAGTACAGCTTCCAAACATCATGGAATCATATTTCAGAGCTGTCAATCAACAACTCTGGAAGAAACCTCAAAAGGCATATGTAAATATGCATGAGCCTGACTATGTAAATATTATGAAGCCAACGTCTGCCTAGCATTCTACCCAGGCCAAGACATTGCTAAAAGGCAACTGCAGGGAAACAGGGCTAACACGATCACTCCATCCAAAACCAACTGTTCAGGCTAACAGGATTAATTCTGCCTAATGCAGGATATTCCAGGCTACTTTTCAGTAATGCTAGAACACGCATCGGAGAAACATTCAGGTCAGCCAGACTGTATTAGAAGCCATTAAAACACTTTACAATGACATTTTAATGTAAAACTAAACGAATCTGTCAAAAATGTCTCATTAGGGACAAATGGGTAGCAAAGTACAAATAAATTCCCCTCATTTAGTGCATCAGTAAACTTAAAACAATGTAGTGCAAGATAGAGTTTTTCAATCTTCTCAGCCCACCAGCCTATCCTCGGGGGAGACAATAGTCCATATAGGGAGGCACATAAAATCACAAAAGTCTAGAATACAACCCAGACAAAATCAGATATGACAATCATAAGTAGGCATATTGTCAAAATGGGGACCATATAACGACAGCTTACAGAATTTTAGAACTAGACTCGACAGATATTTCCATGAAGAGAAGCTATTTTAAAGCTAATAATTCATAAGAAATAAAATGCTAAAGTGATTTTACATTAAAAGTAATGGTTTCTAATTATAAGCAGCTTGGCAGTGAGGTGGAGAAGGTTGAGAACCCCTGGTGTAAGATTAGGGCCGAGTTATCTATCGATATTGAGATATAAATTGAACAAGATATGGGATGAGGAAATATAAATTTATATACAGTTTAATAATAATAATAATATTTTTTTTTCTGCTCTGCCCCCTGTTCCCCTCTGTCCCCATTCATACTCTCATATAAGAGCCCAAGACTTCAATAAGAACAAAATTTAAATATAGAGAAAAAAAAATAAAAAGATGGACTGACATCAGATGTCATGGTTTTTTCACATGACATTTTGTATCATATATCAGATCATCATTCAACTAAAATATATCGGGATACAATTCCATTTTGTCCGTATCGCCCAGCCCCATTCTAGAACTCCTGCAGCATCACTGTCTCTTTCTACTCTTTTCTTCTCTTTCTACTCTTTTCTGTACTGTACTATGCCACTGCTGGAACCTTAATTTCCCTGAGGGGAACCCTCCCAAGGGAGCAATAAGTTCTATCCAATCCTAAAGTAACTAAGGCTCTAAGGTGGAACTCACCTTCTCTGAGAGGCTCTGGACAAACTCAAGTGCTTCAAGAGCAAGAAGCTGAGTAAGATTGTAAATCAGGACGTGACACACACACCACACCCAGTTCTAGGTGTGTGTGTGTGTGTGTGTGTGTGTGTGTGTGTGTGTGTGTGTGGCCTGTAGAAGTAGTAGCTCCCATTACAAAAGATTAAAACCTCCATCTTCTACATCCACACACCTTTATTTAATTTCTCACAGATTGTAATCTGATTTTCCATTAACATATACATGTTTATACACACAGATCAGATGTGTATGTGTTTATTGGTGAGCTACTGCTCAGACTGTGTTTATAGACTTTATAAAAGCATGTGTGTGTAAAGAAGCTCATCGAGCAGCTTTACTAGATAACACTGGTTGTTTTCTGTTGTCACTGCTCTGTATAATAATATTGCTTAACACTGGCCTGTTTGTGCCACATCAGCCAAAGAATGAGCCTTGGCTTCTTTCTGGAATTCACCCGGTCCACCTTAAATGGTGCATGTGCCAGGATGCAGCTGCTGCACCACTTAAGGTGGACCTAAAAATTCCCGAAATAAGGCAACTTCAGCTTTTCCAACAGGAGCAGCAGCCAAAGCCAACACGTTTATTCACTACCTACATGTAGTGCGGGTTATATTTATCACAGAGCCTGTAATTCAGCCGTTTTGACCGTTAAACCGCGGTGAACGTGCAGTGACGGACCGTCCGCTTCCAGAAGCTTCTCTCTGACTGAGAGCAGCCACACCACTCACCGTCCTTCACTGCAGCCTCAGCTCTTCCGCAACGGACGACAAACCCACAGTCTGCGCGAATCTGTTCGTGCTGAAATGGAGGGATGATTATTCCTCCTCTCGTCTCCACTCTTCCTGCTCTCCCACTTCCTGTGACTGGAGCTGCAGCGCCCCCTGCGGTGAGGAACAGCACGGCAGAACCGCCGCAGCGCAGCACTGATTTATTCCGTAACACACCCATTCTCCTTTTGCTGTTTCCAGACAGAACCTATTTACAATTACAGAAACATTATGCCCTTTACTCCGTTTTCCAACTTATGCCTTTCACACCCTGATTTGATTTTGCCTAAAAACTCTAACCTCCTTTTAAATTATTCTGAATTACTCCAATTACTCCAAATCTGCTCTTTTCAAGTCTTCCGAGGGGTTAAGAGTAGTGGAAATGGTGTTAAGGAGGAGTAAACATGGGCCAGAAGAGTGTAAACGGTGTTAGAGCAGTGTAAAGTTGTGTTAAAGAGGTGTATATATGTGTTAGAGCAGTGTAAAGGGAGTTAGAGCACTGCAAAGTTGTTAAAGATGTGTATATATGTCTTAGAGCAGTGCAAAGTTGTGTTAAAGAGGAGTAAACATGGGCCAGAAGAGTGTAAAGGGTGTTAGATCAGTGTAAAGTTGTGTTAAAGAGGTGAAGAGATGTGTTAGAGCACTGGCAAGGGTGTTCCAACAGTGCACAGTTCTGTTAAAGAGGTGTAAAAAATGTGGTAGGGCGGTGTAAATGTGTTGGAGCAGTATAAAGTTTTGTTAACTATGTTAGAACAGTGTAAAGTTGTGTTAAAGGGGTGTGTAATCACAGTGGAAAAAGTGCGTTTAAGCAGGGTAATGTGTTAAATAAGTATAAAGTTCTGTTAGAGAAGTGTAAAGGTCAATTGGGTGAGTTACGTATGAGTCCTAAGGTGCATTAGGGCACTATAAAGATGTTTTACAGCTGTGTTAACATGTGCAGTGCAGTGTAAAGATGTGCCTACCAAGAAATATAAATGTGTTAAAATTATGTAAAGAAGTATGAACAGCAGAAAAGTGTTAGATTATTTTTCCATTTTTGCTAATAGAACCATGTATTAGAATGCTATTTAACCATTTAACCTCTTTAACAGTCTATGTAGAATTCTTGAAGAACCTTTTTTTCTAAGTGGCAGGATGTCCTTCCACTGTTTACTTTAACCAGACTTAATTCAGCATGAATTACTACCCATGTCTGCATTAATGGAAAAAAGTGAATTACAATTCACCCAGTAAAGTTTACAAAAGGCTAAACAGAAAGTGAACAAACCTGATGAGTGGCAGGTTTGTCCACAATAGTGAGTCATGTCACTTTTTGTAACAGACATGCTACCTTGTTTCTTTTTTCTTATTCTTTTGGTAATGTTCTTGTATGTACAGTGGGGAAAATAAGTATTTAGTCAGTCACCAATTGTGCAAGTTCTCCCACTTAAAAAGATGAGAGAGGCCGTTAATTGACATCATAGGTAGACCTCAACTATGAGAGACAAAATGTGAAAAAAAAATTGAGAAAATAATTTTGTCTGACTTTTAAAGAATTTATTTGCAAATAATGGTGGAAAATAAGTATTTGGTCACCTACAAACAAGCAAGATTTCTGGCTGTCACAGACCTGTAACTTCTTTTTTAAGAGGCTCCTCTTTCCCCCACTCATTACCTGTATTAATGGCACCTGTTTGAAGTCGTTAACAGTATAAAAGACACCTGCCCACAACCTCAAACAGTCACACTCCAAACTCCACTATGGTGAAGACGAAAGAGCTGTCGGAGGACACCAGAAACCGAATTGTAGACCTGCACCAGGCTGGGAAGACTGAATCTGCAATAGGCAAGCAGCTTGGTGTGAAGAAATCTACTGTGGGAGCAATAATTAGAAAATGGAAGACCTACAAGACCACTACTAATCTCCCTCGATCTGGGGCTCCACGCAAGATCTCAGCCCGTGGGGTCAAAATGATCACAAGAACGGTGAGGAAAAATCCCAGAACCACAAGGGGGGATCTAGTGAATGACCTGCAGAAAGCTGGGACCAACGTTACAAAGGCTACCATCAGCAACACACTACGACGCCAGGGACTCAGATCTTGCAGTGCCAGACGTGTCCCCCTGCTTAAGCCAGTCCATATCCAGGCACGTCTGAAGTTTGCTAGAGAGCATTTGGATGTTCCAGAAGAGTATTGGGAGAATGTCATATGGTCAGATGAAACCAAAGTAGAACTATTTGGTAAAAACACAACTCGTCGTGTTTGGAGGACAGTGAATGCGGAGTTGCATCCAAAGAACACCATACCAACTGTGAAGCATGGGGGTGGCAACATCATGCTTTGGGGCTGTTTCTCTGCAAAGGGACCAGGACGACTGGTCCGTGTACATGAAAGAATGAATGGGGCCATGTATTGTGAGATTTTGGGTGCAAACCTCCTTCCATCAGCAAGGGCAATGAAGATGAAACGTGGCTGGGTCTTTCAGCATGACAATGATCCCAAGCACACTGCCAGGGCAACAAAGGAGTGGCTTCGTAAGAAACATTTCAAAGTCCTGGAGTGGCCTAGCCAGTCTCCCGATCTCAACCCCATCGAAAACCTTTGGAGGGAGTTAAAAGTCCGTGTTGCCCGCCGACAGCCCCAAAACATCACTGCTCTAGAGGAGATCTGCATGGAGGAATGGGCCAACATACCAGCAACAGTGTGTGCCAACCTTGTGAAGACTTACAGAAAACGTTTGACCTCTGTCATTGCCAACAGAGGATATACAACAAAGTATTGAGATGAACTTTTGTTATTGACCAAATACTTATTTTCCACCATTATTTGCAAATAAATTCTTTAAAAGTCAGACAAAATGATTTTCTCAATTTTTTTTTCACATTTTGTCTCTCATAGTTGAGGTCTACCTATGATGTCAATTACAGGCCTCTCTCATCTTTTTAAGTGGGAGAACTTGCACAATTGGTGACTGACTAAATACTTATTTTCCCCACTGTAATAATCAAGTTAATCTCTCTCCTTCTCTCTCTCTCATACACACACAGAAAAAAACATAAAGGCAAATCTATGTTCATAATACTGACAAAGAAAGCTGACCCATTTGAAAGAATATAGCCTATCCTTAAAGGGTAATTTCACAAAAAATACTCTTCATTAACACATTTTTAACTGAAATTGTGTTTTATTGTAGAGACATTTACTGACTCGGATTCCTTCAGAATGGTGGTGAATGTAACCAGATTTTGGTTGCCATGAATGCAACACAAATATAGCCATTTTATCTACTCTCTGGACCAACCAGTAAATCTACATCTTCTGTTTTCTGAGTGTTAATAATAATGATGGTAAAATAGCGACAAATAAAACATGTTTTCTGTTGGGAATAGTTTGCTGCACAAAGCCCTGCATGTATCCATCAACAAGTGATTAGACCTCTCAAAAATATAGATTGAAGTGTCTCAGTCATGCAGCAGTGTATTCATAAACCAATTCTGAATGGGTTTCTCTAGAACAGAGTGTTTCACACCAAATCTACTCTGAAATGAAAAAGTACTCTGAGCAGCAATACTAAAACTCCAGGAGAGAGAAAGGAAGTGCAAACACACCAAGATTTTAACGCAAAGACTTAGTCTTTTTATTGGCAGTGGAAAATAAGTTTCAGTATTTTTTTATTGAAAGGAAGCAATAAATAATACTGTGATAAAAAATAGCTCATAAGTATTCAGACTGTACAGAACTTCTGTTATAAGATCAGGAGATTTTTTAACAGAGACAGAAAATAATGCAGAGGAATCCATAACATGATCGGACTTGTGCATAACCGATTCATTATCACAGAAAATAAAGAAAATGTGGAAGAAAAAAAACACATAGGGGTTTCGGAGGATTCAGTCACATTGCCTCCGACTTAAAACACAGCCCAGCCTTTATTTCTGATATGACTTAAGAAGAGAATAAATGTCTAATCACAGAAAAGTGGCTGAAATCACAAAGAGAAATGTGGGGAATAAATAAAAATGAAAGGGATGACAGGGGAAATGGTATAAGGCTTGATTAGTTGCAGGGTTTTAGTCAGAGGGGTCAAAATCGCGCCACTCTCGGAAGCTGCAGTTTGAGCTTAGGCCACAGTGGGGTTGGTCCAGCGAAGGAAACATACAAACACACCTGAAGACCCAAACACACACACACAGTCATTCATTTCCACAAGTCGCAGGAGAAAAGGAATGGAAAAATTCAGCACTCGAGGAACACCAGAGAAAAATCCAGTCTCCGTGGTTTCTTTTTTGCTGAAAAAGATGCATCCGAAAGTAGCCCTCGTCATCGCTACGTTTATGGCTTATCGAAGAGTTTGTGTTTTGGTATCAGAGGAGAGAAAAAAAAGAAAAAGGATCCATCCATCACCAACATTGTACAGTCCATTGAGTACACGCTCTAAAATCTGCACCAACTCCGATATTCAAATAATACATCTGCAGTCATCATAAAAATTACAAAAACACGTCTCAAGAACCCGAAAGGAAGAAAGAAACGGTGAGGAAATTAAGTTAAAATCACATCAGTGTCACTTAAGCTTAGGTTTTACGATTGAAATAAGCCAAAAGTAGATATGAAACAATTACAAGATGAGGATTATTACAAAAAGATTAGATAACTGCCTGTGGATATAAATGTACAAACTTCAGACTTGAAATAATACATTCAGTTACACCTGATAAGAGTTAAACATGATAAGGACACAAAAAAGATGAACAGAAGGGAGGGGAGAAAAAATAAGCAAGCAAATGAATCATAAACAAGAACTAAATAAATGAAATGTCCCATTGGTTTACATAAATAGAATAATCAATAAATCTAAAATATGTCCTCTAGAGGTGTCGATAAACTCTCCTCTGTGAAATCTCTCAGAGTCCTGGCTGTTGGCTCAGCTCCTGGCCTGAAGGGGTCTCTTCACCATCTGCAACATTACCTATAGAGATAATGAGCATAAACTAAGAGAGGGGAGGAGAGAAAGGAAGACAGATGAGTAAAAGTAGGAACACAAACAGATGGAAAGACAGAACAATGGAGAGGAAGACATGACAAGTGGGAGATGAATGAGAGACAAAAAAGAAACGAGAGACGTTTACATTAGTGCCATTAATGCTAAAGCACATTTATGAGCATTAAATGCAGTTAGCATGTTATATAACAGTTATAATATTAATCTATAAATAACCCCAATAAACACTCCTATATACAAGAACTGGAGATATTAGTTCATAAACAACCTTAAAAAACAATCTTATACACTAGAAAAGAGATATTAGTCCATAAACAAAATAAATAAACACTCAAATAGGAGAAATTAATTAATAATCTAAAACTCTTCCATACATTAGAACACGAGATAGTCCCTAAACAACCTTAAAAAACAATCCTATACACTAGAAAAGAGATATTATTCCATAAACAACATTAATAAACAATCCTATACACTAGGAAAGAGATATTATTCCATAAACAACATTAATAAACAATCCTATACACTAGGATACATTAGTCCATAATCATAATAAATAAAAGAATAAGAGATATTTCATAAATACTCTCAAACACTTCCATATACTAGAACAGGAGATGGCAGTCCATAAACAGCCCCAATAAACCCCCTACACACTAGAACAGAGGAACATTAAGACGAGATGAGATACAGAGCTGTGATATTAGTAATATTAAGGCAGGTTATAAATAGAAAAACACAAATTAGGCCTTTTCTGTCATGGTATGTGGTGGCCCACTTAGAGAGTAGATCTCTCAGAAGACATTAGTGTTAGTAGTGCTGTCAATGAAACTCACCCTTGCGCTGGGTTAGCAGGAGTAGGTCCTGACTGTAGCTGAGTCCAGCCTCTGCACTCCACTCACACCCCCTACAGCAGCCCACACATGCACAAGCAGCAATTAGTAAAGCAGGCAGACAGGTTAGACACATAGACCCACACACACAGACACACACAGAAAGAAGTTCATAGCATGCATCCACATATCTGTCAACTATACACATATACCATAACATTACACACTTAAACAGGTTTCAGTAGAACATGCTTCCAGTCATCTTCTCATATCTTTGTCATCCATTTTCAGACCAATTCTGTTCTCCAGATTCCAAAAATGTATTTCTATATTATTGATATTATTTGAATCTTCCTCTTGGTCTAATGGAACACCACTTTGAGGCAAATCAACAACTATCAATGAGAACTAGACAGAGTAAAGTACAGCCTCCAAACATGGTGAAGGTATTTTTGCACAGCCCCAAAGGGAGACCTCACGTCCTGCATTTCAAAGCAGATGTTTTGACACAGGTGGATCAAAAATCCATTGTTTAAATTAAGTTGAGTTTGATGGGGCTGATTTTACATTGTACAGCGTTTGACCAGTGCAGGCCATTTTCACTGATCATTTCATTGATATGCAGTATATTGATAAATTTGGATGTAGACATTTTGATGTGCTTAGGTTGGAAAGCCACTCTGCTTCAAACTGTATAGAATTGTATTGAATGAATGATTATTATGGATTGTTTAATAATGTTTCAATTTTAATACATGTGTAATCCTGGAAAGCAGTATACTCTGGGTTTAAAGGAAAACTCCAGCACTACATGTGCGTCATCCTATTAATAAATCAGGACTAAAACACACAGAACTGTGGAAAGTACAGACAAGCCACAATACTTTCGATAGAAGCTGACTTGAGATTGACTTATGTTGAAGCAGCTGCCCATTGGCTGCAGATTATCTGGACCTTTCTACGTTTTTGTGATAATCAGTTGTACAGTACACAAGCAGGGTTGAAGGTTGTTGGGGAGTCCCTTTAAATGTTGCTGACAGTGGTTCATACCGTCCAGCTGGTGTTTCTTTGGCTGCAGGGCTGGAGAGGAGGAGTTGGTCACTCTGAAGTTGGCGGGCAGCGTGTCGGCTGAGCCCACGCCAAGGCCCCTCACATCTTTGGGCCGAAACTTCTTCCTCCAGGAAGGGGCACGCCTGAAGTTCTTATCATCATCCTAGAGGAGGAACAGGAGATTCTAAATATGATCTGTCTCACTGAAGTTCCAGCAAAAGGTGTTTTTCTTTACATTTCAAATAGTAAAAAAAGAACACCATGTGAGAGAGAGGGGACAAGGAAAAGAATAAAGTGAGAGAGAGAATAAACATAGGAGTACAAAAGAGAAGAAAGAGAAAAAAAATAGGGTCAGAAGACAGAAAGACACCTCTTCTAGTTTTCTGTCTGTTCCGATGGACAGCAGGTTGTTGTATTCTCTTTCCAGCAATGCTCTCGCCTACAGACCGGACATACACAAACAGAACATAAAACCAACAAGAGAGAAAAACATCAGTGTAAAGTAACTCTGACAACAGCTTTACTGTAATAAAGTTTAATAAAGAAGAACTGCTTTTGGTCAAACACAAGACAACCATAATGATTTAAACTGGCCAAAGATACAATTTGACCTCTGCCTTTAACAAATTCATGCAATGAATACACACTGGCACACACGTGCCCGAAACTGTGGGCATCCTTGCTTAAGAGGCCAACAGTGGTCACTTAGGAAAACTGGCATCTGAACCACTGCCCCAAAGTGGTGCTGGAATCCTCAGACAACAATATCTCTTTACAGAATTAAAAATTGTCCTATGGCACTGCTCAAACCTTTTGTAGCACCTTTTTAATGTATACAGTATACTGTGTGTGTGTGTGTGTGTGTGTGTGTGTGTGTGTGTGTGTGTGTGTACACGCACATGTCTGCATACGAACATACCTGTGTGCTCTGGGTAGGTATCTGCAGCAGAAGAGCGAGGGTATTGTGGTCAAATGTTTCATCCAGCGACATCAGTGCTCCATGCACACCACTCTCCACCAGATTATTAGCATACTCCTTCAGACCAATCAGCTGCACCCACTTTATAACTCGCTCATTACTCCACACCAGCACATCTAAACAACATCAATAACAACAAAGCACATTTAGGGTTCAGCACACTCACCATACACAGATACAACTCAACTGAACCACCAAATGAAGCTGATCAGGAACATCACAGCAAAGCATGTTCGATTACACTGTGCAGAGCTGCATTCAAGCTCCATTACAGAGGAACTCACCCAGTCAGAACTGTTCACACTGGTGGTAAATGGAACTTGAGTGGCTCAGCGGTCTAAAGCGCTATGATCTGTAGATCGTGAGTTTGAATTCCAGGTCATGCCGCTCGCCATTGGCTGCTAGAGAGAAATTAGCCTGCTTTTCCTCACTGGATGTGTAGATGGAGCTTCCCATGTCACACACAACGTGATGCTGGTCGGCACGGGCCAGCATCAGAGCTGGGGACCCGGCGCTGGGGACCAGAGCTTAGCCATTGTATCAGAGCTGGGGACCCGAGCGCGTTGGCTGTCCAGCGAGGATGCAAATGGCGGCAATTCAAAAAGAGGTGGTAGTGCATGTATCAGAGTAAGCATCTGCTCTTCTTGACCTTTCTAGTGTCTGGAGCATTACGTGTGATAAAAGGGCTGGGGAATTAGCACTTCCAAATTTGTGGAGAGAAAATTGGGGGTTAAAAAATATAAAACTCATTTTATAAATGACACCATTAAAATGGTGGAAAGATAAGTGCAGGGTGTTATGAGGCAAAATTAGTCTGCCCATTACCATCAGCAACCATCCAATATACAATTAAGAGGTCGTGTAAGTTAAATGTTGGGTTTGGAGAGTAAAAAAATGTGTTCTTCTCAAACCCTGAATTAGGGGTAAATTCCTCTTCAAATTCTACAGTTCCTCTGGTCCTCGCACCACACCTATAAAACAGAAGGTGGGATAAGTGGCTGACCTTTGACCTCGAGCTGGGACTCCTCACGTCTCCTCTCGAGTTCTTTCCTGTCATAGTTTAGCCGCCTCAGACACATCACACCACACTGGAAACTATTTCTGTAAAAGAAGAGAAAAATGACATTTTCACCATTTCTATGTTTTTCACCAACAATAAATAATTTGTTATTATATTGTAATTATATCACAGACCATTTTTATAATGATACTGCTGGTTGTATGAAACTGAAAGGTCATGTAGAAAGTTTAAGTGTTTATATGTATTTCTGACTCAGTTTCACTGAGCAGTTATGTGGACAGTGCAGACGAGCAAGAGTATTTACAATACAAAAGACTCCAAACACTGGTACAGAAAACAGACTGAATGTTAGTGTAATCATTTACTAAATTCCATTACAATACTGGTGTGAACACAGAAACAGTACATCAGCACTAATGACTCTAAACATCAAACATGACTCTGATTTATCAGCTGTACCTGTGGAAGCTGTCTACCATCTTCAGTTGGCCACGGAGGTCCTTCTTGGTCAGATGATCCAGCATACGGGCATCCACCAGAGACTCCATGAAGTAGCTGCGGTACTGAGGCAAACCAAGACTGGGCAGCCAGTCATTTCCGATCCACTCATGGTTCATATCACCGTATGCCAGAGTCTAAAAATATACAAAGACTTTCAATAACCACAGGGCCAGGACTTTTACTTTAGTGCAAGTCTTACGGTATCTACTATGAATTATTCAGTAAATTATTCAGCTGCCACCACAAAATATTCAGTGTCTACTGTAAATTTGTCTGATAATTATTATTTACTCTTCACTATGAATGATACAGCATCTACTACAAATTACACTGATTCCACTAGTGAATGATTGTGTCCACTATGAACGACTCATTGTCCATTATGAATGATTAATTACTCATTATGATAGATTCAGCATCCACTACGGATGATTGTCTAGCATACTTTATTAAGTATCTACTGAGAATGATTCAAATCCTGTAGTTATAATGGAGGAACTGAAGTGTGGACCTTCATATATAGAGCTCTAAGGTTTTAGGGGTTACCTTAGAATGGCAATAATGATACAATCTCCACAGTCGAAAACAAAACACACAGCCAAGACTCACAGTGACCTGACTGAACCAACACATTTACATCACTTTGTATCCTCTCTATTAAAAAGTCTATTAGCTGCAGTCTGCATTACAGAAACTCATACTACACCTGTATCCAGAAACATTTAACTGAATATTGTAACACTGATAATAGATTCTGTTGGTTCCCATACATTACAATATAAATGAAGGCCTTAGGAATAACTACTACTTCCACTCTTCAAAGTCACATTTTAAAGAAAATATTTTGGTTTTCTTAAGAACTATGTGTGGAAAAAGACAATGCCAAGCCACATTCTGCACATGTTACAACCAACCTGTCTCCCACTGAAAATGTGTGGCACATTATGAAAAAGCAAAATATGACAACAGAGACCCTGGACTTTTAAGCAAATTAAGTTGTACATCAAGCAAGAATGGGAAAGAATTCTATCCACAAAGCTTCAACAATTAGTGTCCTCAGTTCCCAAACACTTATTGAGTGTTAAAAGGAAAGGAGATGTAACACAGTGGTTAAAACATGCTCCTGTCCCAACTTTTTTGGAACGTGTCGCAGGAATCACATTCAAAATGAGTGAATTTTGGGGTTTGAAATACAGAAACTCATACTACGCCTGGATCCAGAAACATTCTATCTATCTATCTATCTATCTATCAAATTTAAAGATCTTTACAGTCGCATTTACAAACATACTTATCTAAAGCAGGCACCCGTGCATTGCACATTTTAGAGCTTTCCCTGCTCTCAACACAGCTTACTCAACTAAGAACCTTATTACAAAGCCCTGTCATTCAGGGAATGCAGAAGTGTGCACAGGGCAGGGGTGCCTCCAGGACCAGGACTGAAAGACACTGATCTAAAGAACCATCCAATGAAAGGCTATGGTGTGAGGAACCCTTAAGGTACCTTCAAGCATTACACCACGACCCATAAATCATTACTGATGAGCAGTGTTTAGTATATAGTATTTAGTCAGACAAAAAGGCAGAAAGAGAGAGACTGAGAGAGAGAAAGAGAGAGAGAGAGAGAGAGAGAGAGAGATAGACTCAAACCTGGGCCCAGCTGCCCTCGTCATCCTCCTGGTGTTAACATGGTTAGCGATAGCATGAGGGAGAGTCAGAGAATGCGGTTAGTGAGGCAGAAGCAGTGTTAACAACACACTTCATCATGAACCAGTGACACACACTTAACAAATCACACACTGTCTGCAGTAGCAGAGTGAGAACAGGGACACGAAGTTAGTGATAATCCTTAATAAACTAGAAAACAAAATAAATATTTTGGCTCCATGCAGCACAGAACCACAACTCACTGTCAGACCAGAAAGTCTTTTCTCCATTTCTGCAGTTTCTCACTTTCTGACAATGTCAATCTGAATATTATTCTTTACAACGTGTCAAAATTCCACTACAAATGAAGAATAGATAGACTCCAAATAACTTCAATAAATACATAAATAAATAAACTTTTTACATGGACGTTCATTAATAAGGTTTCTTTCTCCTGTAAAATACCTGCAGCTTTAGAGGTGTAAGGTTTTGGTCCGACTGTGGGATGTTTATGAATGCAGACATACAGAAACCGAACATACAGCACAGCAAAAATGAAAATACAGTAAATTACCGTATTTTCCAGACTATAAGCCACTACTTTTTTTCTCCACGCTTTACACCATGCGGCTTTATAATGAGGTGCAGTTTTTTCTTCTTATATATGTTATTTTCCAGGTTTTTTTTGTTGTTGTTTTTTTTAACATTGCGGGTGCGGATTATATTCCGGTGTGGTTTATAGTCCGGAAAATACAGTAACCCAAAAACCAAAACACAAGATAAAACACATAAAAGACAACTAAACTACACACATACCAACAAACACAAAATGAGAACACATTCAAGACACCAAAAAACACCAGTTTGGGTAATGTGCACAGTAGGTTCTTCAGACAGTTCTGTGAAGTCATGTCGATATAAGGAGTTGAAGGTCTGAGCTGTTTTCTCTATCTCACCCACTGGCAAATAAACTGTCCATGCCCAAAACAAATTCCACATCCTCTACAGAATGTACTGGACTCACTGACCTCCAATATGTTAAATTCAGTAAAAAAAGCACTTATTAAATACTGTATATTTAAAATAAGATTTACACTTTAGAGGATTCACATGGCAAAAACTGTATGCAGGACTAGATGTATGGATGTGTGGAGCAAGTGTGTTTACCACAGGGTGAGACAGAGGAGTGTTTCTAACTGCTCATTTCTCTGAGAGAGAAAACAAAATCAGACCTGGAGCTCCTGATATGGACATGACCATGACAACAGCATAACACTTCAAAGGTCTACCAAAATGCCGCACATCTACCACCAAACACAAGAAAAAAACCCACACATGGTGGACGGGAAGGAGCTTTAGGTGAAGCTGGCAGTGGGCCAGGTGATCATGTGACTAACCGTGGGCGGGGTAGCTGCCAGGCTCTCCATCTCCTCATGGGTAACCCATACATTCCCCGTAGACTAAACCACACAGAGTGGTGGGGAGAAACGCGTGCCGAGTCCATCAGTGAGTGAAACGAGTGCAGGAGGAGGAGAGAGGGGTGAGTGACAGAACAGAGATCAATAAAGCAGAAGGAAACACCATGTAGTATTAGCTTTCATTAAACTGATTTGTGTTAGTGAACAGCCCACGTGTGTGAGTGGATGATCCTGCTTTCGTGAGGAAAAGGAGGAGGAGCATGCTCTGATAGATAGAGAGAAAGAGAAAGACAGCAAGAGAGAGAGAGAGAGAGAGAGAGAGAGAGAGAGAGAGAGAGAGAGGGAGAGAGAGAGAGTACCATGGCAGCCCAAAATGATTCAGCTCATGCCAAACAAAAAAGAGAGAGCTGGAATCTTTTCAAATCTTAAGCTGCATCCTTCATCTTGTTTGAAGTGGTATGGTCCTGTGGGACCTGCAGTGGATTAATTATACATCCTGCACATGGCATTGCACAAGGATGAATTTGCAGGTCTACCAGCAGTGGCAAAAATCCCAGTGTACAGGAAATTCTCATCAGAATTATGGCCAAAAATCAAAGTGAGTAAAGGCTTCAAGCACCCAATCTGTTCTTGCTATACATTTCCCTGCAGAGTGTTCTTTCACAAGGACCTGCATTGACCTGGAGAGATTTTCCTTTAGTAACACTGCATTATACCACCTCTTTTCAGTCTATGAATCTTGTTGCACACTCCACATGTATTCATAGCCTGATTATCCTCTTGCAACCCCGTCTGCAGGAGCCTAAAGTAGCCTAGAATAGTTAGGATTCATCCTCCATTACACAGCGCTGGGCCACAATCTTCTGACAACCGATGCTCACACTGTTTGCCACAGAAACATTCAAAGCCTTTGACTGGCTTCTTTCTACCCTCCTCACCAAGCCTTGCCTCAGCACACACATCGACCTATAATGTGCAAAATTCAATTGACCTAAATTGACTTATATTAAGTTGATCTACTCTTTAAAATGCAATCAAACGATCAATGTGTCCTGGGATATTTGGCATGATTAATGAATAGCCAATGGACTCCTAGTGGTACCATAAATGGAGCACTAAGTGGACATGTGCTACTGCAGGGCAAAGGAGTATATTTCCATAGTAAGACTATCAAGCCACTAAGTAAATATAGAGTTACTGTGTGTGTGTGTGTGTGTGTGTGTGTGTGTCCTACCGTTCTGGAGGTGGGAGGAGCTGAGGGACTGGTCAGAGACATAATCTCCTGGATGGCAAGGCGCAGTTTGAGGCGGTGGAGCGGGTTACTGATTCCGATTTCTCTCTGGATCTCAGTGTCCGAGAGTGCGGACATGATGGCACCGCTCTTCACATTGGCACGGCAGGCTGCCACATACCATGCTGGCATCCCCACCCAGAGCTGTGGACATACAAAACAAAAAAAGTAAAACACCTTAGGAAGCTTAACGCAATTCAAATGTACAAGTGAACGTGATAGTCTGGCTGGTTATGACTAGCTTTCATTCATTTTTAGCAACAACAGAATGTATGAGTGAACAATCCAATTAGAACACATTCTAGATAACGTACTGTTAGAGATTATATATTTCCATATATTAAGTTATCATTATCTGTTTATAAAGACAGTATTTTCATGTTGGATGTCTGAAATGTAGATTTATGAGGTTTAAAATGTAATAAAGAATGTTTCTGTGAATTCACTGAAGTGAACTCTGAACATGTACTGGTCACTGACATGCAAATGGTCACTGAATTTAACTAAGCAAATAGATAAGAGCCTCCCATTGCCATTGGATAAATACTGCAAGGGTGTGTATATATGTATATGTATATCTGGCAATAAGTTATTTAACTGATGCAGTGAGAAGCTTTGTTATACAGCCATGTTGAAAGACATCCAATGGTCATGGAAATCTGTTTCAGAAGGATGAAATTATCAGCATCAAACATCAGTCCAACTCATTATTTAAAAGTGGGAGGACAATGGGGAAACATCATCTTCGAGGAAGGAATGTGGTCAGAACAAAATCTTGAATGACCGTGATTGACTATCACTTAAACATTTGGTGAAATCAAATCTTAGAAAAACTTGTGTTTAATAGTGAAAGTAACTGCATTCTCTCTCTCTCTCTCTCTCTCTCTCTCTCTCTCTCTCTCTCTCTCAGAGACAGACAGACAGACAGACAGACACACACACACACACACACACACACACACACACACACACACACACACACACACACACACACAACACACACACACACACACACACACACACACACACACACACACACACAAGCTGTGAAGGGACTTCAAGGGATTGGGACTAAACAGCTGTGAAAACCACTCATCAGTGAGGTTAACGAGCAAAAACAGCTTCAATTTGCTAGAGAGCATAAAGATTGGATTCTGGAGCAATGGAAGGTGGTCACATGGACTGAAAAGTCCGGATTTACCCTGTTCCAGAGTGATTGGTGCGTTAAGAAGAGAGGGCTTGTTGCTGCAGTTGGTCAGTTGGTTATTGACTCAGCAATGTTATGTGCCAAAAGAAAGAGGTCAGCTGACTATCAGAATATACAGAATGACCAGGTTATTCCATCAATGAATTGTTTCTTCCCTGATGTCACGGGCATATTCCAAGATGACAATGCCAGGATTAATTAGGCTCAAACTGTGAAAGAGTGGTTCGGGGAGCATGAGACATCATTGTCTCCTATGGATTGGCCATGGATTGAGTCCAGACCTGAACCTCATTGAGATTCTTTGGGTTGTTGTTCAAATCTCCCATAATCAGTATAAGATCTTAGGGAAGTTAATACACCTCTGCACAGAAATAAATGTGACATTGCCGAAACTTGTGTAAATGACACCATAGTCAATGTGTGCCCTAATCAAAGCTAAAGGCAGTGTGTGTCTGTGACCTTCTCTTTGGTCAAGCAGGGCATTTCAGAACAATCTCAAACTCTCCACACATTTACCCAGTAGAAAGAGACTGTCTTACCATGATTTGAAGTGATGAAATTATTTTTATTTTAATATTAAATTAAAGGATTAAATATTTAAAAAATCTATTTATAGTGAAAGGATACTTGGTGGACATTGTGACACTTTTTACCATCATCAGCATTCTTTAAAAAGCTCATAAGAAAGGTGGAGGTTTACTGATGGCTTTGGACAGTGAATAAAATCCTCAATTACTTATTAGAGACTTAATTGTGTTGTGGGGTTGTGTGGTCATACCTCCAGCCAAACCACCACAGTCGGTCCATCCCACTGGGCGAATGGCAGCCCCTGCCTGCGGGCCTCCTCCAGCAACTCATGCCTTTAAGAACACACAGAGAAGAACACATAGGAACATATACGCACTCCCAGCCACCGACATACACCAGGGCACTGAACACCAAAACCACCACACAGTCCAAGTCCCCCACAGGAAGAAATGTAGCACACGCAGTTCATCAGGCACACACAATCTCACATGCTGAGGAGAAACTGTGATACAGAGCTCAGTCCTTCTTGTTCTGCTCTTTACAGGAACTGCATTCAGTCCAGAGGAAGAAGACAAGACATGCACAACAAGCAACTTCACACACACACATTCACTCTGAGTGTACTGGGTGCATAAACTGGCTTTGCGGACTTTTTTTGCATCATGACTGCAGACACAGACACACATGTTCAGGTAAGCTGTGGAGACAATTTCATTTATTCATCAAAAGTTCAGCAGAGCTGCTATCTGCACCACAAAAATGTGCAATGTTATGATTTTTGCAGTTTCGATCAGTACGGTTTATACTTCATGAAAACAGAAATCCAGTCATGTTTGAATATTTCATAAAATCAAAAAGAAAAAGATGCACAATACAGAAATGAACATTATCTTACAGTGATGATGAGATGCTTGTGAAGCAGAAGTTTAATAGTTCATATCTAATCTTTATTGCTACATAGAGTGTTTCAGTCACCTTCAGACACCTTGGTCTCTTCTACCAGACTCTAGGAGCTTGAGGTCAGACTCCTTTTTCCCAAGCCCGAGTAAGATACTCCAGGCACCGTGTCTACTTCGGGTGGGCCTTGAGATTAGGAAAGCTGCAGTTGTATCTCCTTCCCTTGAGATGTCAGAGTGGTGGAGGCTCTTGATGCATGGATTCCAGCCCCAGTCCACCGCTTGTGAAGCTCTCCCAAGTTCTTGAATTGACTTCTCTTGACAAAACCCTCAAGGGGATGGTTAGCCACGTTGCTTATGCACCTTTTTCAGTCCAATTATCATTAATATGCTTTGACACAGCACTCTGAGAACAGCCAGAAGAGACCTTCTGTGACTCACCCTATTTGTGGATGGTGTCTTCTGGTCAGTATAGTTAGTTAGGTCAGCAGTCTTCTCCATGATTGGGGTTGCTTGTGCTGAACTAGAGCGTGTACTTACACTGCTCGAGTAGTCATTTAGTCAAACTTGAAATGAAATACTGTAATCATCTGAGAAACTGAATTTCTGATTTTCATGAGTTGTAAGCCATACTGCTCAAGCAAAACAAACACACTTGAAATCCTTCACCTTACGTATAATACATGTAATATTTAAAATCACACCTTTCTAAATGAAATGACATTCCAAATATCTGAAATACAGCATTACATTATTCTTTATACTACAAATACATTAGTAAACAGCTACACGGAGTATCAGCAAAGTAGGTCCTTTACAGTATGGCTTTGGTCTTTGACACCACTTACACTAAAGCTGCTATTCCTGTAAGGGCACAGTAACGTTAACAAGAGTATTAAAATAGATTCATCATCATTATGCATAGAGAGTTTGGCTTTTTAATCATATATTAGTCACAAATTTTGTCTGTTTATAGAGTCAAATGGTTTTCAGTTCGAGTTGCAACCAGCAGATGGCCTAGTGCACACACAGAAAATGACCATTATTTACTCATACTGATCATCTGGCCCTAGTAGAAGCATAAGTGCTGACAATCTGAAAATAGCCAGAATACTCAAGTAGCATTAGTGTAATACTGCATACTGTATGTAACCAGAAATACAGGACTAACCTGTTAATTACTAATTCTGTTACTCCACAAATTTTAAACCCTCGGCTAGCAGAATATGAAGCCAGTAATGATCAGGAACAGTAAGTTTCCACCTTATGGGCAAGAACTCTGCACATACCATCCTAAAAACAAACACCAAACCATTTCCACAATTTAAGCACACCCTAGCCTTGTAAATATCCATTAAAACATAACACACCAACAGTATGAATAATGAACAGCAGCTGTGCTGTACCAGTTGTATCCACTAGATGATGGCAGTCTACCTCAAGATGTTGCTTCTTCCATCCAAATCGATTCACAGAGTTTAATCTAGAATTAAAATCAGAACTCCTCTGTGTTGTAAAGGGTGAATTGGGGTTAGTAAGGGTGCAGGTAGTACAAAACAGGCATGAGAGGAGTGCAGGAAGTCTTCCATGCCGAAAAAACGCCCCAAGACCAAGCTGTATGGCAAGAGAGAGGAGATGAAGCGGAATGAAGCTACTTACCCTGTTTTTGGACTACAAATGACATGAACAAATGGATGAAATAAAAGGAGAGGGGAAACACAAAACAAAAATCAGCCAAACAAAAAAGTGATCTGAAGCAAAACATCAACACTGGTGAGAAACACACTGCACATACATTAGCTCCACACAGACAGTGAGCTCATTTGTGCTTCAGCTGAGCTTGCTGTGTGCTGCCACCTTCAACAAACAGTATAATACAATCTACATGAAGATGAATTCTATTTGTTAAAACAGTTTTAAAGCAAACAGAATTCTGTAAACGATAAAGAATGAAGTGTTGAAGTCATGCTGAAAAAGATGACCAAGCCAAGTCCCTGAAACATTTACTTTTATCACTGATATCATCAACCTATTATTTTTATCATTAAAAACACTTTCCTAGATAACTGCTGACCAGTCTGAAGGTAGGGTCTCGGGACCCTCAGAAGTCCATGATATATTAGAAGGCCAATACAAACTTTGAAATAATGTGTGTGTCTACTGTCCAGGAAAGGCTTTCTACTAGATATTGGAGAATTGCTATGGAGACCTGATTGCATTCAGAGCTTTTATGAAGTCAGGATGTTGGACGATCACAGCCGTAACTCACCCCCAACTCATCCTAAGATCCTCAACTCACCATTATTATCACTGCTCTAAAACTCAATGCTTTATAACTCACTACTTTATATGACTTCAACCGACAACAGACCAACCCTGCTCTTGGAGAGCTACCTTCCTGCAGGTTTTAACTCAAACCCAAATCTAACACACCCCATTCTGTCAATCATGAACTTCTAATTAATCTAACCCACCTGATTCAACTAGAGTTACATCTAAAGGCAGCAGGAAGGTAGCTCTCCAGGGTTAGTGACCCCTGCACTAGACAACGGAAGGGTGTTTAGGTAACTGGACCTGGCTTGGTCTCATTCCTCAACTAAACTTCCAGTGTGGCAGTGAATGTGCCGAATATGAACACTCTAAGAAGGTTTTAGATGAATGTGTGCTGGAACATCAATACAGAGAGAGAGAGAGAGAGTGCCACTTAGCAGGTGAGCGAGAAGCTACAAATCTTCAGTTTCTCAAGTCATTCAGTCATTTATCTGCTGAACTCCACAGTCTACACCATCACATATCACCTACATTCAGTAGAGAAAAGCCCACGCTGCATTAATCCAGCTTAAAACCACTTAAACCACTCCTGCCTTTGAATTACTGTAAGGATAAGCATCATACTTTGCCTCTTCCTTTCTATACATCACATTTATTTCATCTTTGTTTAATGTTTGTCTCTCTAAAACCCTTTGAGCCGCCGTTGTGTATGAAATGTGGTGTCTATGAAAGCAGAGCTGGGGTTGTGATTTCCCCTCACTGCTCTAGATGTGGTTTTTAAGGCTTCCGCTGCGATACCTATAGTCAATCTCAAAACAAAACCGAGACAGATGCGGGTGAACCTACTTCTTCTGCAGTTTCCTGTTCTTTTCTCCAGGTCCTCCAAGCTTACTGAGCACCATTGCATCCTGTGAACCATCTCCCTCTGGGGTGCCAGCTGTGGAAACATGATGAGAATGTTAAATAGGTGGGGGGGGGGGGGAAGCAGCAGCACTTCCATGCTTATGTCGTTTCCAATAAAGTGCTGCATCCTGACCATATTCTCAAATATACAAATAAAAATAATAGCTGCAGCCAGAACAAAGTATCAGACTGCTATGCTATTTGGGAGGAAGATAAATGTTACCATAAATTAATAAATAATAAAACTGATATGGGCAATATTTATTAAGCTACACATATAGAAGAAGTGTCTCTCAGTATGGCTTCAGGTATATATCGCAGCACCAGAAGTCTCAGAATGGATTTCCCAATAGTGTCCTTTGATAATCTATCCCATCCCACACATTTTCAATTAGGGATAGGTCTGGCGATGTGACTGGCCATGGAATTGTATCTGTGTCTTCAAGGCAAGCGCTAGAGACATCAGCAGTATGCAGAAAAGTGTCCTCCTGTTGTAACAGCACATCAAATGAGTCCAGCAAAGGTAGAGGCACTGGTTGCAGGACCTCATTAACCTGTGGACCTCATTATACCTGTGTGTTGTGTGTTTTTCTCTAGAGGTGGAAAAGGAATGGAATTTTGGTCACTGCAATCTCATCCCTTGACAAACTATTAGGTCCCAAACCCAATGTTTTATTTTCAGTAAATTATGTCTCAAATATAACCATCTTTGCTTTGTGAAGTGTTTTATACATACAAGGAAGTTGTGTCTACAAATGTAAAATAAGAACACAGACTGTTGCACACAAGATATCAAGTAGCATAAAATATTCAAGACAATAAGATGCAACTAAAGAACCATATAATGAAAATATAGTCACTGAATAGTGTTGAATTTCCAAAGCGGTAACTTAACAGAACAACGAAAAATCTTCTTAACTTTTAATGAAACTAAAAGTAAAAAAGTCAAAGTGGAGCATTTTTATCAGTCCAATTAATAATACATTTTAACATAATGCAAAGAGTAACTGCCAGACACAGGAACAGTTTATTTCCTCACGTCAATCCCTCATAAATAAGAATGATCAGTAATATCATCTAGAACATAAATAGTGCTCTTTCTCCAGACAGATATAACACCTTACTGCACTCCAACAGTGATCAGTGGTTTGCACTACCACACTATTAGACTTCACTCAATGTGTACACTGTCTGTAACAATTTGTACATTGTCTCGATTACTGTACTATCTGTGTACTGCTTGTATACTTGTGCATACTGTGTATACAGTCTTGTCTGCAAGTTACACATGACACCAAACAGCTGGAAACAAATCCCTTGTGTGTGTAAACACACTTTGCCAATAAACCTGATTACGATGTCAAGAAATGAAAACAGCACAAAGGTTTTGTTTTGCCTTCCCATGATAAGCTAAGGTTGAATTCCTAGGTTTGGCAAGTCACATCACAAGACCTTGGGTAACACTTCTAAACTGATTTTTGAAGCACCCTTTCCATGAATGAAGTGCATAAACTGGGGAGAAAAATGGTACGAGTGATAACAGCATTCACAGATTTCAGTTTGGGGTTGTTGTTTTTTTTTTTTTTAGAGACATGTTGAAATGTATGGTTTCTGTGGAAAAATTCTTTAAAAGACCAAAGGCACTTTAAAAACCTGAAAGGTTTCAGTGCTGACTTCACTAGCTTTATTCACAGGTCAATAATACTGGTAATCAAAGGTGACAAAAAGCATTTAGACAACTGTAATGGTTTGTACATTTGGCACCTACTGTAATAGAAGCTTCAGCACACACCTGTATATCACAATATCACTGAAAGAGCATGAGTCTAACTGTAAAAGTACATTCAGTACTGCAGTTCTACAGGAACTGATTTAACATATGCTGGCAAAGCCTTTTTATAAAATGCAGATCAAGAAGATCAATTATGCTGGAGGAGATAAAAGACTCAACGTGAGTTTGCTTTAGCTTTAGTAAATCCCACATTTACTCAATGAAATGCTGGGCATTAATTAAATTAATTAAAGGTTAAAGTGGATTAAAGGATGATGGAGTGTGTTCTGTACCTTGGCTAGGCGAATCTTTGCCTGAAGGGTTCGGCCGGCCCTTCTCCTTCTTTCCAAAAAGACGGCCGATGGAAGACTTGATGCTTTTCTTCTTGGCAGCCTTGTTGAGGGAGTCCTGACTGCTGTTACTGCTACTGGGGTTACTGCCCTGACCGTCCTGCAGTCCAGCAATACTGCAGACATGCACACAAACACTCAATACAGTAAAAACTGTTCTCTAGCTAATTCAAATGATTTTCAAAGACACTGTACTTCATCTTAAACAGACTGAATCTATCTTAGTAGAGAAAAAGAGCCCCTTAAAAGCAAGACTGTTTACTGTGAAGCTAAACTCTATCTGTGAGTGTTCAGGGGAAGTAAACTCCAACAATAATGGTCATTATTATAATAGTAAATACAACAGAAATTTAATCCAATTTTATATTAAATACCTTGATCACCTTTGACCAGAAGGTCTGCTCATTATGTGCTGCCATTAATAACTAAGAGTGGGTTTAAAAATATACATATTTTATTGATCTTCATTTAAATGATCTGATATTGTTTCATAAAGCTGACATTGATCTTTAATCCTCCTTTTTTAGATTGTTTTGCGTAAGTAACAAGAGGCATATTTCAGACAGAGACGGAGCAAAAGCCTTGACTGCCCATCTTTTAACAAATTCAGTCATTCATATGACAACAGAACGGTAATCTGGCAGCTCTTAATGGGGCATTACCAGGCAAGGAAACAAGCATTTTACTCCTTTAAGGACTGCTTGCACACTGAACTAGGAGTTTTGAGTTGCAGCGTAACCATACTCAGCTGCAGCATCTAAAGCTGCCGTGCCTCAAAACACCTGCCGACTCACAGCATGGCAGCATCTCCTTCTGGAGAAAAGTACTTAATGTCCCACAGTTTTGCACGTCACATTTAATGATTTCCTTTTGTATCAGTTAAATTCAGAAACTAATACTTGTCAGTTGACCAGCAGTGCACAAACCTTTGCATAAGATTGTATAGATGAGCCTCACAGTGCACAACAAGTGCCCATCAACCTAACAGGGCAGTGCTGCAACACACTGTAATAAAGATTAAACTACGAGTTCTCCAAGTTCTCTGAAGAAAAGACTTTACCTCCTAATGTCTCTGATGTCTTCGTGACTGGCAGCGTGTCCTTTACTAAGCCGCATGGAGCGGGGGGTTGATGGGGGTGACGTCTCACATTTGATTGTGGCTTTGTCGTCTTGGACAGGCTGAACAAAAATAAAAACAGGTTTCTTATATGAGCACTAAACGGCCCATGGTACACACGTTCCCCCTTTAGTCCACTTGTAACATATGTGTTTGTTTATGGATCAAAAATAGTCACAATTCGTTTTCGCTAATCTGGTTACTGTGTCTTTCAGACCAATAAATGAAGTCTGAGTAAATGAAGTCTGTTCTAACTGGATGCCATAAATTCAAAACATTGCTTTGCTTCCATATATGGACTTTATGGAATGAACATACATATTGAAGCAAGGTGTACACATGACATCACTTATACGGAAAAAAGGGAGGAAAAGTCAGCTGACAATCAGACCCACACTCCCAGCTGGAAATGCAAAATCAGCTCGTTTCGTAAATTAAAGTTAAAGAAACCATATTAAACGCAGAAAAACTAATAAAGACAAAATGTTTCAGATAAAAGTTACAGGATGCAAGTCTTACACAGCAGACAATTACAGCAGACTCGCAAAAGATCAAAAGAAACACAAAACCAAAATTACACTCTAAAATTGAGGCTATATGTAGACTAAACACACCAAGCTTAGACTGCACATTTAAATATACAGACAAACACTGATAACAGACCGGCTGCTCAGACTAACATACACAGCTGCACCAAAGGACCTGTCAAATGTCAAAAATTTGAGGGACAACCAGCATTTCAAAATGCTTTAAAAAGAAATTAGACCACCATCTCAGTTCTGCAGAAACTGACCATTAAAACCTGGTCAGACGCTCAAGTAAATATAAAATAAAACTACTTAATTTTAAGCAGATTTTGAGAAAATAAAGAAACTTCCACTGAAATCTAACTAATAACCTGTAACTGCCCAATATACAGCTGTATGCAAAACAAAGTCGGTGCTCAGTGAGTGTTTAAACCTGTAAACCTCTAATATAAAGTAACGTGGGTAAAGTTACGTGGGTTTGGTTAGAATAATACAGGTTTGGGTGCTGAATTCTAGACATCATATGGATTTGTTCAGTTACACTAGCCGCTCATCTCATTCACTTTAATGAAGCACTGATTAGATAAACAACTATTTCCATCCCTCTACCTTTCCTCAATTAATGACTGTGGCCAAACTGACAGAGTGATAACTGCGGGCTTCCTGCCACCACGTCAGACGCTGACCTCAGACTCTCCTGCCACCCCTTCAGACCAACTGTCTGCAACTGGACTTGGATTAGCTGCCCACCCTGCAATCACCAACTATGCAGAAGTTCACATGGACCCTAATCACCTGCTACTATTACGACCACAATCAAACCACCTTTACTTGAGTATTCATTTATATTTCATGTGCATAATGGCAGACATGGTAGTACAGTGTCTCCTTATCAATAATGTATTTGACCAAAGGAGGAGTGATGAACGTCCCCTTGTGTTCCTGGCTCATCCTAAGGTTTCTTCCTTCAGCTCTGAATGAGTTTTTTTCTTGGCGCCATCACCTTTTGGCTTGTTCATGTTTCAATGTTTTATGAGATATTGAGCTTTTTATTTTGGACTGTAAATCTGCTTTGTGACATCAGCAGAAAAAGCACTATAAACATGAATTTGATGTGATGAATCTACTGAATAATAACTAGGACTGGCTTTTTCCTGGATATTGTTGGACATGGAAAACTCACTGATGAAGTTGTTTTATACAGTAAGTAACCAAGAAAAATAATCCTTCATAGTAAGACCTTTAGAATTGCCCCCAGACTTGGCAATAATAACATGTAAACACAATGTGAACAGAAACTGAAAGGCAGAAAGCTAAAGCAAGTTCCTCCAGATTACCTTCCTACGATGCTTCCGCAAATCGCTAGGCTGTCGGAAGCATGCGAAGCAAAGAAAAGACGAGTTAGTGGTACAGCAAACAAGAGAACCAGACAACGCTGAGAATTCACACTGCACACTGAGGAGCAGAAATGCGCACGCACACGTTTACACACACACACACACACACACACACACACACACACACACACACACACACACACACACACACACACACACACACACACACACACACACACACACACGCGTCAGATTAAAGCTTTCCTAAGAAAGAAGCATCTTTAGATAAACACCAAGTTGTTCTTACAAATGGCCCACATTCACCAGCATCTTCATAAGAATGTTCTTGTTTTGATTTTGTTCTTGAGAAATGTCAAATAAAAATTGTACATCCGATTACTGATGTGTTTTTAACCACGGAACTGACTACAGCTGTGCTCTTATATTGATGGATCCCACTGCTCATGTAAATGGAATAAATCCCAAATAAGAAAACGCTGGTGAATGTAATTTTCTTTGGGACAAAAGCGGGTTTTAGGAACTTTATTCTTAAGTGGTAAATAAAACCCATTGTTCTCAAATGCAATTTTCAAAAAAGGCTTAATAAATTCCCAAATATTCTGTTGTCTTGGATTATTTCTGTAGCTGTTTGGAACAAAGCATGTCAAAGAGAATTTAATTTGAAGAATAATAACTTATTTTGTTCATAATAATTAAGTTTAGGGAAACTAACTAGAATTTCTGTCTTAAGATACCTTTGTGAATCTGATGCTCTGGGAAATGAGTCATGCTTAAAAAGAGAAGGGTGAAATGAAAGCACTTCAAACAGAGAAGTGAAACATTCTCCAGCGAGATGATCTCTCACTCTGAGGCCAATTAGAAAACCCTTAAATGCCAGTCTAAAAGACAGGACCTTAGAAACATACACAACCTTTTAAATAACAAGGTTTTATTAAAAATATTCAAAGCTGTACATTTGGCTTCATTTCTTCCTCGCCGTAGCTGTATGCGCAGAGTAAACACTCGCTTGGACTGGCACATTTTTCATCAGGCCTAATTGCTCATTTCCTCTATAATTCCCCAGCACCAAAAAAACTCAGCAAAAAGACAGGAAGAGAGATAGCTGCACTTAGCAGAGCACAACAAATTGACCTCTCCAGACTCCACTCCTTTTTCACCTCAGTGTATATCAATACCTACATTTAGAGTGTTATATCTACCAAATGTACCATTTTAAACTGCAAACTCAACATTAAGCAGCTGCAAATTAACATGGAGTCTTGTCAAAAATCACATACAAAAAAGGCTTCAAATTCACTTTACATCACAAATTCCTAGAAATAAGACAAACAGCCTTACAAAATCTGCAATGTGTACATTGCTTCTTTAAAAAAATCTCTTAAAAATATACATATAAACTATATATTATATAATTAAAAGAGCAGCAACAATACGAGAGTCTCATACATGACGTCTCCAAACACTGAAATTCTGAAACGGCTGCTTTTACCCTGCTTTCTGGAAAGCGATATAATTCTGAATTTAACCGAACAGAAGTCAGCACAGCCTCAGAGTGAGAGGGCCTGAGTGAGCGGCGAGGATGGTACCTGCACTACGAATGGAGCACAGGTAAACAGAGGAGTGGGGTAGGGCTGGTAAGCTACAGTCTGAGAGAGGGAGTGCTGGATGACATATGGATCATAGCAGTATTGCTGGGACACAAACACATGGCATTATTACGACACATCAGCTAGCAAAACTACGACACCGATACACAAACATGGATTAGTACCGAACAAACAACACAAATGGACATGAAATATATCATAAATATTCAGTTTGCCTACATGTAGACCTGGGCGATAAACATATCAATTTGTTGGCACAATATACAAGCTGTTATTACTTAGGGTTGGGTACCGTTTGCATTTGAATCCATATGATATCATACATGCAAGTAAATGCAAAAGAAAACTCAACTTTTTAAATTGGATTTTTAATTCATTTAAACTAAAAATAATAATAAATTTGTAAATATATAAAAATGGGCAGAGTGAATCACTGCAGATGACTGGCCTTGCTTAACTCTCCACTTTTAGTTCTGCTGTGTTCTGAGCCACAATGTGCTGGTCTGAAGTTCTCTCAGTGTGGATCTTAATGTAACACCAGAGCAGAGTCTTTAATCAGCTCAAGAGGCAGAATTAGTTTAACACATTTTAACATTGCTTAACATTTGAAACAATGAAAAACTGATGGCATATTTTCTATCATAATGTGCATCAAAAGCCAACCTTTGGGCACCTTTGCGCAAGGTTTGTTTCTGGTAGGACAATGCACACATAGGTCCACAGACAAAACCAGTTTGTTTTGTTTTGTCTTGTATTGGATTACAAGCTACGAATGTCTTTCTATCGCTTGAATAAACGCTTTGAAAGAATGCACAAGCTGTAAAACTGTATTATGTTTAATCTTTGGCAGTGAGTCCCTGGTTCACCTGGGTGAACCTTCATCGGCAGTAGCTGCAGCATGCTGCCAATATCAGAAGTGGCCGTTGAGGGGGACTCTGCTTTTCTGATTTCTGATTTCCCTCACTGTGTTATGCTTGCAGCAAACTTTTGCACTGATTGGTGCTACCGAGTACTGATTCGCATCAAATCAAAGCATGTTGGTTGGTACAAACAAAAGAACCAATTTCGGTACCCAACCCTACTTCACTACTGTTAGATATTTTCAGTTAGAATCTTCAGTGATAAGCTACTTTACAGTGAGCATAGCTGATGTAGCATTCTCCACTTATCTAAGTTAGCAATTGCAGTCAAGTGTTGTTGAAATACTGACTGACATATTAAACAATTATCAAAATAGTTTTTACAAGTGAAACTCTGTATTCTAAATCAAACAAATTCACACAAAGCATATAACATTTCTTACATCAAAACAATCTTGGCTGAGAATAAAATCTAAAACTTTGTAAAGAGTAATAAAGTCATTTCTAAAAACAAACTAATAACTGATTGGTTGATATCGCCCAGCCCTACAAACTCACAGCAAGAAACAACAGATAACATAAAACGGGTGATAGTCTCACCAGGGTCATGACCCCCATGCGATCAGCTTCTCTGTTGGGGCTGCGGGGCACTCTACGAGGGGTGGAGTTGCCCGAGCCTGGTGGAGAGGAGCCCGAGTGTGAGGATCCGTGGTAAGAGGGTGGGATGGAGCCCATTGAGCGAAAACGGCCACCGAGACTCTCACCACTGCCCACCCTGGACTCTATCTCCTCAGCCCGCATTGCTGTGCTCTCCTTCTCCTCCTGAATCATCCTGCACACACAGAGACGCACACACCTCTTACACACACAGTCTCAGGTACAAAAACACAGTTTAGGCAAACTTACAGGCTACAAGAGAAATACCTTCCAAAGATTGATATCAAATGAATTAAAGAAGCAGCGTAATAGCCAAAACAAATCTACAATATATGTCCAAATTTTTGTGGACACCCTTTCTAATGAATGCATACAGCTACTTTAATTTGCACCCACTGCTGACACAGATGTGTAAAGTACTGCCATTACAATAAGACTCTCTGAAGTGGATTAACATGAACCTATTTGTACCATGCCTAATGACATACCTAAAGATGTGGGTTAGAAGGGTATAAAGCCCCAGCATTGAGCTGTAGAACAGTGGAAATGTGTTCTCTGAAATGATGGTGGAGTCAGGGATGAAGTATTCATGGAACATCCTGATCTCACTATTGCTGTTCTTGCTGAATACACTCAAATCCTCAGAGCAGTATTACAAAATCAAGTGGAAAGTCTTCCCCGGACAGAAGAGACAACTACTCCAACAAACTCCTGTTTAAATATCAATGAATTCAGAACAAAGAATGAGCAGGTGTCACAATACTTTTGTCCCAACAGCAGATATCAAACCCAAACTCAAAATCCAACCTTTTCTCACTGCTGCTGTGCTAATGCCACGGTCTCTGAATTACTCGTCTACTCCTGATCAGGCACAGAGTTTTGCCCTGTCCCATAAAAATGCTGAAAACTGCAACATCATAAACTCCACCCTGGAGATCACTTTCAATCAATTTTCCAATTACCTAAAACACCAGGCAAGATTGGATGGAAAGCCAAAAAAAACGTAGAAAGCTATGTGTTTAAACATATACCGCTGAGTACAACATTACACATAAGCCTACAGTTACCTTTTTAAACTTAAAAACAAAAAACCCACAATTACCCAAGATCACGCTCTCAGCCTGTGAGCACTACCTGATCTCATTGTTGATGGCGTCCAGCTGTTCCTGCAGCATCAGCGCAAGTGTCTGCGCGTCTGCCTGGCCAGCGGGTGACAGCAGGTCCACTGAGCTGAAGATGGTCTCTCGATCGTCCTCCATGTCAGAAAGTTCCACGTCACTCTCAAACGCATAAGCGACTTTGGCCAGAACGTTAGCCTGCTGGACCCGCTCCCACTCCTGCTCATTCAGAGTCTGCACCTGTCGACAGACAGAGGGACAAAGACTTTTAACAAAAGACAGCCGAGAGAAAGATTAATGAGAGCCGGTGAAGATGAGGCAGCTTAATGCCACAGATCTAGTGCTAGTGTTTTAATCTCTGCCTCAAAATTCAGTCCATGTTCTAGACAACAGTGAGCCACACAGTATTAGAAATTAAACGAGCATGTCCATTAGAGAACACTCAAACCCTCCACACAGTTTGAGATAAACATGCAGTTAGCACCGTGCTGAATGGTGTACAGAAGTTCCCATTATTTGTTGGCTACATTAGCCTTGTTGCTGCAGTGCTGCACATTTGAAGCTGCAAATATATCTCGGCTGACTGAGCTTTTATTTGGAAGAGCTTAAAAACGTTATGGGTGTGATGTTCAGGGCTTGTTTTCTAAGTGAGTGGTGAACCAGGAACTGCAAAGGTTCTAACGGAAAACATGTATTTATCTGCACAGAACAGAATCGGAGCTCAGAGAAACAAAGAACCTTTCATATAAATAATACTTGGAAAAGTCTCATCTTCAAAAAAAAAAAAAAAATCACTCTGATCCAATCAGTTCAGAGTTGATTATATGTCCTTATTTCATTTATCGTCTATAGTGAGGCTAGATGTAGTTGAAGCAGCATCAGCTCAGCATCAGCACTCCACTTACATGCCTCTGAAGTCCACAGCGGAAGCAGAAAGACAGAAGGTGAAGAGAGAGAGAGAGAGAAAAATCTGTGAAATCTGACACAGTGCTTTGAATTCATCCATAGAGCAATTCATTGTTTTCTATGAAACCAAGACCATTATTTATATTACCAGTAATTTAACAGCTATGACAAACTAACAGCTGGAGAAGGTAACTGAGTTGAATGAGTGACTGCAGGCTACCCTGCTGTAAAGGCAGTTCTGCTCACCTTGGAGGGTTCATCTCGTAGAGCAGCTGCCCGACCCTTCTGGGGCCGTCTCAGCACCAGGGCGCTGCTGTAATGGTCAGAATGGCTGTCCATCATGGAGGACGCAGATACTGGGTACCTGAAGTCTGGAGTACTGCCCATGTGAGACCGTCTGCAAACAGGACAACCAATCAGAGGAAGGACGAAAAAAAAAAAAAAGAAGCGTTTTTTAATCTTCAAGAAAAGCATGCGTGAATCATCACAGGATTCAGGATTGCTGTGTCAGTCTTAGGAGTTCTTATATAGAGAGAATCTCACCCCTGATGTAGAATGGAGTTACTCCTGCTGCGATCCTGCTCACTTTCGGACCGCATTGTCTCTATCTGGATCAGGAGCTGCTCCTGCACACATCAAATAAGCACATGGCTGACAGCAAACAGCTAAAAAAATCAAGCAGGTCATTAAACAGATTTGTGGCAACAGAAGATTTACTTACTTTGTCGTGGTGAGCGTCCTCTATCAGCTTCTTTGTGTGTTCCAGCTCACGGATTAGGGCATTCTGAAAAGGGAGAAATGGATGGTGAAACTCATTTGATGTCTTAAAATCTCATACTGAAATTAATTGATCCTTAATTCAATTCAAAATCAAACAAATGGCATTAAGAAACACTGAGGTTGATCTAGGTGTTCCTAAAGAGGCTTCAGTGCCTCTTTGATGTAGTTAGCAAGCTCTCATATGCTCATAAGAGCATAAGCCAAGGTTCCAAATGAAACAGCTGTAGCAGTTTGATAGAAATAGCATACAAGTGCAGGTGAAGTTCAAACTTGAGGTAACATCACCAATAATAACACAGCTATTCACACGCCGCAGCTCCCAGAAACCACTCCTATTTCACTACCTGGATTACTCTTGCATTTCCCTCTTCCTGTATCGATTACTGCAATTCCTTATACACTGGAATTAACCAGTCTTTATTGTATCATCTACAGTTAGTGCAGAACGCTGCTGCCAGGTTGTTCACAGAGTCTACAATAAGAAATCATATTACAGAGCCAGTTATTTACTGTTCAATTGTATGATTGAGGTCCACATCTCAAATTCTGCTGGCTGTTCCCAGGTCACGGTTGAAACATAAGGGTAAAGCACCAAGACTGTAGAGCAGTCTACCAATTCCAATTAGGCAAGCCTCTTCAATTAACTCTTTAAATCTGGTCTCAATCTTGAAGCATAAAAAATGTCCAGACTGTCATTTGAACAGGTTTAGTATTATAATGAGCTCTGTGCTGTACATCTTTATTCAAACATCACTTCATTCTTCACATATCTCTATTCTCACCTTTCACAGTCTTGTTTTTTATCGGACCACACAGTTGGGAGAACATTTCTACTCCTAGATGTACAGTGTATCTACGTCTATGTACGTGACAAACTGTAAGTGTTGTGGGCGGAAGCTCCAGCAGTACCTTGTCCTCCAGCGCTGCCATCCTCTCCTTCAGATGGAGTTGTAGTCTCTCGTTAGACTCAGACAGAAGTTTGTCCACAGTGTCTGACAGACGCTTGTTGTGCTCCTCATTCATCTTCTCCCGCTGACGTGCCTTAAGACAGATCACAAAGAACCCTGTATATAAGTGCACATCTTTATGCACACTCTACTTAAGCAGCAGCTTTATTATTTACTTAACTACCGTATTTTCCGGACTATAAGCCGCACTGGAATATAAGCCGCACCTGCAAAGTTTTATAAAAAACCTGGAAAAATAACATATATAAGAAGAAAGAGCTGCACCTCATTGTATGCCGCATGGTCTAAAGCGTGGAAAAAAAGTAGCGGCTTATAGTCCGGAAAATACGGTAATTGCAATACATGCTTGACAGTAACTAGAGTAAAAAAACACTTTACATTACTGATTCCTTTTAGAATTACGGGTTCTTTAAGAAGCATAGAGTGTTTTCAATATCACTCAATTCAATTACAAAGTATGGGGGTGAGACTAGTGACAGCCTAAGCCAGCATTTACTAAACCCTGTCCTGGCTTCCCTCTGCTTTGCACATTTTACAGGATTCTCTGCTTTAACACATCTTCTGCAACTGATCAGCTGTTGAATCAGTAACCTAACATTTTGTTGCAAAAAACAGAAGCATGCGTATAAAGAATGATGTCTGTAAGGGCACAATGAGTGTGAAAAGCCTTAATAGAAGGTTAACATCAAGTGAAGATTCTTGGACCTACAAAAGGTTATTTTCTCTCATTCATTACAAGCGTGGTTTCTTATGGTTCTTCTATGCAATGTCTTAAATGACCAAAACTTTTATATATAATTATGCTTTAGTTGTCCTTTGCCTGGTTAAATCATTATTCAGACTGTAAGAAAATCTTCTGTAGATGAGTAAAGGAACTCTTTTCTGTTTGGTATAAAACCCATTTTGCTAATATTCAGTGTTTTGAGTCTGAAAACAGCAAGTGTGTGCAAAGTAACCGAGCTAATTCCAAACCATAACTTCACTAAGTGATGTTAAAAGATTTTTTCCATTAAATCCACTTGAGTGGAATGTAAAATGAACTGCTTGTTTATCAATGTGTTCACTGTGGCGCTGTGTGCCACTGACTGCCATAGCCTTTGGAAAACGTTTCTGCCCAAACGTGGAAATTTAAGCAAACTATATATGAAAACATAAGACTGATTAAGTCAGGGCTTCCGACCCACTGCTGAATGATGTGAACTGAATTCCCTCACCCTGAGCAACTCCTGGTTCTTCTCCTCCAGCTGAGCTTCCATCTGCCGCAGACGTTCCTCCACATTACCGTGGCGCTCTTCAGCCTGGAAGTGGAAAAACACAATTAGATTTCAGATAACTGCCAAATATCAAGTTTGCTGTAAATTCACCACATGTAGTCAATCAGCCAAGACATGTTGGGTGTCTGAAGTTTCCTTGTCCTAGTTAGAAGGATCGTGTAGCCATCACCTATCAATTATCAGGGAACTAACTTTTTTTTTTTAAACACAAAAACCCTAAAATCCACACCTTTTCATTTCTTTAGCTTTCCACTACTACCACTAAGGCTACGGGAGTTAACAAAAATGAAAGCTAATTAGCATGGTGTTAACAGTACATCCAAATCACATCCTCTCCTCAAACTGAACGAAAGTGTTCAGTAATTTCTAACAGACCTTATTATGATCTTTCTGTCTCTTTATGGCTTATATCTATTATTTTATTTATACTAAATTCTGGTATCTATCACCTGAAATGTAAAAACAAACAAACTTTAAATTTTAGGTTACAAAAGATGTATTAGAAAAGTTTAATATTAGCAATTATTTGAAATTTAATTTAGTCTATTATCAGCTAGAAAAAAAAAATTTAGGCAAAGTAAGGTAGTGGTAACCATTTAGATCATTTTCTTTTGTACAATATACTAAATTAGTTGCGTAGTAATTATTTTGCGACCATATTACTTAACCTTAAGAACTCTAGGCGGTTCATATTTCAACATACTTTTAATTAACAAAAAAATAGAAAAGTATATATAGGAGACAGTAACACACAGATATTATTATTAAAGATATCTTTTCTTTCTTCTTTCTTTCTTTTTGATTATAAGAACAAAGATTTTTTTTGCAGTATTCATGCAATCATTTTGATGAGTTATTTGTAATGATTAGTTATGATAGTACATAATTAATACTTATGATAATACTTTCTTCAAAACCCTTGAAAAATCCAGAATTTTTATTTATAACCTAATATCTGGGTCAGTGATGTCATTAGATCCACCCCTCTTGCTGAACAGAGGGAGTCTGCATGCGGGTTGAGTATATACACATGGACAGAGCAGCAAAGAGGCACTGGAAGCATCCTTTGGCATTTAAACAGGAAATTAATTCAGTTGGAAATGAGTGAATCTGAGCTGTTTCCCAAGACGGATTACTGACTCATAATTCATCACACTGTGAATGTCTGTGACAGTTTTGTTATGGGTATCATGTCTGTAGGTTTCTCTGATCCAGAGATATGAAGCTTAGAAAGCACAGTTTTAGTTTGTTACCTGACATACTTTGCCTTGGCTGTTCAGCTACATTTGAGGCAGAGAAAACTGGGTGAGACAGACAAACACTTAAAGAAACAGACCAGGGCACTCGTGTTTCAACATTCAACATCAGCACATCATCCCGACAAAAGGCCCAGCCAGAGAAAATAAATAAAAGTGCCATGCAACAAGAAGCAGTGCTCAGACAACAGCCCAGGAACACTAATCAACACAGAACACGGCCGGAGGAGAGGACAGACGACAAGCGAGACACTCAGGAATGTGTGGAACACAAGAGGAGGAAGGTCACATACCGAGAATTTTACAAGAATCAAACATTTTATTCATAAGAGTTAGTTGAGGTATTTGATAGTGATGTCATTCTACTCCTCAATCTCGATACTTTCCAACAGTTGCTACTTCACTACACTAGTGAGGGTTCTGGGGAGTTAGAGATCATCTTAAGACGGCCAGTACAATCAGATCATTCATCACAGTCAGCTAGCATTTAATATCAGTATATGAATTTAATATTATTAAAGATGGACGACGCGGTTCCTTTTCAGAGTCTGCACAGTACAGGCCAGAGGCGGAGCCAGACTGCCTTCTAATTTGGTTAATCCCGCCCATGGAATGCAGGGGCCGCCTTCTCCAAGCATAACATCTCTGGTCAACAAGGCTGTCAGTCACTTCATTCTTAAGTGTAACTCCGCCTTCTTTTACGTTAACCCTGCCTTCTATGAATAAAGCTTAATGAATAACTTACGGAAAGAAAACAATACTAGCACAGGGAAAACTAACTGCTGGACTGGAAAAGAATATTGAATATAGGCAGCGCCGTCCATCTTTAATACACACTCATTGGTTAGATGAGTTAATTAGCACAATCCAATGTGTTCACACGCATTTCAAAATGCATAGCTAGTGTTTCCAGTTAGGGATTATCTATTTGTTTACACAGTTTTCATTTAGTAAAAGTAGTGTTGGGTATTTTCTGCAGCAGACTAAGCTGTGTCATCTCCCAAATATACAGCTATTATTTTAAATATTAAAAAGAGATATTAAACTCTGACCTGAGTGACAGAAACGTACAATAATACTACGCACTTCAATGAACATAGAAATATATATTGTGATAAGAGTACTAAGCATAATCTTTCACTTTCCTCCGTTTCCTCTGTTCAGAGAGGACTCTGAAAAGACTGCTTATCTCTGCAGAAGCCCCACTCCAAACCCAACCACATCTCAGTTAGTTCTCCAGATGAAAACCAGACGCTGAGCTGAGCTCCTCCAGCGCTGACTTGGCAGAACCAGTCTGCGAAAAGGTGGAGCTTCTCTCTCAACTACGAAGGCAACACTTCTTGCACACATTGGAGAGATGTTAAACCAGACCAGGACTAAGATTAAAGCTGGAATACAGCATGTTTTAAGCAATCAGCACTATTTTATAGCCCTGGCTTCTTGGTTCCAGGAAAGTGGCAGGGCCAAAAATGAACCAAAATAGAACTGCTAAAATCCACCAGAAGGAGTCTAACAAATGGGAAATTGTAGTGTAAAAATAAATCAGTGGAAGAACAACAGAGCTAATAAAGACCAATGAGAAAACAGCAGGAATGAATGAATGAATGAATGAATGAAAGAATGAATGAAAGAATGAATGAAAATAAGATAAAAAAAAAAAAAGGACCAGTTGGAGAAAGTCAGGGCTAATAATGAGCCAACAGGAGTAAGGTCCCGCAAAAGCAGACAGAAAATTGACAAACAAGAACAGCAGGACTAAAAACTGACCTAAAGCAGAACAGCAAATTGAAAAAATGACCAACAGGACTAAAGCAGGACTGAAATGAGTGCACATAAGAAAGGCAAGTTCAAAATGATCCAATAGCAAGGTTAGAAATGGACCAACAGGAGAACAGCACGGCTTAAAATGTACCAACAGCAGAATGGCAGCGTTAAAGAAGGACTAAGACTCTAACAGGAGATCAGCAGACTTTAGAGCTAAATTCCAGGAGAATGAATTTGGCTTCATTAGACTATATTATACATTGATATTGTTATATATAAAGCACAGCCTGGCTGCCCACAGAGGACTACCCTTTCCTGCTCCACTCAGTGCCCGTGTGAGCTGGCACTCTTCCTGTTATGGTTAGGATGTGTTTTACAGAGGGGGGAGGGATTTCAGGTCCAAACAAACAGCCACAGAGGGAGGGGACAGGCAAATGATGGGAAAGACAACATGGGTTTCTTTTGTTTGGTTCTTTCGTTCTAGAGCGTCGTGTACCTTCCTCTGAGCTTTAGTCTCCTTAGAGTCCTGAGAGCCACTGCACACAGAACGGTCAGACTACAGGACAACCAAAGCAGCAGGGGGCGAGAAACAAGAGCAAACACAGAAAGACAGAGAGAGAGAGAGAGAGAGAGAGATACAGACTTTAGTGTATAAGATAAGGAAAATAGACCACTGGACGTGAGGAGTGAGCTTCACTGTTACACACTCTGAGACGGACACAGGAGATGAGAGAAAGCAGCTAGGAGGAAAAACAGAACACACAGTACAGCAAAGGTCATCGTTACAGCTACACCAACACAGAACCACTACATGAGCACACTCCAGATATGCTTTATTGACAACCAGAAGAAAGATCTGCTTCTCTGTTTCGATGAAGAGAGGGCTAACAGAGGAATACTGTCGTTTACAGCTACAGCTAGTTAAAAACAGGAAGGGCTTCACAGAGACACTGCAGGACTTTGCAGGCAGGGGAGAGGAAAGAGCGACATCAAAGGTAGGAAGAGAGGGACACATTAGGACAGACTGAAGGGGCACCATGAAGCCCCCCATAGATGCTACAGAAAAGGCCCTCATTACAGAACTGTAAAGCTTACATACCCTGCAAAGACCACCTCACTACACCAAACTCAACACAGTCCAACAACCACCACTGAATGCAGACATTCAGCAACCAAAAACCAACAATGTCCAACCAATTGCCATCAACCTCCAACCACGCACCATCAACCTCTCACCAGACACCACATACCACCAACTGCCACCAAGCTCCTACCAAGTGCCATCAACCTGCAATCAGATGCCACAAACCTCCAACCAGGCACCATCGACCTTCAAACATATGGCATCAATCTCCCACCAAATGCCATCAACCTCCAACCAGATGCCATCAACCTCCCACCAAGTGCCATCATTCTCCACACTTTAGGCCAGCACTCCAAATTGGCACAATTCTCCACCAAATGCCACCATTCACCCCCAAAATGCAGTCAATGTATATTAAACACAATCACTCTCTAAACAAACGCCATCAGTGTCATGCTGGGCTCGTGGACAACCTTAGGTCACGCCAAAGTAAGGTCATTACACATACAGTGTTTTGGATTTGATTTAAGTGAACAGACATCAGGCCTCCTCACTTTTCCTATTGCTCAATCTTTAAGAGCAGAGAAGCGCTGACTACAGGCTGAGAAATGACTCCACTTCACCACAACTGCACAAACAGGACTGAGCAACACTGGCTTGTGCAAGACGTACACAGAAGAGCTGGCAGAATAGGATACAGTAAAGCAGCCGTAACTGGAGCCACCACCACAAATGAACAATTCATAACATATCAGGAGACAACGCTGGAGAACAATGATGGGCTTGGGGAAAAGTTCAGCTTCAGAAGAGCAGAAGCAGGCGGAGCTGTAAGAGGTCTGTCCACCACACAGTGTCTGTAATTAGAGTAAAGTTGTTCTTGCCAAAGGCTGAGGTAGCAGTCTAGGGTACACTGGGGATTGGCGTGGGCAGGGCAGGGCAGGGCCTCTGTCCATCACTGGACTTTTAAGGTCAAAGGGTTTTTTCTCCAAATTGCTCCACGTACATAGTTAAAGGAATAATCCAGTGTCTTACGCCAAAAGGTAAAATAATGAAATGGAATCGCAATTATGTTTTCATTATATTCACTTCATCGTATTTTTGCTACCAGCGAATTAAGATGTTTAACTCTTTCTATATTATGGAGCAGATTTTGAACTGTCAATGCACCCATGTGTCATTCATTGGCTCAAATGTAACCTGACAGGATTCCACAGCACACAGAATGAATTTCTATGGCATTTTATTAATATCCACAAAAATAAATATGGACCAATGCCAATGAAAGGTTTCTCAAACTGTGGGCTGGGGATCACCAGTGGGCCATGAAGCAGTCTACTGCTCTGCAGGTCCATTCTCATGGGGAGGCAGTAGTCCAGACAGGGCTGGTAATTCCACTTTAAATCATAGAAATCTACCTGATCAGTCATGTTTAAACTCTAACCATTATAAGCAATAATGTAAACACTCAAATTACACTGCAGAAGTGACACAGGGAATCATTATCATTTTGGGATAACAGCCACAGGGCACCTGCTGTGGACAATTAGGGAACCAGTGATAATGTTTCATAAAACAAAGAAAGAAAGGTGACACTGATCCTCAGAAAACATAAAATATATCTGTAAATACAACCTGGACTACATCAGATATATGATATGATAAGGCAAAAACAATTTCCCAGAAATCTGAGTTTTGGGGTTTGTTTTTGTTATAAACAGGTGGGCCATGAACCCCTGTTTTACTACAATCTTATGTGGAAACCATCACATTTAAATTTACGGCATTTAGCAGATCTTGCAAATATGCAAATTTGAGAATATGCAAATCTTAACTCTTGAGTGGAACCATTTACTGTTCTGCACATGTTCACAAGTTGCAGTTAGTGACTGGTCACTGTAGGTTATTGCTCAGATGGAGAAACACAAGCAATAGTCATTTCTAGCCAACTGTTCAAATATTCATTCATAACTCACACAGTAACCTGAGGAAGCTGCACTGTTACTATATTAGGGGTAGTTGTGAACTTGAACCCAAGTCCAGCTGTATATCCAGAAGAAAGCCAAGAGGGTTTCTGGACTGCATCTGACTTTAGAAGCATATTTCACAAGAAAACATCCAAATCTCAAATGTGTGAGAAAACTGGACAACTCCTTAACTGGGTCTCTCCGGAGCATAGCAGTATGTATGAGCCAGCCATTCCAAACTTTCTGGAATTCCTGTTCAATGAGAAGGCAACAATATTGCCCAGGCATGTAATGAGTGACACCCTGTACATCAGACTGAGTCAGATTTGTACCAAATAAAATCAATCGAAATTAGGTTTGAAAGACTGTGTGGGTTGAATAATAAAGGTGTAACACTTTTATACAGTTACTGAACACCAGAATTAACACAGCATAAGAAACTGTTCATCAACGTTAGGGTTTTGATTAGTGATGGACAATGAGGTCAGAAGCATCGAGTTTCTCAAGTAAATGATCAGTACTGGACAGCATTTAGATGTTTGTGAAACCTGAAGCTGTTATGGACGGACATTTAGGTGATGCTGCTCTAGTGCACTGAAATGTCTCTTTGTACAGCATTTAGATCCTTCTAAAAATATGTCAAATTAATTTTGCATTAGAATATTTGCACTGTCAATTACTGGCTATGAGCATTGGCTTCTCATATTCCCATGTCTCCCCACAGCCCATGCATGTACTTGTGATTTGGGTGGCATATTTGGATCTGACTTTATTTCAAGATTTTATTTGTTATGATAAAATAGCAATAAAACAAAATAAAATTCAATAAAAGCAATAAAACACCAAACTAAATGGAATCTTGATCTTCAAATCAAACATGTGTGCATCATTACACCCACTAAAAATGTAAACACCAGCATACTGTGGGAAAAATGAACACATCACTATCATAGCCATAGACACAGGCACATAAGGGTGGTTCCTGTCGCCTACGCTGGACAGCAGCTGCTGAGCCAAGAAACACTTCCGAAAAAAGAAAATTAGTCACTGACTGCCTTTTCTTAGCAGTTCCTGTAATATCAACCCCTTTAGTCTCTTTCTCTCACACTCACACTCCGAGAAAGAGGAAAGCAGAGGGTAACAGAGGTTACTGTGTAGGATGCTTCACACGGGCGTGCTGAGGACCACCCTGATTACTGTGGAGATGAAATAAAGTGCTACGGGCGGGACTGACCTTGGTGAGGGCTGCAACCCTCTGAGCGAGCTCTGCCTCCACCTCTGGGAGTGTCTCAGCTTTGCGGATGGTTTGCTGGAGCTTCTGCTCAGCCAACTCCAGTCTCTCCTGCAGCTGCCGGTTCTTCTCCTCCGTCTGTCAAACACACACATTTTTGGTGGCAGTCTATATTAAGAGTCTGTAAAAACTGTAATTGCACGTATCTACAAGTGTTGTATGTAGTGTTACAGATGGGTTACAGTCGTACAGCTTGTGTAACACCTTCAATTCAGCATATATATTATATTTACTAACACTGACTGGCCAAATATGAGTCCAGATTTACCCTCTTCCAGAGTGATGGGCATATCAGGGTGATAAAAGAGGTGGCTGAAGTGATGCACCCATCATGCCTAATGCCTGTGGGGGCAGAGCTATGACCTGGGGTTGCTGCAGTTGGACAGGTCTAGGTTCAACAATGTTATGTGCCCAATTAATGAGGTCAGCTGACTACCTGAATATACTGAATGACCACATTAATCCATCAATGGATTGTTTTCTTCCCTGAGGGCACAGGCATATTCCACAATGTCAGTGCCACGATTCATCAGGCTCGAACTTCTGAAAAAGTGGCTTAGGAAGCATGAGAGACATGGATTGGCCACCTCAGAATTCAGACATGAACCCCACTGAGATTCTTCGGGATGTGTTGGAGAAGACTTTGCAGAGTGGTCCAGTGGATGGGGTTCTCCCATCAATACAAGATCTCGAGGAAACATTAATGTTGGGACATTTACAAGCTTGTGGAAAGGATGCCAGAGCGAATGTGTGTTGGGATGAAAGCTAAAGGCAGTCCAACAAAAAATGCGTGTGTGTGACCTTTTTTTTGGGTGTGTGTGCACGTGTGCGGCAAGCGTGTGTGTACACATTTGTAAAGCAAAGACTTTACATACTGTCTTTACACTCACAGACAAATCTGTAGAGAGATGTTCCCCCAGCCAGACAAAATTTACATATACACAGAACCCAGCGGGGCATCTTCAGTGACGAGTCCCACTTTTATCTTTGTGGATATGACCAGTGTGGTCAGTGGTGTGTGGTCACACTGCAGACCATGAAGCTAGGCTTCTTGATGTGTCATGTGCAATTTTGTACAATGCCAGTTCATTTTGGTCTTCATTACAGGCACTCTGACATCATGACGTTACATTAGTGAGAAGCTGCAACCAGTGGCCCTACCTTTCCAGAAAGCACACTCCAGTGCCCCAATTCCAGTAGGACAATGCTAGTGAATGTGCTCCAGCCCTACTGCAAAATCTGCTGGAACTGAGTGAGAATATTCAAGCAGCATGAGATGGATTATCTCTGGATACCATTAGGAACCTCTGCTACTACACCGTGAGGTATCTTGTGTTACACCCGACACCATACTGAGAGACACTAATTCCATATTTGTAGCTCACAAATATTAACCAGCACTGAAATGTTACTCATTTTTTTACTGTGTGTGTATTTACATAAACATATATTGTGTGTGTGTGTAGCTGGTGGAGCATCTCTCTGCAGAATGGTGTGGGACTGTAAAGCCATTTCTGTGAAGTCTTTGTGTGTGTGAGTGAGACAGAGAGAGAGTGCTGAAGGCCCTGCTGAGTGGTGTGTGAATAGAGAAAGCACTGAGGAGTGTGTGAGCACTGCCAGGCCTTTGTGGGGCCTTCCGGCGACCCATAGAGAATCCAGAACAGGACACACACACACACACACACACACACACACACACACACACACACACAGTGAAAGAGAGAGAGAGCGAGAAGCACTGTCTCTCATGATCAGCTTCATCTGGTCTACTTGCTGAAAGCACCCCTTTACCCCAAACGTAGTAGATCACCCAGATTATGTCAAATTCTTCTTTAGTTTTATGTTATGATATTCCTGTTAATGAGTAGTGAACTTGATAATTATAAATTTTACATTTATTTTGGTGAGGGGAAGGTCAACAGATCAATTTAAAGAAAGTGTACAAGGGCAGACTTTTGTGACTCTAACCTGGCGGAAGAGCGACTCCTTGTTGGCTAGTTCATTCTCCAGTTTATCATTCAGATCGTGTACAGATGTGGCCTCTCTCTGAGCTGCCAGGTAGCGTTTCTCCAGCGTGGTTATTCTCTCCTCCATATCCTCCTTCTGAGCAATAGACTGAAACACAAAACGATCATTCTTAAAAATGAAACTTAATTTCATTTTTTAATAGAAAGTTATAAATAAGAACTAGTTATAAATAAGATTTGTAATAAGATATGCACTGTAATTCACTCCTTCTAATGAAAGAAAGGTCTACTTTAAGATGCATCCATTGCTGAAACACACGTTCAGAAAACCACTGACCAATAAAATGAGACACTGAAACAGCCCAACTGTCACGGTGCTCAATGCAGGACATGAACTAGAGAGGTAAAAAGTACCCCATCATCAGGCTGTAGAGTTTTGAAACTGTAGTCTCTGTCAATTGAGCTCCATCCAATACATTTGGGACAAACTGGTGTGGAAGAACTAATTATCCAACATCAGACACTGACCTGACTGATGCACTCACACAGTGAATGCAATCGAATGCTCCTCAAAGCAATGTTCCAACATTTAGTGTAAAGTCTTTTCAGAAGAATAGAAGCTGTTACTTCAGCAAAAGCACCCAGCTAAGATTCCTCTTTTTAGATAAAGTGCTGGGGAAGCGGGAGTGTACAAACTGTTACATACATATCACTATTCCTAATGAATCAAAGATTTAATACATTCTAATAGATTTGTATGACAGAAAAAAAGGCAAACAAAAGGGCTCTGAGTATCTCAGTGGTCTAATGTGCTAGCACAATGATCCGAGGATCACGGGTTCAAATCCTGAGTTCCGGATCCATCAGCAGCTGGAGTCGAACTAAATTTAGTGATTACTATCTGCATGTTGTGAGCATTTACGGCAATTAACAATATCATGACCTAGATTCAAAGCACGTGAGCTCATTTTCTCAGAAGGTAAAAAATTACATATAATTACCAACTGGGCTCGCTTTTATTATCACGGATTAACTAAAATAAGCCAGAGAACTGATTATAAGTTTGAAAGCACACTTCAGGACATAATATCTAGCTCAGTGTGCTAAACTGGTTCTGGTTTGAAGTACAGAAGAGAGTCCACCAAACCCACTGACTGGAAAAATCAACAGATTGGCGCACTTCCTGTGGACAAACTTGACCAATTTACCATCTATCGAAGTGCAGCGCTCATGTGCTGGAATTTCACTCCCCCAGCTCTAACAGAACACAAATCTAAATGTCATCTATTTAAGCAGTACATTCAAAATATGACATTTGCTACACGCTGCTGTAACTAACTACTGCAAACATTTTTCCCCACATCTCAGGCCTATTTCAGAAGACTACTCGTTTCAACATCTTCACAGTCCTACCTCTCGCAGATCCCTCTGCAGACGAGTGTTCATGTCCTCTGATTTGATGAGGTCTTTGCGGGCCGTGTCCAGGTCTTCCTCCAGCTCACCGATTCTGTTGCTAAGGGAGACAACGCGTTCCTTCATCTGTAGCAGCTCTTTACTCTGACGGTCCATTGCCTCCTGAAGCTCAGCCACCTTCCCTGCTTCCTCATCTGGCCCCAGAGAACCATCAGATGATCGCTGCAGAAAAAAACCCACTACTGTTCACATTTACAGATGTGATATCTTGTTATACAACGAGCTCTTTAAAGCAATAAGAGTGGTAAAATATCTTATTTATGCACCTCCACATTAAGTCAAGCAGCCATGATGTTGCTAATGAAGTTGTAGTAACAATGTTGGAAAAACTGACATTGTATACATGCATCGTATTTGTTGATGCATGTTTGCTTTAAGGAAAAACAAATAAATTTAAATTGTAAGAAATTTGGGAAAAAATAAAATGGAGTTTGTTCAGCCCCATAGGTTCCATAAGAAGCCACAAAGTGTCAGTAGTCCCACATATGATATTAATAACACACTCTGTTTATTCCATATGGAATTAAAATAAATTATATTGGGCAGAAAGAATCTGCCTCTGGAAGATATGTATAAAAATGAGAACAGTGCAAATATTCCTTCCATATCAAGCAGCACATCCAGCTTTTAAACTCTTGTGTTTGCATACGATGGGATTAAGCTGAAATGACATACTGTGCAGCCCTGTAATGTAATTGCAAATAAGAAAAGGCTGCTGCCCAAATTTAGTATGGTGCTAACTGCAGGCCTACAACACACGTGGAGGTCTTCAGTCATCTCCAAGAGACTGGCCTGTGCATGACTGACACACTGTTCACTATAAACATGGACTGAAGTGTAAACAGGCTTCAAGGTGACCACTGCTGGAAAAGAAATTGAGTGAAAGTGATTTTAACAAACGGTCACTGACAGAACTCTACATATTGAATCAATTTACCTCTTTATAAGGCAACTGTAATTTTGTCTGTTTCAACCTCAAGACCAATAACAAAACCAACTATAAGATACTTAAAAAGCCAATATATACACTGGTGACTGTTTACAGACTGACTATATAAATGGCTATTAATCACTGATTGAGGTTGGAGACACAGTTTTACCATAGTTAAATTTTAGGGTTTTTAAAATCACAGAATTAAACTAGCAGATGGATACATGTAGGGTGTTGCGCACCAAAATATAGTCCCCAAAGGAAATATAGTAAATGTGCTGCTATTTATCATCATCATATCAACATTTCCACAGAAAACTCAAAAGGACATATTTAGATTCACTTGTAGGTTTGGAGAGTAAATAAAATGATTATTTGTGTTTAGAGGAATGGAGGTGACTAGCTCCATTCACCACCACTGTAAACCGAAGTTGGTAAGGAACTCACACCAAGCCACTGCTCTGAATGACGGCTAACAATGCAGAAATAAACAACTCCATGGATAAAGCTACTTCAGAGATGCTGCTCACTTTGGGACACTCAAATCTGAGCAATCTAATTTAGCTGTAGAGGAGCCCCACATACGGCCTAGTGAATAATCAGAGACCTTTCACTGAATCATATGACTCACATTATTGCTCCGTACACAGCGGGAGGAGCTCTCCCATTCATTCCATGAAACATTCTAAAGCAGAATGAATGAATGTTCAAGTATTATCAAATCTGGTTCACTGGTATATTAGAGTGTCAGAATCCACAAGGTACAAATTGCAATAATGATATGCTAACTCTCATTTGAAATTACTCAAACACTACACAATTAGCAGAGCCCTCAGTCATTAACCCATTTCACCTAATGGGTCTGTATAGTTAGCTAACCGTGCTGAGAAAACCAGGATCAAACCTGGTTTGAAAGTGTTCTGTGTCCAACTGTGTCTGTGTCCAAAAGCCACCAGAATGGTTATACTCCACGCTCAGATCTATTTACAGTATCTGTCCATCCTGCAAAACGATCCTGTAAAATTCAAAAATCAGTATCGTTAGTGTTACCTTGCCGTTTGTGCTTGGTGTGCTCTCAGAGTTGTGGTTGATTTCGGTCTGGCCATCGATCAGCACTTTTTTCTGATTGCTCTGATCTCGGAGTATGGCCATCTGAAAGTAGACAGTATTCAGATCAGAGCAGATCATACCAGGGCTGAATAAATAATTGTCTTATAGCTGATGAAGAGTTAGGCCTTATTTAAACATCTGTGGTGGATTTATCTACTGGGCAATGTGTGAGGGTGTGGGCAGAGTGCTGCGATTCCACAGTCTGTGTGCTTATCGCTCTGGGAGACAGCTCAAAGGCTTAACTCCGTTCATAACTGGACTTGGTGTGTGTGTGTGTGTGTGTGTGTGTGTGTGTGTGTGTGTGTGTGTGTGTGTGTGTGTGTGTGTGTGTGTGTGTAGGAAAAAGGAGAAAGGGTCTGTGTGTGTTATGGTTCACTGGCTTATATCTACATTTAAAACACAGTAGATGAAATCTAGGTCAACCTCAGATCGCGCTCATAGCCCACTGTCAATCTTAATCCCATCGTGTCTGTGGGCAAAAAACACACACACACTATATATATATATATATATATATATATATATATATATACAGTCCCACTTTTGTCTTGGTGACGAAAACCAATGAATCTGTTTGTGGAGGCACCGTGATCAGCTACAAGATCAACAAGTTATCACATGTCACACGTTCAGAAGGCCTGATGTCATGGTGTGGGGTCAGATCATCTTTGGTCTTCATTGCAGGTAAGTTGACAGCTCAACATAAGGTTAATGATGTCCTGCAACCAATCAACACACAATGTGCGCTACTGTCCAACAGGACAATGCTTGTCCACATACTGCTGCCTCTCTCTCATCAGTATCCTACATGTGTGTGTGTGTGTGTGTGTGTGTGTGTGTGAATTGATTATAGTGAATGTAGGATACTGATCATGCTGCAGGTTATGTAGTTGTGGAATGTGTTTAGAGGTGGAGTGTGTAGTTGTGTAGTTTTTCAGTAATGACACTGATAACAGTAATTACACACAGGGCTCAGCATTCCTCACAGAGAATGTGTACAGACATGCATTGTGTGTATGTGTGTATGTGTGTGTGTGTACTCATTACCTCTTTATGAGAGGCTGTGAGCTGTTCTTCCAGTGCACTGCATCTCTCCAGAGCAACACGCAACCTCTCCCTCACCTAGAGATAAAACAGACACACAGCCTATAATTACAGTACTAGTAGTAGTAATAATGGTACACCATCTTTAATGATAATGTTTATTGTTTTTAATAACAATAAGAGCTTTCATTTAATACAATTAAGGCAGTATAACATTCATTCATGATAAATGCAGCCAACTCTCATTCATATTTAAATTCTAATGCTAACATGCTCATTCAATTGTGCATTTGTGAATATCCTGATTCTTCTGAGGTACCTTCTCATCCAGGGCTTTGTGGTGCTCAAACAGAGACTTCAGGGCCTTCAGGACCTCCACTTCACTGGACACTCCAGCCGGAGACTGGGCCTGACGTTTAACCACAGTCATCCTCAGAGAGCGCTCATGACGGGACACCAAACACTCCAGATGTTCCAGCAAAAGCTATAGGAAGTTAAGAGCAGATATTCAATATTATTCATTCATTAATGTCATTGAGCTTCCACCACTACTCATCCATGCCCATGAGCAACTCTTCCATACCAGTTGCTGAGACAGACATTACATGCTTAATAAACATTTTCTGAATTAGTCCAGCGTCATCTAAACCAGGGTTTCCCAACACTGTTCCTGGAGGCACACCTGCCCTACACGCTACACGCTTTAACACACCCCTTGCAACTCTGAAGGGCTTGTTAATGAGCTGATTAGTTGAATCAGGTGTGTGGGTAAGCTCTAAAACATGCAGAGCAGGTGTGCCTCCAGGACCAGGGTTGGGAAACCCTGATCTAAACCACCTGCCCTTCTGAGGTTTTCTAAATACATCAGCCAATATCAGCTTCAGATAAATCAATTTATATACCAGTGGATATGATTCTGATAACACGCAAAGTTCAAGGTCAACGTAAGCTATCTGTGGGAGTCCAGACCCATCTTCCCAAAGAGCGCAATGGGACTCCAACAGAGCTGTCAGGACAATAAACACCAAATTCATCCGCTACGCCCCGCACTAATCCCTCGCTCCACCCCTCCACGCTAAGGGCATCTGGACTGAAGCCAACTGTGTCAGGCGCTCCAGGGCAGAGGGATTAGAGCCTCCGCACACTTCCTCAGATACACGGGGGGCCTTCAGGGTCTCTCTGAGGCATCAAAATCCAGGGGAGGATTTTTACATTCTGGGCCTGAGTTTGCCAGGTGAAGGTGAAACGTTTTTCTTCCTCTGTTATTACAGAACATTCATTATTTAAATTAAACAACCAAAAGCAGTATATTATAAATGATTTTTAGAAGTAGTTTAGGGATGCACTAATCATGAATGTCTGCAGGCAATTTCCAGCCTCTGTGTCCTTGTTTGCAAGATTGCAGCCATCAGACTACTCGCATCTTCCTGGTCTTATATTTAGCTGCTAAAGAGGGAGGCGAAGAATGCTGGTACAGAACACGGTTTCTCTTCAGAATCAAACAAAATAAATGTATTTGGGGTGTATTCCTCACTGCTGAATCAGGAACCGTCTCTGCTGCGACCCTCAGCTCTAAAGAGGCCTGGAAACAAATCGACAAAGCAGTTCCTCTTTCTCCAATCACGGTTTCGTTTCAAGGAACAATGAGAAGGTTATTGTTAAACGTATTTACAGTTACGGTTAACTAAACATGATTTAAAATTGTGGGGAGTGTGCTCAAGCAGAGCTCTGCACTGTTTATACCTCATACCCATACACCCCGGTTCAGTACATTTGGTGGTGGGGATAATGAAAATCGGTTCAGGACACTTGGCAATGGAAATGACAATAAAATGATGGATTACAGATTGACTGGTGTGCTTTAACATACCAAAGAATGGAAAAGAATCACAAGGCGGGGGAGCTGCCTTGAGCTGGATTTGGGTCAATCCAGGCACTTTTTGTTGCACAAAGTACGGGGTATTTTTAGCCTGATCCCATTCTGATTCTTTGTTTTTACCAATGTGTTCTTGATGAGCACCCTCTGGTGTCCTCTATCCACTGTTAACAGACACTATTTCCAGCCCACATTAGTGAGGAAAGCTCTCAGAAGGCAACAGAACAGTTTAAACCCAGTTTAAGTGGAAAAAAAAAGCTGAACATGAAAACATAATTGGAGCTTTAATCATGTTTGAGCTACTTTTTCACTACACTTTTGTCGATATTCTGTCTCTTTGCTTCAGTATTAATTAGCAATGAATCTCACCTAAAACGTGACTAGATTACTTGCACAAATGCAAAGATCAGATTAGTTTTAATTAGTATTGAGCATTAAAATACTCTGATTGGTTTTGGAGGCCAAAACAAAACTGAATTTGGATGTTCCAGCGTGAATTACTGTATTTGTGCCCAGCTATTTCCAGTGCTGCCAAAAGTTCACTGTGAACGTTATCATGACATAACCAAGGCTGGACTTTTCCAAAAAAGGCAAAAATAATCATTACAGTGTGTTCTGAAACCATGTTAACTTCCCTGGCACTTACCCGTGTGTTGTTTCTCTCAGCCTTCAGTTCAGCAATCTCCTCCTCTCTCTCCAGAAGCTGCTCTCTACACATATTCACCTCCTTAGTCAGCGCAGCAAACTCCTGAACATAAAAACACACACATGGGAACATGTAAAAGACAAAAAAGCAACAGTTGCTCAGTGGAGCCATAGAAGGAATTTGGACTCATAATGAAATTCACAACCAAACAAAATACCCAGAAAAATCTTTCGTAAGAGGAGGCTTGCTCCCATCACGGTACTGGAGGTTGCATTGAAAGGGTGAAATTCTTCAACGCCCAGAACAAAAATGTGAGCACCCTTAAAATCCTTGAGATCAACATTCACATAGTCACACACCATGGGACCATCAAGGCATGGACTCAACAAGTATGGAAACTGGCACCAAGACATGAACAGATAGTCAGACAGATGGAACTTTACAGATCCCTTTGGAGGGGCTGCCTCTGGGAAATTAACAAGTAGATCCTTTAAGTCAAGTAAATTGTGGGGGCATCCATGAGCATCAACATGCCGTGGGCACACACAACCTTGTCACCAGTTCACCAGCTTTCCATCCTTGCAGCACTTTTGATGGGTACTGACTATAGCATAGCAGGAACAGGGTTTCTCAACCTGTGGGTTAGGGACCTACAGCGGGCCTTGAAGCACTTTGGTGGTTCTTAGGGAGAGGATCTAGTCCATAGTGGGCAGGTAATGCCACCTAAAAATCATAAAAGTGTATGTAGGGATGGGGGCTAGAACAAATAAAAATCAAGAGATCTTAACTGTAAACATTATAATTAATGTAGTATAAATGAACAGTTAATAACATCACAGAATAATGCAAAGCAAATGAAACGTTTGAGACAATACAGCAATGGTAACCTGAAATGGAGAATTAGCAAAGCAGAGATGTGGAATGACGATACTGTTCCTCAGAAATAACAAAAAAAACCTCTGTACAGCCCAGACTACATCAGATATGATGTATTACAAGCAGACAGATTGTTGACACTGGGACTGACATATAGAGAACCAGACATGTCTGATTTTAGCAGCTGCTTGTTTGTTTGTGAGGTACATATTGAGAAACATTTATAAGACCTTTTTAAAGCTACTGTTCAGAACCTAATTCTCATACTTTGTGCCAGTACTAGAAAAAAAAAAAGAAAGACTGTCAGACACAAAAGATCCAGAACCCCCGGAGTAGACATTCTGGTTCTGTCTCAGATTCTTACACCTTGCCAACTATGGCTGGGTAATATAGATTGTAAATACAGATAAATCGAGATATAGTTTGTACAAAATATAAAATATGGCCAAAATATGTCTTCTGTTACTCACATTACCAGCTGTGCTCGACTTAATTCCAAAAAAACAACAAAACGTTTTAGTGAAAATGTCATTCGCTCACACACACACACACACACACACACACACACACACACACACACACACACACACACAATCTAATGAGTGCATTTAGCTATTTGAAGTTGCTATGCTCTAGAAATACTGCCAATAGAATAGGACTCTTTGGAGCATTTAAGGTTGAACTTCCTGGCACCATGCCTAATGCCAGCAGTGGGCTACAGGGGTATAAAGTCCTCAAGCACTGAGCTGCGGAACAGTGGAACTACGTTCTCTGAAAATATGGTGCTCCATTCAGTACTTTTGGGGATACATTGTGGAAGGTGATCATCAAACATACTCAACAATCTAGTAGAAAGCCTTCCATGGACAGGAGAGACAGTTTCTCCAACAACAGCAGCATGAACTCCTTTCAGAAGAAACAGTGAATGAGCAGGTGTCCCAATATTTTATCCATATTGTGTGTATATATTAAGGGTCATATAACATAAAAATATTTATGACACATATTATTCCTACATATACATGTCTTACGTACATACATAGAACTCATAAAACCCCAATGTTCTGACACTGCCTCTGTGAGAATCGGGGAGTGTGTGTTCGTGTTCTACTTTATTTGAATCTCAGCAGGAAAGAGGAGTTATGGGGCTACTGACAGTCACTCCGACCCATTACTCTAAATGGTTTCCTTCCTTCCTCTTGAAGTCTCTGCAGATGTCAGAGGAAGTCAGGGGAAGAACACACCATCACATGAGTTGTGGGTGCTCGCACAAAAAAGGCTCTTTAGAAAACTCAAAATGACAAGTGAGTACTTTGTAGTCTCCCAGAGTGTGTTTACACCAGAGAGGCAGAGAAAGAGTACCACAGTTTGAATGTATACAACTACTTAATGGAAACGTTGGGAATATTTGTTCCTATAGTGCAGAGGGCATCAGTGATGTGTATGGGGAAACTGGAGTAAGCCAATCAATAAAACATACTCTGTTTAAAGTATGTGATTTGTAAAGTATTTTTATTGTCAGTCTGACTGAGTCTGTGCTGGCTGCCTCTATTCTGCAGATTTTCCATCAGTTGGTGCTGATAGATGGAGTGAGAATCCATTAGTGTGTGAGGGGCACAGACTCGATTTGGACCACCCTTCTGACCAGCCTGAGCATATCCCCCCGACTTGAGCATATTTTAATAATATATCACAATTCATTTTACATTCCACCTTAAATGTAAGTAGCTTCATTCTGGTACTACAATGTGTGGGATACAGCAGCAGCAGCAGCATTGAAAAGTATAACCAAAATTCGTCCACAGAGCCAACATCTGCCTTGTTCGAAGGATAGTCTCCAATATATGCTGCTTATTTCTCACCATGACTTCAAACACATTTTTTGTGTTAGCATAATGAGTCAGTGAGATTAGCCACACAAACTCTGCCTGCAGCAAGCTGTTGTACTTCCATGTTTACTTTGAGGCAACACGATGCACATAAGAGGCAAGCAGAAGCCTCTTAGGAACGGCTACATCACTTCCTACAGCCATGAATATTCACATGAAATGGTCGATATAGCAGGGATGTCAGAGAGATAGTACGACAGAGAGCAAGAGAGAGAGAGAGAGAGAGAGTGCAAGAAAGCGAGAGCGCAAGAGAGAAAACTTGAGAGAAGAGAGAGAGAGAGAGAGAGAGAGAGAGAGAGAGCGAGCGAGACCTCTGTTTCAATTCTGAGCACTTTTGAATGATGCACAGCCAATCAGACCAGAGTTCATTTAGAAGTGTATATGTGTGAATGTTGGCCCTTTAACATAAGCAGCCATAACAAAGTCAAACTCTTATATGTGTAAAAAAAAAAAAAAAAAAAAAAAAAAAAAAAAAAAAAAAACACAACAAAAAAACCCCCCTAATTAATCTGGGCCCTATAGAAAACGTGTTCTGCATAGCAGGATTCTGCTAGAAGGGGGTCTTGTACCACACAGGACCCTTCTGGCATGAAGAGTCTCTGTCCAAGATTCAGTACAATCCCTCTGCACTGCTACTGGCTAGAAGCTGGTGCCAGTTCTGCCTCTGCAGCCAGTAAACAGCCTGGAAAGGGCGGGACAAGCCATAATTACAGAGGAGACTGGAATCTGAATTCCAGTGAATTCCACAAAGTATCCAAAGATACAGTCAGAGCAGAGGCCAAAGACTCCAGCGCTTCTGCAAACCAGCTCCCAAACTACTAATTAACCCGATCCTCTTACAGAACTTTGCTGCTCTGCTTACAAAGCAGACAGCTTACGTTTATCTGAGATGGTAAACAGCCAACAGCTCGGTCCACCCAAAACACGTCTAAATCTGACCAAACATTCAGCCCCAGACTCATTACCTTACAAAATCACACAGCAAAAAATCATTCAAAACTTGTTTGTTAAGTGAAAAATGTGCACAACCCTATAACAGAGGCTTTAGACTCCAAAACACATTGCTGATAAAGTTCCAGATCCCATTACAACAGACAGAAACAAGAATTTCTCATTGTTACGTCGTTGAGATCTTGCATAAACGCCCCCCAAGCCACAGTGTGAGTCCATCGCCATGTCACCAGAAATATTTTATTTAAATTATATTTATTATTCAAATATAAATGTTTTTATTATACAGGTTGCTGAAAAAAGATAAATAAGAATAGCTTCACACCTTTATACCTTTACTTAATTACCTTATAATTATAAGTATAAGCAGAAGACTGTTCTGCATTCCAGAAACATTTAAACGCTTCAAACAAAGAAAGGAAACAGTGGCTTTGACTAATATTATGAGTGGATTATCAGTACTATTGCAAATCTCTGGATTAATCACAGAAGCCCCCACCACCCACCCAGATTACCAGTCCAGTTACGCTGCATTCAAATAGTACAGTTTCAACCTGGGCATCACTGACAAAGTACCATTAAATAACGCGACAGAGAGAGATTAACCTTTTGTGTCATTTCGCTTAATGTCACATGACCATTTCACAATTACATAACTACAGATTTCTATTCCATATGGACAAGCCCGAGTCTGCACTTCTGACCTGTTTGTTTTCATGCACCTAAACAAATCTGCAAATCAAGACTCTTGTATTCTTTGCATGATGGACAAACTCACAATTAGTAATTACTCGGTGTGATTTGGGTGATTTCATATTCAAAAGTCATCCTCACAAAAACTCACACACACAAAAAAACATATAGTAGAAATTAGACAGATAGATCATAATTTAGTAAAAAACACTATATAAATATAAAGAATATATAATATAGAGACTATATTACAATATACAATATAGATAATAGTGTGTGAGAAAAGGGTCCTGTAGGAGGGGGTATTGCACATTATTATTGCACTTTTGAAACTGTTGACTGACTTCAAGAAAGAACTCCAGGATCCCCTTCAGGCAAGAAAACAGTCAAAGACAAAAAACTTAAAATCTACCAATCAGATTTCAGCATAGCAAAAAAATACACCAATGAGGAAATGGCACAGCTTCAAATCCACCAATGGAATAAAATAAATGCAGGAGAGGCACAGTTAATAACAGTAAAGCTAAAAATCATTTCAGTAAGATAAAAAGGATTGAAAATTCACCGACAGAACAGCATGACTACAAATCCACTAAAAGAAGAAGAGCAATACCTAAAGTCCATCAACAGGAAAACAGAAGGGTTTGACCCTTTAAAACAAAGTAGTAACTCAGTGCAATAATGAAATAATTATCATACATGAGTATTAAATAACAAATCATAATCATAATAATAATAATAATAATAATAATAATAAAATTAATAATTACATTTAAAAAAATCATGTAATCAAATGAAATCTAATTTTTATATGGTGAGTGGATCAAATAAACAGTCTGGTTTTAAAATAAATTTTCAGGTAATTATAAAATGATTTAGGCTTTACAGGGTTAAATTCCATGATTATATGAGGAGCATGGCTAAGGATCCATGAATGAATCAGAGGCGCCCCTGCCCATGATGTTAATGCAGATGAGATTTTGCCTATACAGAAGTCCAGGACCTGAGTGAAACCAGCGAATGACAGTGCAGGACGTGGCGGGCTCATGGAAAAACAGGTGGCGGACTGTGTTTGCTCACACACATACACACAGTAAACTCCAACCACTCAGCCTTACAACACTCCCCATGACTCATGCTTCCTGGGTGGGCTTTAACGTCAGCGCTCGTCAGTCAGCCGTCAGAGATCAGAGGCTTCACATAAGCACAAACGAACAACAAATAAAGCTCCAACAAACGAAGGGTTCTTAAGAGTGATGTCAGAAAAAGCTTCCATCTGGGGGATTTCAATTTGTTTTAAAGAATCCATATCAAACACTTCCTCATATTCATTATTTATCCTGAACATAATCTGTTCTCTTCCAAATAATCAGGTGCGTTCATAACCTTTTTGTGCATTAAAGACTAACGTATGTAAGAGTTCTGTTCTGACTGGCTATAAAGTCTGATATTATAATTACAGAACAATAATTGCTCATTTAATTCATTACTTTTCATTTCTCATGCATTTTAAAATTACTATTATATATTACTAACAAAACCGCTGGTCTTTATTTCTCCCAGAGACTTAGAGTTTGTTTCTATTTGAATTGTTGCCTTTTTTAAGCTGAAGTGAGATTTTCCATTTCAGTAGAAGATGACAGGATGTTCAAACACTGTCTCTTATGATCATGTGACAACTTCTGACTGCAGGGAAAGTGAATGCTGGTATCAGTGATCAGTAGTTTCAGTTATGACACCCAGGCTCATCTCACATCCCATTTATACAAACACATTATTTTATTTTTATTAAGTTAGCATACTTTAAGATCCTCATCTAAAGTAAAAAGCCTAAGTTAAAAATGGCTCTTTTTAAATCACCACTGATTTGAAAAAAAGGCGTCTTCCATCAATATCGGGTTCTGGACGATGCTGAAGATTTTAATATCGGTATCAAAATGAAAAGTGACATTGTAGGACCTGGCTTTGCAAAGTTAGCACCGTTGGGATTAATGATTCTTAATGTGAACACACACACACACACACACACACACACACACACACACACACACACACACACACACACAACACACACACACACACACACACACACAGTATCTGATCATGAAATATGCAGGATAGCACACAGAGCTCTAATGAGGCTCTTCTGCATCCAGCAGATGTTCAGCAGGTAAAAACCACGGGCGACGAAGTTACTAGAGCAGCCTATCTGTCACCATGACCTCTTTAACCCAGGGTCAGTTTATTTTACCTACATACACACACACACACACACCTGTAAACATGCAAATATTTCAGCGTCCGATTCATACTCAGATTAAGTAAAGACCAAGCCACCATCTGGTGATGCACCAGAACACTGCAGTTTAGTCCAGTTGTTATGGTCTCAGGGCTATGGATTCAGGGCACCATAATGTTTGGGACATTTGGTTTCACAGGTGTTCACAATTACTCAGGTGTGTTTCAGTTTCATCAGTAAAGACACAAAACACAACACAGTCAAACACCTTTGGAAAAGCTGCCATTGTTCAATTATACGACAGGAGCTTACACGAAAAAGTCAGAAGCTACTTGCGAGGGCTTTAACAACATGAATAACTGACATTATAGACGGTCAAACTGTGGTGGAAGATCATTAAGAACTGTATGCTCATTAGTCACAAACTGACTGGTAGACCAGTGAAGACAGATGAGAAACAGGCTTCAGGTCGCATGTGTGGATTTGTCTGAAATAGAAATACAGAGGCGACACAGAAAGATGCAGGCCGCTACATGGAATGACCAGAGAACTTAAAGGTTGGCCCTTGTTCTTAGTCTTGTGGAAAGATGAAACCAATATTAACCTGCTCAGAGTGATGGCAAGAGCTTAGTGTGCTCAGCATTTCAACTCATCTCTGAAACATGCCGGTGAGGGTGTCATGGCAAGTATCTGCTCAAGTTCCTATTTATGCCACCAATCTCACGCAGCAATGTTTCATCGGACCACAACATAAATGATCCCCACCATACTTTCTGGCAAAGCTATACTAGAAAAAAAAAAAAAAAAAAAAAGTATATTAATGACCATGTGGCTCATCGGTCTCATGCACTACCATTATGATATGAAGGTTGCTGGTCGAAACCTGGGTCATGCTGTTTGCCATCAACAGCCAGAGTCTGAGAGAGAGCAAAACTGGCCATGCACCCTTTAGTTGGGTAGATGGCACTCATTCCTCAGATCACACTCAATGTGGTGCTGCCCGGCACAGGCATCGGTCAGCCATTGCAGTGGAGCTGGGGACCTGGCTGCCCAGCAATGATATAAAATGGCGACAGTTCAAAAAAGGTAGTGGTTGACTTCACAGGTATGGGAGGAGGCATGTGCTCATCCTCATGTTCCTAGTGTCAGAAGCATCCTGCGTGATAGGGGCAGTGTGTTAGTGGGGTTTGCAGAATTGGCACTACATTACATGTACATACACACACACACACACACACACACACACACACACACACAGTGTGCTCCAGTAGCAGCTTTATGTTGAAGCCTACAGCAGAAGCACTGGCTACATTCCCCAGAGCCTCATAACTCAGCCTCAGATCTAGCTGAACTGGTTGACTGAGGGAAGTGAACCCTATGCTATGCTAAGGGGCCCACAGACAGGGTCCGGTACTGAAGGCCTGTAGCTTCGGCATGCGACGGAGTCTGCTTTAAGCCCGCTATTTAAACTCACATCTGGCATTGAACTGGCCTGGCAAACCTGCTGCTGCTGTGGTTGGAACAGACCGGCCTTTGTCTCTGTCCATTCTCTCCCTCAGAGAGTGTGTGTGTGTGTGTGTGTGTGTGTGTGTGTGTATATACCATCCCACCAAGTGTTAAGATATATTGTTCACAGCATTCCAGGACATAAAAGGAATATGAGAAAGTTTTAAAGGAGCTGTGTAATTTCTCCCTGTTGTAAAACAACACTGAGCTCTTGCTTGTGGTGCGTTTTGTAGAATATAAAAGAAAGAAAAGCAATAAAAGAAAAGGTGGCTAAAAATACTGGGCTTGCTCAGAGCTTCTGAACATACAAGCCTTCAGAGATGAAGAAAGAGAGTCCAAAACACCCAAAACTTAAAAAAAAAAAAAGCAGCCTTGTGATTGATATGATTGAGACTCATTAACATTACCTCACACCATTAACAGAAACACATTAAGCATATTTATGTAAAAATATTTCATAAATATAGAGCAGGTGTTTGCAATGTCACTAAAAATATGTGTCATCATTTAACTCCACAGCCAATAGCCGCAAGCAACAGGTCCATGTATTTGTCAGCCATGTGTAAGGATTGTTGTAGTATCAGACTGAAGGCTTTTTTAGATCATTTTAAAAATGCAGCACTAATCTTATTCATGCCTGTTTAGATGAAGTAGTAATTATTAAGGCCTTTCAAAGAATTAAACTGTAGGGCTGTAAGTTCAGACCAAGCATCCTGCAGCCTGAGCCCCACACAGGCCATATAAATGGACGGACAGTGAAGTCTTATTTGAGGACTCAGCATTTGTGTCTCTGACTTCAAGAGTGACTCAACTGCTTTAACCGCCACACTGTCTACATACATCTGAAACTGTGTGGATCAGTCATGAGAGCGGCGTGAGCTGTACCTTGCTAGACAGGACAGAGCTCACTCAGTTGTAATGACAATAAAATAATAATTAATAATAAAAAAAACCTTATTATTCCAAACTGTTTGGCTGAAATTGATAGATTCGCAAGATTTTCACAAGATTGTATATTCCATGATGCATATTTTCTGAAAGGAAAAGACGTAGAGGGAAAAAACACACCGTGCATGCACTGCGTTAATCTGAGGGTGCAAACAAGTGACACACCAAACAGACTCTGGATACGTTACGTATATGTGTAGCTAAAATTACGATTCTAACCTTGAACTGCAGCACTGAAAAGAGTGACTGACCCCTTACACAAAGGAATTTCATACTGATATCAAAAGAAACAATTTATTATTAGAATTTATAAATTAAATTCTAAATTTTAAATTATTCAAATGTTTTAGAAATCAAAAAGTTTAATTCATTTTTAAAATATGCACTGATGCATTTTCAGTATCAAAGTGATTTCAGTCACATAAAAAAGGAACAAATTGAGTTATGACATTCAATTTAAATGTTTTAACTGCAGAAACCCTGATAAAAGTGAAATTAAATAAAATGCAAAAGTGTTAGTCACTTCTCCAAACATCTTTCAGATCAGCAAATGAGAGAGTGATTTTAACTTTCAGTTTAAAAGGTTTGTGTTTCACTTCTTTCTGAATCTGTAGACAGAAAAGTAACAGCAGCAGAAAAACATTCCATGCTGTAATTGTTGAACTTTGGCGATTATTCCACAGTTCAGCTGATCCACGCAAACATTCCTAGATAGCAGAAGAAACAGGTGCCTCCAACTAATCAACTATTAGTTGCTAACTAATCTGTTTTTTGATTTTATTCAACTAGAAGTAGATTAGTTGGTGCACCCATACAGCTTATGCAGATGTGCCTTTTTTGCTGATGTGAAAAATGATGAACATTTTTGTATTTTATTGCTGCTTCACGTCCTTGGAGTTTTATCTTATTAAATTAGCTAGAAGTTTCATTAAAACAGTGATATTATTTGAGAAAGTTATCTTTATTGTCTTCAATGTTAGTTAGCAAAGACATTTAAATGCTAAATTTCAAAGCTTGTAGCTACATAAGAGTTATTTGGTAACTGATCAGTCCATAATCTGAACAATCCATTATTCCTCTCAAGAATCAATAGATTCTTTGGCTATAAAATAATGCTTTATTGCAGCCCTAGTCAGCAATGGGAGCAGCTTCAGTAGCTGAAGGCATTAATTAGAAGGGATGTCCACAGACACATGGACATACAGTTCATATGTATCTGTTTTATGTATTGGATGTATAGTATTAATGGCACTGGTCAGCTCTCAGGATTTCCACACCACTGGGGCTCAAACTATTTGAGAAGAATGGGGTGGGATGAAGCTGGTGACAGTAGAAAGTGCAGAGCCTGTTATCAATGTTTTCACTGTAATCTGCAAAATTGGTCAGAAACCAATCATTTCTTGGGGTCAGTGATCAATCACGCCATTGATTTTCACCAAACTGCTCTTTAAATGAATCATCAACCTTGTAAACCATCATTACTCATAGTAACAAAGTATGTAAATCCATTTCTAGAATCACAAAAAGCTACACGAATGTAAAACGAGCAGCCTGACCCAGACCTCAATGCTGAAATTGGTCAGATTCATAGGTTTGTATAGGGTGAGATGGTAACACAGCTTACATTATATATAAACACATCTATATTTAACCTGTGATGTTCTGTGCTGCATCACCATGACCTAAATTCCTCAGCAGTATTAGCCACGACTTAGCCAGCATTAGGCCTAGTTACAATACTAACTTAACAGTTAACGTGGCAGAGGAGTTTCCAGGGGGATTAATGGGTGGGTTTCAACATCTACCACTAACCTTGGTGCCAGTCTTACCATAATAAACATGAGGGCAAGAGCAAGAGGTAGAAAGAGAGCGCAAAAAGAAACAACGTTAGAAAGAGCACAAGACACCTAAAGCAGAGTGAGAGAGTTAGAAAGAGTAAGTGAGAGAGACCAAGAGATAGAGACAGAGACAGAGAGACACAGAGACACACAGAGAGAGAGAGACAGAGAGACACAGAGAGACAGAGAGAGAGAGAGAGAGAGAGCACGCAGCTGGTGTAAATAATGACGGCTGGCGCTGGACTCTCATACCTCCACCGAGTGGAAAATAAAAAGCTGGGAGAATTCAGCAGTCAGACTTTCCGACTGGATTTTACTGTAAAATCAATACAGCTCCGCTCAGCACTACAGCTCAGCTCCACTGCAGACACCGTACTACAGCAGCACATCCAGGGCTGCACAATATATCGTAAATATTGAGATGTATTTTGTATAAAAAAAATGGTCATATCATACTGTAATATTACCATCTTTAATTCCAAAAAAGGATGAGTGGGTAGTTTCTGCGAAAGTGGTTTGGTTTCCAGAGAGACGACTCTTCACAGAGTACAGTCTTGTTCGAAGTATTCCATAGAAACATCACTATTTAAATATGCAGCACGCTGTGTTTGTGTCAGTTAAATACAGACACTAACATTATCATCTGTTCAGGTGTTCATGGTATTGTGCTTCACCGTTTCTCTAAAGCATAATGAAATATTTAGTCTCATTGCCCAGCCCCACATCCAGTTACAGTCAGGCGTAAATCACACTGAAGAGCTGTTAATCAGTCAAAGAACAGAGGGGTCAGGGGTCAGATTCAGGCCTCTAAATGCCTAATAATTTTACATTTAACAGGACAAAAAAAAAAAAAGAAGAAATGACTGCATGAATAAAGAAAAATAACAGAAAACCTCAACAGAAAACCAGAAGCAACCTAATCTGATGTATTATTTACATATTATTGTTTCCCAAATAAACAAACAACTTTAACAGCATGTCCTACACAGTTGTATATCCTGCTATTCTGCCTGCAGCAGGGTAGCCTAACCCCCCTCACACTGAAATCATGATGGGTGTTTTAGTGTGGACTTCTACTTGAAGGAGGTCTGATAAAGGCTAGCCAATCAGACCACAACTCGTTTACATACAAGTCTTAAAGGCAAAAAAATAGCCTGTTCAATTCAAACACACCCAAATACAAATACTTTGCCTGTCCGTTCCCGTAACCGGAATGTTCAGCATCATCTGGAATGGCATGCTTGTAAGCAGCATTTGATTAGAAGTACTGTCTCTGCATTTTTGGAGTGATTGTCTTCCACAGCAGTGAACGGTGAAAAATTGTCTTGGCTTGTCATACATCTTGATGATGCCGCACTAGCACTAACCTTGCAACTACATTGGATACCAAAGCAACCACTGAGGACACCACAGTAACTGCCTAGCAACTGCCAAGCAACTCCACAGCAACTGCGTTACCTTAGGAACAGCTTAACAACCAAATGGCAACCTCTTGTCGGCTCATATCACTGTTTATGTTGCTATATATTACGGACTCCTGGGGTCCCCGGAGCCCACTCTGAGAACCATGGCTTTGTATTATGAAATAGAGGGGAGGAGAAATCGAGATCACGTGAAGTGGCTTCAGTTTTCCCACCAAAACAAAGCTTCACTGTGCTGATGGGGGTTAAAGACAGCTAAGCCCTGAGCTGTTACACTTACACACTTAAACCAAACCACAGCCTTCCACTGCACCACAGAACAGCCCTGCTAGCCCAATTAGAGAGAAAAGGGTAGGCGTGCACACGCACACGCACACACACACACAGCACTGGTGGGAATTGGCCTGAGAAACAGGCTCACAGAGCCACAGTAAAACATCAGCATGAATGGGATGATCCACACTGTCCATCAGGCTCCAGAGGCAAGTGTAAAATTTCTAGGACACACTCAAATAGAATTTTGTAGCAGACGGTCAATCAATGTCACAGATTCTGTAAACACATGACCTTAAACTCATAATTTATTTGCTTAAAAGCCACGTAAACAAGTTTTTAAACCACTTGGATAAACATGGGCAGAAGTGATACCACACAATGTGCTGAGGTGAAAGTGGTTCCATGTACTCCACAAACTGTGTAGACAGTTTACAGAGAAGAGATTAGTTATGCTCTACGTCCAGGGTTTGTTAGGACACATCAGATAGCAAACATATCTTGGCCGATTTCAAAGAATCTGGGATCATTGATCAAACATGCTGATCTGATTGATCACAAAACTTCTCATTTAAAATGAGCAGCAAGACAAAGTGAGGAGGTTAAAATGGAGCTGCTCAGATTACTGAAGAGGCCCGTTTTAACCTCCTCACATTGCGTTTCTGTTCATCTTAAAGCAAAAGTTCAGGTTGTCTTTAAGGTGGTAAAACAAAAAAAAACAAAAACACAGACACACACACACACAAAATCGTCTAAAAAGCCCCGCCGCACCCAGCTATGACCCCCTAGAGGTGTCCTGCCCTGTGCTGAGGAATGTGTATGCATTCCTCAGGAGAGATACACACACAAGAAGGGGGAGCTATGAACATACTGCAGCGTGTTCAAAGCTCCCCCTCCGTGTGTGTGTGTGTGTGTGTGTGTGTAGGCCTGGGGCTGGGTTTTCTAAAAGAAAAAGGAAAGAAAAGGAAAGAAAGAGGGGAAAAAAACCCTGAGAGTTATCTATTTAAAAAGCTCCAGCCGGGAACGGAAGGAAACGGGGAGTTTATTCATGCTCCTTAACCAGTCGCTCTCACACACCAAGTTATACGTGTAGACTTCAACACAGTATTGGCAAATTAAAAACTATGGTATAAAGAAAAAAGTCAGAAACGGTTTCTCAAGTGTGGGTCATGAACACATTATGAAGCTCTGATAACATTAATATCCAGAATGAAGCTCTGATAACATTAAGATCCAGAATGAAGCTCTTATTAATATCCAGAATGAAGCTCTGATAACATTCATTTCCAGAATGAAGCTCTTATTAATATCCAGAATGAAGCTCTGATAACATTAAGATCCAGAATGAAGCTCTTATTAATATCCAGAAAGAAGCTGTAATAACTAATACTTAATACATGATGTCTGATCTTGCACACAAATCAGTTGAGAGTAACTGATGAGGGTAAATTGAAGGAAGGACTTTGTGTTGTGAATTTGGTTTTGGATAAATAGACTCTTGGATAAAGGAATGATAAACAGATGGTATATCATTGGGGGGGAAGGGGTGATATAGCCCACTGACACGATCTCTCAGATGAATCTAGGTCAGCCTTTATTTAATTTGAGCTGAATGATTTTTTCTGTCTATAGATTCTGTCAAAACAGCAGCTATGAATAGTAATGTTACTAAAGCTTCATTTTGGATAGTAATGCTATGAGATCTGTATTCTGGACAATTAAGTCACTTCCTAATTTCTCCCTGAAACACAGGAATGCAGTAAAGGTTTTTCTTAAATATCTTGCAGGTGTGAAGTCTAGCTTTATGCCCACATAGTTCTAAGTGATGATAAAGTGATGAACAGCAGTGTAGTTCTGTCCATTCCTATCAAACCCCTACAATGCAGCAGAATAACATGCACATAAATTCACTTCCTTCTTCTTGTACAAATCTCTGCCCCCCACAGACACTCCAGCCTTCTGCATGGCATTCCCACTCTCAGAGGATCCATTCATCACTCCCAGCAGAAGCAGAATCAATAACCTCTCTGACAGGGAGAGAACGAGAGCTGAAGAGACACTTTCCAAAAATAACACTTTGCAGGACTTACGTGTGTCTTGACTTGTAGACAAAGAACAACAGAGTAATTAAATGTAATCTAATCTAAGAAAAACACAATCATCAAAATCATGATCTGATGCTGCTTTTATTCAACTACCCTTTTAAAAAATAACGTAGAAGAACCACTTTTGGTTCCCTAAAGCGGAAGGCTAAAGTTTGTTCACCCCAATCAAAGTGTGTTACTGTGAACAGTTAAGCAAGCAGATAACCTGATCTGTAAAACTCATTACGTTAAGGATGAAATGCTCTTTTCAGTATCTGAAGAAAATGACCACCCTGAAGTTCAAAAGATTTGAGCTCTCATGACTTTTACCAAATTCACAGCCTCCATAAGGTTTAGAAAGGCTCCTCCAACCTCATCACAATGAACAGCCATGTGCTCCTTTAAACAGTTGCCCTAACTCTGTGAAAAGTGAAACAAACAACTGATGTCCACAAAGCAGGAGTTCGTCAATAGTTCATCTTGTAATTAAGAAATGGCACCAAACAGGAACGGCGGAGATGAAGCAGAGTTCTGGAAAACCTAGAAACTGTTGAGAACTGAGAGAACAGCTCCTAGCATTGGTAAAAAATGGAAAATCAGATTCCCCAGTTGGTCTGCAAAGACCCTAGGGGTGGTGGAGCACTCTTCAACTGTGCAGCGACACCTGCACAAATATGACCTCCATGGAAGAGTCATCAGAAGAGAACCGTTCTTGTGGTCTCACCTCAAAATTCAGCATCAGACATAGAAACGTACACAGGCCTGAGACGCGTCATGTGGACAGATGGAGTTGATTTTTTTAACTGCAAAAGCTTCATGAAAAGGTCACCCCACTAACTGTAAAGCACAGGGGTGGTAATCTCAAAGAAGCATCCTGGAGGCAATGACCTGGCAGATTCAGAGATTCCTCAGAAAAAAAAAAAGAAAAGAAAAAGATCTGCATGTCCCATATTTGCTTGGGTAATTCCATTTGCTCGTTCAGATGCTCTACGGTGTCTGACAGATGTTCAGACACACACAGCTGTCTATCTAACATTAATAGAAATCGCTGACCAAGAACAGGATGGGTACCTGTGAGCCCGGAACCCAAAAATCACCAAGCACAAAGTCAAACGTGGGCCCAGAGCATTGGCCTGTGGAACAGTGGAGCTGCGTGCTCGAGGGATGAAGCTTAATCCATACACTCTGGAAAGAGCGTCAGAACTAATTATCCAAAACCTGACCTCACTCATGCTCTCGTCTGCAGGGCTGAACGCAATTAAAACACCCTCACAGCAATTTTCCAAGATGAAGTGTTCAATCTTCCACAGAAACAGATGCTGATATAGCAATAAAGGGGGGCAACCTTGATTTCAGAAAAGAAAAAAAAACTATGCCAAAACTGACATGACATAATTCATGGGACCGAAACTACTTAATGTCACATGACTTTGCCATGTCTCACAGGTGCTGACAAACTCGGACCTGGCCTGTGGGGTGTGTGTGGGGTCAGTAATAAAGTAATAAATGCAAATCAAATATTCAATATTACCTAAAAGCAAGCAACAAACAATCATTCCAAATTCTAAAATTTAAAGACAAAACAAGTGAGATCTTACCATGTGAAAGAAAATGCTAAGGCAGCGATCAGTGGACTTCCTCACACCACAGGACTTGTTTTCAACATGCATCAGGCTTTTTTAAACGTTGCTTTATAAACCTGCTGCTGAATTTTGTGGTGAGGACACAAGAACAGTGAACCACCAACTTCAGAGTCGGAATCTTACTGAAGGTCTTCTGCAGTCAAACAAGGATTAGATCGTCCCATCTAGCAGTCTTACAGGCAGACAGACTACAATTTCCACCCTTCCTGATAACGTTCTGAAATAAATGACAATTTAATAAAACAAATTTCTTAATTACATGATGAATTGAGAAAATGGCTACCTGAAATTCAGCTTAAATGACATTTTCCTGCACATTTGGGAAATGTGAAATGTACATATAACACATGCCATAATACTGCTATATTTGTTTCCAACTTGTAAACTTCAGTAAATAACCTGAATTATACACACCAAAGTTTTGCACAGGACTGTGTCCTTTTAAAAGAAAGACAAAAATACAAAAACAAGAAAAAAAAAAATCTCAAATGTTCAGCATATTTGCCCTGAAGAGTAAACAGCACATTTGTAACCCCACTGAGGGCCCTAATGAGGAGTAGTTCATGGATAATTAAGGCTGGTCTATTCTCTTCATCTTTGATGATCAACCTTCTGCCTGAGGAGGAAACTCACTAATTAAAAACAGGGTTTATAAAGACAAGACCAGAAACACTGGTTCCATTTAAAATATAAAATAAAAGTAATTTTAGGTTAATACTTTAATTACTGGGCGAGTAAAAATGCACTGACAAACTGACACTGCAGAGCAAAAATAGAAAAAAATGGAACAGTTGACATCAGGCAGCGTATTAATTAGATAATATTTTATTAGTTCCGCAAATTCAATTATGATACGTGATTGCACTGTTTGAACAAACCATCAGCACCAATCAGCATCCAGTGATCTGGATGGCCATGTACCAGACTCCTCCTTTCTACCAGCAACACTGAAAAAAATAGCATGCTCTGGAGTGGTGCAGCAACACCTGGACATACATGACCTTAGTGCATGGATGAGGAACTAATTAGAAATCAGAAAACTACAGCCCTTAGCTCCCCTCTACCAACGCAGAACAGGTTCTGTCCCGGTCCAAGAACCTAATTTTGGGTGTGTCTAGTTGTTCAGTCATAAGGAGCAATGACATACCACTCATCTCACACGTTGTAGTCTTCTAATCACCAAACGTTGACCCGTGTTTGCTTTATGGGGAAAAACAAATGTGTGTAACAACACAAATGTGTACCGTAGCCTGTGCGTCCTGCCATCTTGTCACTTCCATTGACTGACACTGGGCAGCGCCCTCTGTTGATGACATACTCTGTAATATGTCTACGGTTCCACTAAAACTGGAGCAAACGCAGGCTGGTTCACTAAAAAGTTCGTATAAGCCTGAACGGAACCAGTTATAAATGTTCTATTAGTGGAATTATCAGAAGACTTTCCCTGAGTCCTCACAAAATTTTCAAATGAACATCTAAACAATCCTGATCCATGCGGGAAACAAGTCCTGTGAACTGATGATGTCACCAACAGGTATTTTTTGACAAGGATGGAAAAATCATGAGGCCATCTGTCAGAGCTGAGGGTGATCTACCAAAAGGTAATACACAACCCTGTCCTGTAGGTGGCAAGCGTCCGGATAAATTAGTTATTGTCTTTTCTTTGACCTAATTTGCATATAATGCAAAACTGCATTTGCATATACACACAAACTCAGAATCATTTAACCCAGACTTATTCAGATCGCTCTCTGAATACACAGCAGCCAATCAGTCTCAAGTTCATTTACAAATCTCGGGGCTACAATCACCGTTTAACTGCAAGGGTTAAATAGAGCTTGGAATTGGTCGCGTAGAAATGTTACATGAATAAATAAATGCAATAAGAAAAACGCTAATGAGAATGAGGTGAAGAGAGCGTGCAGTGTGCATCAAGCTTAACGCTTAAACCCCTCAGCTCTACCTGAGCCGGTCCTGCTCAACAGACAGTCCATACTGGGTCTCAATCAGTATGGCCATCTGCTGAGGGGCAGGAACAGTTACAGTCGCTTCCTTTTGATCTAGTGACTTAAGGAGGACCATAAAGCTTACACCCCCTGCCAGCCCAAAACCTGCCACTGCAGCAGTCAGGTCTGCTCTGAACGAGGCTTTCACACTGACTGCCTCAACCACTAATGCATCTATACACACGCACTTCACCACTTCCACTGAAAGCCGAGGTTTTCTTCTTCTCTGGTAACACTGTCATCATCATACACTATATGTTTTTGGACACTCCTTCTAATGAAGGCATTCAGCTGCTTCAAGTTGCACCCATTGCTGACACAGGTGGGCAAATGCACACACACACATGCACAAGCACACACACGCACATGAACCTATGTGCACCATGCCAAATGCCAGACATGGACTAGAGACAGGGCTGGGCGATATATCGAAGTTTAGATTGATTTCAGGGTATAATCAGATGATATGGGCTCATATATTGATATGGGCTTTATATTGAGTTTTAAAGATTGTAAATAATGTTTTGTTTTAATCTGGCATAATTGCAAGTTTGTAAACAATGTGAAAAACTAAGGACACCTCATGAATAACTTGAACATTTAAACACATGCAGTTGATAACTAAACATAAAACAGAGGAATTGTTTTTTTTAAAAACAATTGCAAAATGTATATAATAGTAATGCAGTTTCTTGTGAGGATACATTAGGACAGCCTGTGCCCCAAAAGCTGGTATTTCCTCCTTTGGCTGAAACAGCAATTAGAGGTTTCCTATAACCGTCTGGAAAAGGAAAACCGTTAAACTACTATCTCTCTTTTTGATAGTAGTTGCAAGCACTGAAGGTCCCATTATGATATTTTAGGATTGTCTGAGACTCCTTTGTTCATCTTGTCCGCTGCTCTTGAGCTGAACTTGGAGGAATGGCCTGACCTGGCCATGCTGACAGTTGTTTTAAAATGTTCTCCACTTTTAAATGATTTTTCTGGACAGTCAAATGGCTGATTTCTAAACGTTTTGAATTTTTAAATCTCTTCCTCACTTTTTCCTCAGAAACACTGCATTAGACTTATTTAGATTTTATAAATGGCAAGACATTTCTTCAGTTTCAGGTGTTTAGTAATATCACCTCCATCTCTCAACATTAAAATGAAGATTACATATGCACAACTTTAAATGTGTTAAAAATGTTGAAGGTGTTCATGGGGTGCATTTATTTTTTTATAATTAAAGATAAGAATGTGAACCAAACCAACCAACACGGAAAACAGTCAACTATAAACCGCCAATTGTAAACACTGAGTTTACACCGGTTATGCGACAAGTATTAAACTGAATATTTACAGTCACACCTGCCATAAATGTTTAGAGCCAAACTGCAAACATTAGGTTGAATTACTGTTTAAAGTTCAGCCATAAACATTAACTTAAAGTAGATATTAACCTCAATAATTGTAAATATTCAAATAAAATTAATGTTTACAGTTTACAGTGAGGGTTTAAACCTCATTAAGACAACATTTACAAACATTATGCAGCCCTAACAGTTAAGGTGGAAATGTTAGTAGACAAGTCACGCTTCAAGAAGACCTTAATATCCATTCAACATACTGATGTTCATATTAAGACAAAACTGTCTCAACAAAGCAAAATGCAGAACACAACCCCGCTGAAAAATCCAGAGCAATCAAGCTAGTCCCAAGTCCCAGATGGTCCAAGCTTGTCTTTGATGGTCCAGGTCATTGAAAATCTGACCATCCAGATGAACACATTTCACTATGTTGGTAAACAAGCTGATTAGCAAGCTCTTGACCAGCACATGCTTTATTAGATTGTGGTCATGCTGTTTCTCCTCATGCATGTTGACCAGCTTGATCTAGCTGGTCATGCAGGATGACCATTTGGGAACACTGCTCATGCTTGTCAAACTGCGTTGTACATGCATCACGTTTCATCACACATCATGGGCAAATGTGATCACACTAATCATATTAGTCATATATCTTGTGTATTAGGCATGTACAAACGCCCTGCTGAAACGGGTCAAGCTGGAAAAACTGGTTGACCAGCTTCGCTGTTCATCATCATAGGGTACGTTTTAGTTTGCATTTGATTGTTAAGCTGGTCTATAGACATGATCGACCTGACCAAGCGGCCAACCAGCATGAGCAAGCTGGCCGATAAGCAACACAAGCATCATCAAGTTGGTTGACCGGCCTGATCATAGACCAAGCTGGCCAACCAGCATGACCAGAATCACCATATCTGACTAAAATCAAATGCAGCATACAGTATGCTGGTCAACCCACTAGTTTACCACTATCGGGAATGTTTGTCAGGATGACAAGCTTTAAACCATCTTAACCATCAAAAGACCAGCTTAGACCATCTGAAACCAGCTACAAACTGGCTTGTGATTTTCAACAGGGTCCTGTTCAACATTTTGCTTTGTTAAATAAAATAATCTCTTAGGAAAACGCCGTATCTGATTACGACAGTCAGGACACACGACCATCGGTTAGCAGCTCTTACCTGCGGCAGGGCGGTGTTGAGCTGTCTCTGTAGAGAGTCTCGCTCATGGCTGACCTCGTGGAGCTTGCTTTGTGTGATTCCCAGGTTCTCCTGGGTTTCTCTCAGAGTGTCCAGCAGTCTGTCTCGCTCTTCCAGCATGGACACCATCAGAGACTCAAAGTGTCCCTCAGAGTCCGACTGTAAGGGGGATCCAGACCCCCGTCCGCCCCCATTACTTCCTACCTCTGCCTCACTAATGGTGGGCATCACTTCGCACATCATCTGGTATAAAGAAGAAAATATCTGAATTAGTGAAACATTTCCATGAATATTCCAAAAAATCCACCAAAAATAAAGACTCACGTTCCTGTTCTAAAAAGAGGTTTTATGTAGAACCAAATTTAATAGAAAAGGTTTTTCAAAGACTATAGCATGTCAACTCGATTGGTTATGTGCCTGTATGCTTTAATTCAGAGACCTTTAAGGAACATTCAACAAGGCCAGTACAACCATCACCATTTGAATGTTCAAATGTTCTTCACGTTTGGGCAAAAAACCTTCTGAAGATGGTTCCAAGAGCATACTTGACCATCAAATTGATTCATACCTTTCATGTTCTTTTATAGTCTTTAAAAACTGTATCATCCTTTAAAAGGTTCCAAAGAAGTTCATCAACTGCATTCTCTCCGAACAACCATTTTTAACACTTATGTATTTGACCAACAGAATGCTGTACATTATTGCGGTCAGAACCAAAGCCTAATCACTGTGGACAAACCTTGAGGGTTCCTCCAAGTCACTGCTATGACAACTTACATGGTCTTTTTGTCTGTCCCCTTTAAACTGTGGCATCTATATGGATGCTAATTAATTCGTTAACTCACTGTTCTTTCCATGAAGATAGCCTTTCATAATACAGATATGAGTGCATAGACGCCCTGCATCCACTAATGGGTCTTTAGAAAAAGGTTAATCACACTCACTCTGTTGCAAACATGGTTCTTTAATGAACCAAAATTGGTTCTTCTAAGACACTGCTCATTTGAAACACCTTTATTTTTAAGAGCGTGGCGTGCTTTTTGCTTAGAGTGTAGTCATTAGTCAGCTGACGTTTACGTAAGCCTTCCAACAAACAGAAAGGTCAAAATTCTTTGCACTATGGATTGGAGACTATCATGTGACGTGGAAAAGCAAATGACCCAACACTGACATTCCAAAGTACAGCACATTCCTGTGCTGAACAGCACGTTTGAGGAAACAGCACAGCTCAGAGACCAAAACACAGTGCCAGAAAACACTTAAGACTGTCTGTCCAAGATTAAAGGAAACGTGATGTTCCTTACTTGAACATAAACAATTTTTCATGATGCACCAGTCACTCCCTGGTCCACAGTGACCACATATCAAACTGTTGGAAACATACAGTAATCAGCCATATTATTAGCACCACTGACAGGCGAAGCCATCCTCATCTATCCAGGGTTGGAAAGAACAAGCAGCAAGCGAGAAGTCAGTTCTGGAAGGCAAGTTTAAAGAGGGACAAATGGGCACTAAGCAATCAGGTGGGTCAGGCAGGTCTTATGGGGTGTTCACAGGTTATGCAGTGGTCAGTATAAAAATAAATTGGTCCAAAAGACAAATTGTAAACAGGTCATGAGAACCCAAGGCCCATGTTCATGCTTCAAATGGTCAAATATGTTGTGGCAGCACAAAGGGCACCTTCCCCAAATATTAGGCAGGTGGTGCTAATGTTATTGCTGATTCGGGTGTTTATTTATTAAACCTACAGAAGTTTACAGAAGGCTGGGCAATATTTGATCAATATTTATAAACATTTTATGATAAACAATATCTTGCATCAGTTAGTAGAACATTTAAATCATACATGTAAATCAATCATGCTTCATTCAGTGATTTTATTCAATGTTAGGCCTAAACATACTTCGCACGAGGACGCAAGCACAGACACTTCGAGCTACACAGACTGGGATTCATTTGTAGTCGTGTTCAAAGACGTGTCACTGCACATTTCATAATACAATGCTGGCACAAGCTGCATTCTGAGTGTTGCCACAAGGAGTGCTGCAGCAACAGCCAAGCTGGCTTGGATCACCAATGTACTTTTTCCAGCCTGATTTATTGAGTTGTCCTCTATCGGTGCTGAGTACTGGGTGTTTTAACTGCCACGGCAACGTAAGAAAACTTGGATTTTACACAGAACGAACACACATTTACAGAGTGTAGGTTTGCAGTTCAGGGAATTGAACCAGCAACCTTCCAGTCACAAGGCTGGTTCCCCAACCACCAGGTCATGGCAGCCCAAAGACAAATGGACCAGAGACAAAGAAGAAACTGCCAAAAGAAAAAAACCTACGGAAGAACTTTTTGAAGAGATGCCGTCCAAAATTTGACAGATATATTTTTAAAGAAGATACATTATGAAAGTGTCCTCCACTGCGACCAAGTTCATCATTGTAAGAAGCCAAGTTCTGTGCTCTGTCCATTACGTTAGCTACATTAGCCTTGTATCTCCAATGTAAACCTACGGAGCCACCAAACATGTCTGGGCTGATTGACTACATGTGAGTTAATTGTGTAAATGAGATCTTTGACAGATCTGCTCCTTTAAAGCCTCAATGAGCTTCTGAAATGCTGCTCCCCATTACACCACTCTGAGATCATGTGAGGTGGATTTGCACAGATTTAAAGGCACTGGAAATCACCGAGGCCAACCAATCAGGGAGCTCCCACTCTCAGCCTGGGGACAGACATACACCATTTATCTCCAAACTCCCACCAAAGCCACCTCCCTTCAGAAACCACGTCACTCTGCAACAGCAGAACCAGTGCTGTGTCTCCTTTTGCTGCATATTACAGCTTAACTGTTCTAGATACCTTGTATCCTCAGATCTCTCTGCTAAGAAATGTATGGTACACAGTGCTTTAAGAACACATTTTAAACTATATAGTATAAAAAACTTACTTTTAGCTAAATGCTTTCGACAAACGTCAACACTACAAATATGTTTTTCTAAATGTTATTTTAGTGGAACCATAAACAAGAATATGAAATAAACCTCTAAAAATACTATAAGTAACAGGGCTCTACATAGTAAGAGAAAGCCATTTAAATAGTCAAAGGACCATGTATGAATTTCTATAGTTCTTGGAGCCATCATGGTTCTATAAGGAGTCACAGAACCCTTTAAAAACAACCTTTTTCAGTATTCCCCAGTATGATCAAAAACCCTTCTCGTTAACAGTGCATCATGGGTTTTGGATCTGACAGTAATATTTTACATTTAATATGTGAAGAACCTGATTGAAGGAGCCATTTAAATTCCAAAGAAGCTAATGAGGTTCTCTTATGAGGTTTTTTTGTAGACGGTAGGTCTCTATTGAACTAGAGTTTCAATAGTAGTCGGCAACATGGCCATAATATCCCAATACTTGATGGTGTTTACTGCTGTGGTTGTTAGCCAGTTTACCTGATTTTTACCTTACAGATTTTCTACATTTTACAATACTCTAAAGCACTTATCTTGCTCAGGAGCTTCATCAGAAGTGTAACAAGTAAGTCTTTAGCTCTTCAATGGAGTTCTGTAGTGATGAAGCATGTCTGATTTTGGTTTTCGGATTCTTTCGAATGCAAATGCACTTAATAATCTGATAAGTTATCAGTAATATAACCAATGCAATTACATGCAATTGGAAAAACTGGGTTTACATGAGTCTGGCAATAATGCTATTTCTACTTGGCAACCAGCCAATAATCTGAGAAAACAGACAGAAATCAGTGTAAGTTGAAATCTGATTACTCAGCTAAAATCCAGCTCTATCAGATTTCTTAATAGATTTTCAAAGCCTTATTCAAAATCTCAGAGTATGCTTTTACAAGACCATTTGAATAATCAAATAACTGCCAAAATGCACGAAAAGGTTGAACTATTGAATGCTTGTAAACATACTCAATATTTTAGTAACGTTTTTGGGTCTGAAAATGCATATCAAAATGGTGGTGGGAAAAATGCAGGGTGTTGCATGGATAAAAGTAGTGACCAAAATAACACATTTGTTCAGATCTACACTATTTTGCCGCCATTAACATTCCATATAAAACTCATAAAACGGTAGGTTTGGATGGCAAATGTAAACTCATGGTGACCACTGTCTCCCCTCACCTCCACTGTATAGAAGTCTGTGTTTCTCTCCAATCACCCACAAATTCAAACAAAACAAAACTCTGAAAGTGTACAAAATGTCACCTGGATGCATGGAAATGATGACAAATTGGTGGAATTCTCCTTTAAAGTGATCAAACCTGTGTAAATGTAGTGTTGTGGCAAAATTCCTGACACATTAATATGCAAGTCAAATTCTCTGGAGAATGATGCTGTTTACAGCCCTTGCCATCAAATCCTTCACATCTAACAGAGATACAGAATTAATGGCCTGAGGGGGATGGGGGTGGAATTTAACCTCATTTTGCCTTGGCAAATGGACTGCGATGTTGCTGCGTACCCATAAGGAGGTCAAATGCAGAGCGCTTTACAATAGTGAGGCATGGGGGGGTGGGGCTTTTAGCTTTAGTTCACGTGAGACGGACTGACAGATGGTACCTGCGGGATACCTGGACATCATGTGACTTCTGAGCATGAAACCAGCCAATCAGCACAGAGCCACACTTACCTTTCTAGTACCTAGTCCAGAAGGACTGATGCACTTGAGGGGTAATGTGCTACTTTACAATGACATTTAACCAACATTTAGACACTATGAGACCACTTTGAATTAAAAGATTAATGTCAAGTTATTTAAAAGTGCAGTCTCCATAAAAGTGGAGGTGTGTGAAGTTAAAGGGAATCAAAAATAAAGCATAAACAGTGAACTGTAAGGTCATTCTGAATGTTTTGTTTCAAACACTTGTTTGCACTGGTGGTGCACGGATCAGCAACTGAAGTGTAGTACTGCCCAAAAGAAGAACTGTGTTATGAATAATAATGCCACTTCAGAGTTTTGAGAGGGACCTCACTGCACACCTGTTTATAACTAGAAAGTATAACAGCCCATAAACAAAACTCAGATTTTTATGTGCAAGTGTTTTGCCTGGTTAGTTTGGGTTGTAATTCTGAGGAACAGTGAGTCTATTTATTCTTTCTTTCTTTCTTTCTGAAACAACTTCTCTTTTCCCCCAGCTATGGTTTACTAACTGTCTGCAACTTGTTACTTGTGATGTTTCCATTATTGCTAATAATATTTAGAGTTTGAACATGAATTTTTTTATACCCCACATAGATTTTGATGATTTAAAGACTACCAGCCCACTATGTATGATTGCCTCCCCCTGAGGATGGGCCTGTGGACCACTAGAGTCCTTCACGACCCACAGGTTGAGAAACCCAGGTCTGAAACATCCTAAACCTGACATATTAAAACGGAGTCCCCAGGTGTCCCCAGAGAAATGTCAGGTGTGTCTATTTTACCACCAACATCCCACGACAATCAGAAGACACATGTAGGTTTACTAGACAGCAAATAAACTGGCTATAGTTGTGTTGTAGCCATGGCAATGGACACCAGCTTCCATAAGCAGCCATGTAAAGAAATCCAAGTAGGTGAGTTTTTCTGTGAAGAAACCAATCAACAGTGCTGCGAGCGTTCTACAGACAGTTCCTGACACCCAGATGCAGCCTCCCTTTAAACAGAGGACCAGTGTTTACTGTTTACCTTGGCAGATCTGATGTGGCTGTTGCCTGTATGCTTAAATCCGATCTAGTAGCTAGACCAGGAGCAGGGTTTTACTGATAAAGCTTTTCAGTTGCGGCTTCTCCTCCCAGCCATCCAAACCAGTGAAGCACTGAATCCAGACTGGATTCACAGCAGACACAGTCAGTCACCTCATGTGTTGGGCAGCAGGTTCAGAAGCAAGTCTCAGTCCCTCATTTTACTCATTGACCCTTACAGCAGTGCATTGGCATACAGTAAACTGGGGAACAATCCAGCAGCTGAGATCATCTACACTCTAAAAGCATTCCTACAAATTCTTCTGGGATTCAGACTGAATGTACTTAGTTTACAGATAAAGTCAGATAAAAACACAAGGTTTGGGCTTCATAAAAGTGCTCCTGCTCCACTTCTGGACAACCAAACTGGAGTTTAAGGCAGTAAAATCCATGGGAAACATTTAAAACCACGTTTAAATCCTTCAGATGAGTTTAGCTGGTGCTGATCCGAGCCGCCATCCTCCTTCTCCTCCTCCTCCTCCTCCTCCTGCTCCTCCTCCTGCTGCTGCTGCTGCTGCTGCTGCTGCTCCTCCTCGGATTTCGAGGAGAATAGCAGAGCCGAGCTGAAGTACAGGAGGCAGAAAAGCGAGCAAAAACAACACAAAGCCGCCGTTTACGGCATCCAAACGCCACTTTCCCCCTCCGACAAGCTGTTGTCCCGACTTTAGACCGATTATTCCCGTAAGTGAAGCCGAAACCCCCGCTTTCAGTCGGCCTTTACAACTCGCTCCGCTCCCGCTGCTCCTCCAGTTTCCTGCTCTCCCGAAAAGTCCGTGCGTGATGACGCGACGGCCGTGCGCAGCCGTGACGTCAGCGCGCGGGCTGTGCGTGGCATGGTGGGGAAAATGGCCTCCATCAGGCTCCAAACACAAATAACAACAGTGTAACTGTGTCCAACCACAACTGAATGTTTCTGATATGTAATACCCCCATTCAGCCCACTGTCTTTAGGCACATGAATGGTGTAAGATTTAAGACTAGGACCTTTGCAAAAGTTTAAGCACCCCTGCAAGCTCATTGTTTACATGATAAATACGGCTCCCTGATGAGTTTCCCAATGTTAAGACTTCCATTCAGCTTATCACAGCATCCCCAAGCTCTATAAGATCAAAATGTGCTGATCCAAACCAGGGAAAACCCTGTTAATACGATGCACTTATGTGTCAATCCATCCTCCACAACAAACATGACTATAAATATAGGATTAGAGCACAGTTCCTGTTGATTTACTGTATTAGCAATGAAAAGGTGTACTTTATTATCTGCTCTGTTCATATGTGTTATAAGCTGATGGTGAAATGCTTGTATGTTAAAGCGTCAGTATATGTTTATTATGCACACTGTGCTCCTTAGTTATCATTGTAAGGAAAATTGAATCCTTCAGGGCCCAGACACAGCACAGTTACTCACCACATTCCAAAGCTTTAAACTCATGAACATAAATGTGCATTTACTTCCATATAGATAGATTTCTCACACAGGGAAATCTTTATTTAACCCATCCGTGTAGTGAAACACATGCATGCACACACACACACACACACACACACACACACACACACGTCCTTGCAGAGCTTTATGTTAGTGTTGTGTACGTTTATGTTATATGTAATTCAAGTGTATTTGTTAGGCTTAATATCAGCTCTAATGAGCTCTAATGAGATTTTGGTATAATACTCTTCAATCTGAAACTGTGGAGGAACCTCTTAAGGTGCTTCAATGAATCTTTTACTAAAGGTCATTGAAGCACCTTAAGAGTTTCCTCCACAGTTTCAAATTGAATAACATGCAAAAGTTCCTCAAGGATCTTGTACTTTTTACAGTGTGTGATATATCTACAACAGAAAATTCCATTTTAAGTAAAGGTGCATGATTGCAAAAATCCCATGCAGTACATTTTGAACAATGACCACTGACTGAACAGTATCCAGCACCTTCCTGAAGACAAAATGAGAGTGAATGGCAGCAGAATATCTCTGTGTGATCCTGGGGCCTCATGTAAACCAGTTCTATTGTCATATTTGCAGTATCTGTTATCCTTTGCATCCTGTTTGGTGTGAATAATTTATGCCACAGGGACTCAGAGAAACTCCCCAGTCAATCAGCTGTGGTTTTGTTGCTCTAGATAGTCCACTCCTAACATCTCAGTGGCTGGTGAATATCAATGGCTGTGTAGTCTTACAACCATTTATCAGAGCTGCACTACTAATACAGTTTAACCGGATATTAAACTAGAACACTGGAACATGTATCCCTGCTATTTATTACATTTGTACATATCAAGTGTGTGACAATACTTTGGAATAAGCTAGTTACACTCTCAGGTAAGGCCAACACCTTTATACCTATATTACAAATAACCATATTTAATTTTAGAGCACTAGTGCTGTTTAACTGAATGTAACCCATTTATCCCTGTTCCACGCATTCACACACAACACAAATTATTGCCCCCCTCACATTTTTACATGGACCAAATGTTGTACTGTCTTCTTCAAAATAACTAAATTTTCACTCAAATAACTCAAATAACACTCCATGGTGTTTCAGATGTGAATGGGGAGCAGGGCTATTAAATTTGGCACTTTGCATACAATTCTCTTTTACTGGCCTCTGGATATTCATTATGACACCTCATGGCAAAGATCTCTGAGGATGTAAGAAACAGATCTGTTACTCCCCACAGAGATAATTTAGACTATAAGAAGATTGCCAACACCAGGAAATTCAGCTACAGAACAGTGACCAAGGTCATACAGTGGTTTTCCAGGTCTCACTCAGAACAGGCCTCTCCAGGGTCAACCAAATAAGTTGAGTTCACGTGTTCAGCATCATATCCAGACATTGGCTTCAAAACAGAGATGCATTAGTGCTGCCAGCATTGCTACAGAGGTTGAAAAAGTGGGAGGGCAGCCTGTCGGTGCTCAGACCATACTGCATCAGCTTGGTCTGCACGATTGTCTTCCCAGAAGGAAGCCTCTTCTGAAGCTGATGCACAAGAAAGCCTGCAGTTTGCTAAAAACCAGCACTCCAAGAGCATTGATTACTGAAACCATGTCCTGAGGTCTGACAAGACCAAGATGAACTTGCTCAGTTTAGATGGTGTCCAGTATGTGTGCACTGTGAGGTGCTCTCCCTTGTGTTTCCAGCTATTTGGACATATTAGCAGAAAACGTGAGAGGTGCACTTGCTTATATGTAACATTTCACTCTTTGGTATGCCATGAATGTTTCCTGTGCACCTGTGACTTTTCAGAAGCTGCTGTCACATAAAAATGCATCATATGCCTGGGATTTCATGTAAATTTCACATCAGTGTTTACTTCTACATTCTTCATGCACATCTTTAGAGCATTTAGAGAGTTCTTTGTCCTCATAATTACAAATGTCAATAAATTTAATAGACCCAAAAAGAGCCCTGTGGGACTAAAAAAATAAAGATATTAAATGGTTACCAAATAATTAACTGCAGTGCATTATGATTAATAACAGAATAAAAAATTATAAGGATCAAATGTTAAACACATCTGGGGCAGCCATGGTCTGGTGGTTAGGTTTCAAATCAGTGTTAGACATAGCATTAAATCCTGTTTGACATGTAGATATTTTTATTAGCAACAGAATTTATTTTATTGATAATTTTTTATATTCGCATGAAGAGTTCCTAATTGAAATCCCCTGACCACCACATTCTAATCAAAAATATCATTCCACAGATCAGCAAGGGCTCATGAGTTAGTTCAGTAATTGGATCAAGTGTGTTGGATTTAGGGAAAACTCTAAAACCTGTGAGGCAGAGATACTCCAGTACCAGGATGAAAAAGCACTGAAAAAGCACTGACCCTGCCTTGAACACAGCAAAGTGACACAAATCACTAATGTGACTGCAACTGTTTCAACAGGCTTTTCCCCCTGTATGACTCCTGTAACAGGCTTTAATTGAGTCCACTGGTTAAATATGTTTTTACTGGTCTAAATCTGTCACAAAAGATGGTGCATTTCTGTGATCTACCATGTTTTCATTGCTGTATAAAAAGTGAATACACGTTTCAGTCTTCTTGTGTTGTTTTTCCCCCCCAAGTGAGTGCAAATGTGTGCAAATGATCAGTGAGAGATTATTATAATTTTAATTCTACCAGGAAAAGGATCAAATGTGAGTGATCTGTTTTATATTGCTATTCATGTGTATATTGTTCAGAATGAAAGTTTCTTAAACTTACAGAATAAGCATCTATAATGTTTATTCAACCCTTATCCACCACCGTAGTACAGTGTGTCCAATTTGACGCCTGGCCTGTGACTCCTTCACTCTCATTCCTGCCTCCAGGGCCTCCTCTCACTTCCACACTGACTGACAGCTTGCAGGGAGGTCAGGAATGTTCTGGGGCTCAGACCTGCTGCTCTGACGAAAGGTAAACATTGAAGGAGGTCAGCTTGCAGTAACTGTACCGGATAAGCTCTGGAATTCCCTGACAGAAAAGCTGCTAACACAGTAGTGCTGAAAAAGTCTGAGAATGCACTTATTTAAAGGGCCAATTACCTACATTTTTCTTGTAATTTAAATTTTGTGGTGCAATCATAATATTTGTGTGGAAAACAGAACAAAAACTCAAATGACCTTATCGGGGGAAAAAAATTATATACATAATATTATATATATATATATATATATATACACACACACATACATACATATACACACTGAAATGGTTGGATATGTGTGGTTAAGATTAATCTATGCCATTATTGATGGTAAATACATATTGAATTCAATTCATTTTAGTTAATAAAGTGAACTCTATCTTCACAACACAATAAGAGGTCATAAAAAAGCCTATTGGTCATACAGTCCAATTACAACCTTGCAAGCAGAAATATCAGATGAAACAGTAACATCTAGTGGACATACAGAGGTACAATAAATCTTCTTAAGACTAGTGCATCTAAAAGTTTTAATATTGTGGAGAAAATTCCACAAATGAAGTTAAGGTGTCAGATTTTATATTCATTACATGAAAAGTGACATACATTTTCTGTTTTTTTTTTATCTGTATGGTTTATACCTCATGAAAATCAGAAGTCCAGATTATAAGAATATTTTATTTCAGGTTTTTCTAAATGACTAATCAGACAGTATCAAAATTAAAGAAAAACAAAAGCTTAAAATGTATTACTTTAAATGTGAGGTTAAATGTGTCAGTTAAACTTTTTAATTATTAATGAAAAAAACTCCTTTTTCACAATATTAAATTTTTAGCACTAGTAAATGGGACACAAGCTGTAATGCAATTAATCAATAATAATAATAATAATAATAATAATAATAATAATAATAATAATAATAAAGACTAATCCTTTCCTCTAGTATTATATTATATGGTCTTATATTACATTGATAAGATGGTCTAATGGTCTTAAATGGTCAAGGTGATTGAAAAGGTGGTCATCCAGTCAAAACCAAACCTTGACTTAGTTGGTCATTCATACTATCTGGTAATGCTGGTTGACTAGCCTGGTCAAGCTGGTCATGCTGATAGCCCAGTGAAACTATCAAGCTCAAATGAATGCAGCACTTTGTTCTGGTCAAGAGCTAAGCTGCACATACGGAAAACAAAAATATGTAAAATATTTATAAAAAAATCATTTGGAAAACTTATGAAAATGGTCACAAATATAGCTTCATTAATGTATTGAAATTCTTTAAAATATGTAGATAAAAATAAATAATATTTTCAAAATGTATTGCATATATAAATACTTGACTTGACTTTTCGGTGGTCAACCGTCTTAATCAGCTTGACAGGTTTTTGCTGATTTGTGTTTTTCCCCCATTGATGATAGAATTAATATAAGAAGAAGAAATAAATTAAATAAAGCCATTTTAAAGGGAATTCATTTTATTAATATCTGATGAATATTGACATCAGAGGATATCAATTACAAACCAATTTGTTTAAAAAAAAAAATACTGTTGAGGACATTTTGAGAGAACAGTTAAACACACTATATGTTCATTTTCTGCTCTTGTTCCTTCTTAATCCATCTACGCTGAATTATGAAACAAGACTAACCCAGAAAACAAAGAACCAGGATTTTCACTTAGATGTTATCTGATGATGAAAAACCATAAATCTAAAGCTAAACTAGGCCACTCTTAGCTTAGCTAGCAGCTTAACAGCTCAACAAACCTCCAAAGCATCTTAGTGCAAATAGAAATCTTAGATAAAGATGAATCCTGAATTGGTTAAATAGTAGTTCATGAAATCACTACACTAAGATGCTCTGTGGCCTATAAAACTGTTAGAACATGCCTGTTAATTCACTCAGATCAAGGCTTTATTTGACAAATGTGTCAGAGGAACATCTGAACATACAGTACCAGACAAAGGTTTGAACACACTCTTCAGTCCTTGAAGGAAAACATCCTGTCCAGTACAGTAAACTTAATTTAAAAACATATCACCAACAGACAACATTCCTCTAGCAGTCAGTATTTTGTCTATTTGTAATTGTACATGACGTATTTTGGTTTGTACACTATATTCGAATAGTACTAGATTTTGATGCTTTTAAGTCTATAGGCCTTCAAATACTCACAGCAATGTTCCAAAAAATAGAAGAAAGCCTTTTATGGACAGTAGAGACAGTTACTCCAACAAAAGCACTCTTTCAGAAGAAATATGGAATAAGCTGTTGTCCCAATACTTTTGTCCATGTAGTGAATATTGTAATAAATTATTTATCAATATAAAAAAAGTGTTTGATATTCATTCAATCAAGTGTGTCCAAACTTTTTACTGGTGCTGTACACAGTATTTTTACTTGTGGGGAAAAATGTAAGCGTTTGTTAGCCCACTAGTTAGAGTAGTGGAGTTGGTTGTCATGCAAGTGTTAGGCTGGGTAACAGAATCTGAAACCGCAAGTAACAAGCCAACTTGAGGAGGGTGTCCCCTTTGCCTGGTTTTGGCTTTGGGTGGGCCCTTCACCCTCTCAGAAGCCCACATCCATAGTAGCCCACCAGGATTTTTCCCGGTTTTCCCAATGACCAAGTTATCAACAGCTCATGCTCAAGATTTTTAGCTGGGTTATTATTACCATTTTGCACAATCACATACGTAGAAGGCTACGTTAATAACCTTCGATTCAAACATGATTGGTGCCTTCCTGCCTCAGAATCTTGTATTTCATACATTTCAGATGCAGAAATTGTTTCTCAACCCTGGTCCAAGAGGCACCCCTGCCCTGCATATTTTTGTGAATTCCCTGCATTAACACACCACCATGTAACTCTGAAAGGGCTTGTTCATTACGTTGAATCAGGTGTGTTGGCAGCATTGAAAGCTCTAAAATGTGCAGGGCAGGGGGGTCTCCAGGGCCAGGGATGGGAAACACTGAGTCAGGTCATTAGGTAGTGTATTGTCTAGGTAGTGTAATTAGGTAATGAACGGTTCATTTTTAAGTTTTTAAAAATGTATTTCAAAACCTAAGATCTTAAAAGCTAGCCAACATTGCTGGATCTTAACTTTTTTACTCTGAAGGAACAATTTATATATTAGCATAACATGGATGAGTAAACTTACAAGATGCTAAATTTACACAAGCTAATGCAGTCGGGGAACTACTTACCAACTAACTAATCCTAACTGTAACCATTTATTTAGCCAGCATTAAAGTAAAAGATAGTCATATGATCATATTGTTTTTACTTATAGGTGGGACAGATTTCCAAATGAAGTGGGAAATAATTATTCATTGTAAATTAATTTAATTGGCGAAACATGAACAAACACGGCGAAAGTATACAGTTGACTGTTGAGGAACATCCTGCTCCTGCAACTCCAACCGAAACCCTGTACCAGCAACCTGGTGCCTTCTCCCAATGAAGGACAGGGAAGTGTAAACATGCGGTAAGACTATTAATAAACTGTCCCCACCAGTGGTACACTAGTGTTGTAACCAAATGACAGAAGGTGTTTAAAGGCAGGGTAAAGTACTATATAGGAACATTTTGGTTCACCAAGATATATACAATATATATGTAACCACAAAGTACAATCTGATTCTCAGAGTCCGTTAGTGGACCTTTAAAGGTAAGTACATTAACCCCCCCCACAACTAGGGGATATATATCTACACCTTGAAATAACAAGCTGCTTTTAAATAAAAAAATATAATACAGTAAAGAATCTGGAGTCTAAAATAAAGTCACAGCTTGTTTGGAAGAAAGGCAACTGCAAAGGAATATGGCACAATTACTGTCCCCTAACAAAGGACCAGAAGACACATTCTTGGGAGCCTCATCTAGTGATACTAAAAGTGGGCAATCTGGGAACAGTTTAGCATTATCAAGATAAATATTGTTATTGTAGTGATATGCATGTGAGCATATGCTCAGAATATCATGCTTTATATTCTGAATACAAATGTATTTGAGTACATTTTTGTAGATATTTCAAGCAAAAAGTGTTCAATTTAGTACTGAAAATGGGTTCTCCATGTTAAAGAAATGTTTTTGTCTATTTGAATTTTAAATCTATATATGTTTTGTAAGGGACATAAAGTAACTATTTAACCATTTTAATGGTTCTTTGAGTTGATATGGTTCTATAAAGAACAACTGCAGGGCCCTTCAAGAGCCGTTCTGAGACCACTAAATATCATGCATTGTGGAAATATCTTTGAGAATACATTTTTGCCATATCACCTACCGAAGTACCTTCAACATCCATTTTAAGCAATATTAGAGTGTCTTTAGCAAACATACTGTAGATAGCTGACCAACATCGGCCTAAGCTGGAGCTTCTTCTGGCCAAGCTTTGGTGCTGATTCTGCAGGGCTGCAGCTGCATCTAAGAGGCCTTAGCCTTTTAAATGCAGTGATTTCCAAGTCAAATGAAAACTCCTCTCCCACTGTAACGGATCAGTCATAGGGTTCCTCGCCTGTGTGACTGCGTTGGTGTCTCTGCAGACTGCTCTGTAGAGTGAAACTCTTCCCACATTCTGAGCAGCAGTACGGTTTATCTCCTGTGTGACTGTGCAGGTGTAGTTGGAGATTGCTGTACTGTTTAAAACTCTTCCCGCAGTACGAGCAGTAGTATGGCTTCTCTCCAGTATGAACTCGCTGGTGTCTTTGAAGACTGCTCTGGAGAGAGAAGTTCTTCCCACATTCTGAGCAGAAATATGGCCTCTCTCCGGTGTGGACACGCTCGTGTTTTCTGAGGGTCCCTCGCTCCCTGAAACTGCGTCCACACACTGCGCAGTCAAAAGGCTTCTCTCCAGTGTGAATGCGCTGGTGGACCTGGAAGGTACTCTGCTGGTTGAAGCTCATCCCACACACAGAGCAGATATAAGGTTTCTCACCAGTGTGAACACGCTCGTGTTTAATGAGCGTTCCTCGCTCCCGAAAACTGCGTCCACACACGGAGCAGTTATAAGGTTTCTCTCCAGTGTGGATGCGCTGGTGCACCTTGAAGCTTCTGTGCTGATTGAAGCTCTTACCACAATCTGAGCACTGATATGGTTTCTCTCCGGTATGAATGCGCTGGTGTGCTTGGAGGTGACTCTGTGTGGTGAAGCCTTTCCCACACTCTGAGCATAGGTATGGCCTCTCTCCTGTGTGGATGCGTTGGTGTGTCTGGAGATTACTCAGCTGACCAAAGCTCTTGCCACACTCTGAACAATGGTAGGATCTCTCCTTGCCTGCACTTTTCTCCATTTGTCTGTGAGGAGTACTGGCAGATGTTTCCTGTGCAGTGGAGCCTTCACTGAACTCCACAACCTCAACTTTTATCTCATCTTGTACCAGTACAGTGACATATTCCTCTTGTGAAACATCTCCTGACATCTCTGTGGATGTATCGAGCTGTGTTGAAGAAGCAGAAGAAGACTCTGTACAAGATGTCATTGTTTTCTGGAGGAGAGAGAGAAAGTGAACGCTTAAGCTGTGTCAAATGTAAGAAATGACGCCTACTTAAACAGGATTCTGAGGCATGAAGGCACCAAGTCATGTCTGAATCAAAAGTCAGTCATCTAGCTTTCCACACTATTGGGTGAAAATGCTAATTAAAACAATGACAACACAGCTAAACACTCATATTTAGCAGTTAGGTGTCAATACTTTTGCAATGTAAGGATGTATTATTGCCTTCATGAAGCTGATGTTTCCCTGTTCCTGACTGGTTTCAGCTCTATAGTAGCCCTACTGCTTCTGGAAGTTAAAAATGTTAAATATTATTAGCCTAATCCAGTCTGTAATGCGATTCACTTTTAAAAATAAAGGTGCTGGTATCCATTTATGTACTGGCTAATGAGCACTATGTTTTAAAGCTTAAACAATGTTCAGGAGTATCATTAGAACAAATGTAGGTGGCTTATAGCCCTCCCAAATAAATCAGACATGAATAGATACAGGACCTGAGAGAAGCCCTGCTGCTGCTCTAATCCTGCATTGACTGCGAGAATGGCTGCTGAAGCTGTGACAGGATGTAGGCTAAAAACATACATAAACAAACAAGTAAACATTTATAATATAATAACACATTATACAGGATCAAACAGTGAATATTTACAGATTGAAGATACCCATCTCCAAAATGAATTTGTGGCGAATTAAGGCTAATATAGGAAATTGATCTTGTTCTTAACTTTTTGTTATCTAGCTAGCTCGGAACATAAGTGAGGTGGACGTTCTGTTTATTTATGGTATTTAATATACTTTAAAAAAAATGCTTTTTCTGACCTTGTTTTTTGAAAGCTTGTGAAGTTCTCACTAAAACCACAATGACACTCACAACTAATTTGCCCCAAGCTGTACCTTATTCATTTGGCAGAGTCAGCAAAGTTGGCATAGTATAAACACAGATCTAGGATCATGGAGAGGTGCCAATTCTGAAGACCAGTCAAGTCAGACAAAAGTGAACTGGTTGTTCATTTGGTTTTCCATGATATAGACACTTTAGAAGGTAAGGTGCTCCAAATCTTTGGTGCACAGCAAGAGAAGCAGCTTCATCAGTTCATCAATTGTGGATTAAACAATGGGTTTCTCAAGGTCTATTGGCATGTGACATATCATTGCAGTGAAAAGCATCCATCTCCAAAATGGTAAATTAATGGAACTCAAAAGTACACTTAACTTTGAATAGAATTTAATGGAAAGTTAGTTAACTCTTTTAGAGCATTTCTATTGGTTTATTGATTTATATAGATATACAGAGCAGCTACAGGGTTCAAACCATGGAGATAAATAAAAACTGTCAAAATAATAATAATAATAATAATAAAATAATTAGATAGCAGCAATATACATTTCATAGAAATAAATAATTCTGATAGTTTTCAAGATATGTTCATAATATATTTATTCATATTATAATATACAAATATCCTCTACATTTGCCATTTCTGTCAGCTTCTCCTGCTCCAGGATTATTTTTTTAAAAGTGGCTTAAAGTGGCAGAAATGTGTGGAGGAGTGTGGATTGAGCTACAATGGTTATTTACATTGTTCAGAACAATTTTCCAAAGTGTGATTAATATCTTTCTAATAAATTGTTACCGTAATGGGGAGACATTGCTTATGTTCTTTGTATATATCTGATACCTCTATGTTGCACAAACTCCTCAATAAAAAATATAAAAAAAAAAAAAAAAAAAAAAAAAAATGTTACCGTCATGCAAAACCCTCATATCTCCAAAACAGGAAAAAAATCTTTAAATTGAAAGGAAGTAAATAGTATATTTCGTTCCATTTTGGAACATTTCTATTGGTCCAATCATTATTAAACTGTGCCAAAATATAACGAATGACAGATTCACTTTCTATCAAAAAAATGAACAACAACAAAAAAGGAGATTCAAGGTTTTACATAACAGCATCCAAACAAATACAAGGCATTAGCAAATACACAGTACAATTAGGTCATGTAATAAAACAGACTGGATAAAAAAAAAAATCAATTAATAACCACAAATGGAGCAACATAAAATACAACGTATATAGTTACGGAACAAAAACATACAGAAAGAAAATTTAAGAGTACGGGCGTGCAAATATGAGATGAGGATAGAGGAATGGTATTTTATAATCTATTTTATCATGCAACAACAATAAGTGTGCAAGCAGTAAAATGACTGAACATGTGAGGGCACATTTAGCCTTATTTCTAAGCTGAGCAGATTTTATAAAATAAATGAATGTGATTTAGGACAGTGTTTCTCAAGCCTAGTACTGGAGACACAAGTGATTCAACTCATCAGTTCATTAACAAGCCCTTCAGAGCTACGTGTGTTAAAGCTAAAACATGAGGGGGTGGTGCCTCCAGGACGAAGGTTGAGAAACACTGATTGAGGACACTGAACGCAAACTTTCCAATGTCCCAGATTCTGAATAGAACTGTCCCACAACAGGCAATACAAAGTGACACCAAGAGTGTTGGTATGTGCACCATTTATGTTTGGTGTGATACCTACCTGAAACCTACAGGCAACCTTGCAATAACTTTCTGAGAGTGTTCCTATAACATTCCTGTAACCTTAATGACTGAAACCTACAGGGAACCTTGTAACATTCTGGGAATGTTCCTGTAACATTCCTGTAACCTTAATTAATGAAGCCTACGGGGAACCTTGCAATAACGTTCTGAGAGTGTTCCTGTAACATTCCTGTAACCTTAATGACTGACACATACAGGGAACCTTGTAACATTCTGGGGATGTTCCTATTACATTCCTGTAACCTTAACGACTGAAACCTACAGGGAACCTTGTAACGTTCTAGGAATGCTCCTGTAACGTTGCAGAATGGTTACCCAAAAATAACCTTAGAGGAACCCAAATGTAACGTTTGTGGGACGTTCTGTTTTGCTTCACTTCAGGGGGGCTGGGTGAGCTCTGCTCATTTAAACAGGCAGGTCTTTCAGCTCTGTGTGTTCTGAGGAGATAAACAATATTTACAGCCAAACCCAAAAGGCACCAGAAAGAGCTAACATTAGCCTGCTCTGCTAACGCTCTTCTTCAGTGGTTTTTCAGCAGAGAGAGTGAAGATCTGCCCCTTTAATCCAGACTGAATTAAAGCCCCTGTGAGACTGTAAACAGCAGCTGAGGAGACTCTACCTTCAGCAGCAGCTCCTGTTCCTCTGCTGATCACAGCTGGATCTTCTGCTTCTGCTCTTTACTGGAGCTGGAGAAACTCACTCACTGAAGCAGCGCCACCTTCTGGACTGCAGGGGCCATAACAGTGGAACCACGTGATCACACTTGGTGCTCTTTGAGGGTCTCATTCATACCTTCACAGACACCTTCTGCACTGCCACAGTCCTGCTGACACTCTCATGAAGATCAGATGGTTTTAGATGGTTTTAGATGGTCTTCTGGACTTCAGTGCCTGGTCAGGGTGGAAGAAAAGCTGGATGATCAGCTTAGTTCTTGAGCCACACTGCACTTTTTCATTTAGGTCTGATGGACTGGCTGCTCTATAAGCTCAACTTAACAGAGCTGGTCATCAAGCTTGAGTAGCATGGTCCAGTTGATCATAACATGTTCATGGAGGCCAACCTGCTTAGTCAAGCCTATTTAAAGGAATGGTCTGGCTGATCACCCGTTCTGTTAGATCAGGGGTCATCAACCCTCTTTCATCCTTATACTGTTTGGGAAAATAAATTATAAGTATTTAATTGAAGTGTATTTTATTTGTGTTGGTTATTTTATACATTTTTGTTCTAAATTGGAATATTATTGTGGTCTTCAAATATTTAAACAAAATTATATTTTATTAAAGTGTCACACTCACAGAAGCCAGTTTACCCGCCAAGATGCAGCAGGAGTAAATCAACCTGATCTGGATTTGGATCTGGCACAGCTGACAAACAGATGTGGGTGTCTGAATTCAAATGCTTGACAGAGGATCTTGAAGGCAACTCTTTTTCAGAATCACAAATGGAGTGATATTGAGAACTTTCCAGGACAAACTAATGTTTGAAACATGGAAGGCCATCCCAAACACCTACATAAACATAACACCGCTCACAAGCACAGCTTACAGTCCTCTAAAGATCAAAGTGACTTCATACAGCACCGTTCTACAGTTGCTCTGCGCAGAGCTTCAAGTCCCATTAACCAGCTCAAAGAAATATTTATTCAGATATTTTGCAATTTGTTTTTTTCATTTTTGAGTGACATATGCTTTTTTTCCCTTTTCCTGATATAAGGATGACGGCTCACAGCGTTTTTTTTTACTTTTGTTTGCTACACAAATAATTTAAGTTCAGCCTTTTAATTAATTTGAAAGAGACCTTCAACTCGGCGTGTTGCTTTTTTCAAAATATATTTTGAATTAAAAATATTCAAATGTGTTTATTACATAAATAAAATTGAATTTTCTCTGTAGCACTTCATGGTACAGCACTTGTGCTGATCATGGAATTCAACCAGATTACTCATACTGGTTGACTTGCATAGTCAGGCTTGCCATGCTGGTAAACTAACTTGGTAATGCTTGGGCTTCGATTCCTAGTCTGGGCAACTATGCTGTGCTAGATCAAAAAGAGTCCTTGGGCAAGACCCCTAACACTACTGTGGCCTCTGACCTTGTAAGTCGCCCTGAATAAGAGTGTCTGCTAAACGCCGTAAATGTAAATATAATCATGGATATCAACCAACTTGGTCATATTTGTAATCTACTAAGGCCAGGCTGGTCATGGAGATTAACCAGCTTGGTCATATGACTGACTAGCTATGTCAAGTTTCTCATCTTCTATATTCTATATTCATGAGTTTGCTGTGCTCCACAGCACCTGCAGGTGATGTTATTGTAAGTATAAATAAGTCACATGTACAAAGGCACACATTTGCACGTTTTAATAAACAATCACAGTTTAAACACTAAATTTAACAGCTTAAAAAATCTTTTCACACTCCTGTTGCTAAGTGCAATCAAATCCTTACAGTAATGCTTGAAAATCTAGTCTTTCCTGATAAACTCTTTAATATTGTTGATTTCAGAAAGAACATTGAATAAGCATGTGTCCTGATACTTTTGACCATATAGTGTAGCTTGGTGAACTCATCTTTTGGATGATAGATCACATATGGGTCTATGTTAGGGCAGGACAATATGGACAACAAATACCTGATAGATTTAAGCTGAATGGTGATATACAATGTATATGATATATAAAGTGAAAAACTATGTGGGGAAAAATTAGGACACCCCATAAAATCCTTTGTGTGTGTGAGAGAGAAAATTAGTGTGCAGAGGGGAGCAGAGTAGTAGGAGCAGGGGGCAGAGCAGAGCGAGGGATCGGAGAAAAGGCTTTCCACATGATTGAAACAGAATATATTTAAAAACTTTAAAACTCAATATAAATGTTATCGCCACAGCCTATATAACACACTCTGTTCATATCGTGATATCAATATAAATATTGATATATCACCCAGCCCTAGTGTACAGTCAGCGTTCTTACTAAGACCAGACCAAATGTTATCACTGTACTGTAAATGCTGACAGTTAATGTCCAAATATTGACTGGCATGGCTTCCCACTACAACCGAACCAAATTAAACATGCAGTGTTCAATATGATCAATAAATATGGTGGAACAATGTGTTGTGCTGTAGTTTAACAGAATATCGCAGTAGAAATTCAGTTCTATCCATCAGAGTGCATTCTTGATCCCACCAATTAGGCTGCTGAAATAAAGTTGCTTGAAAAAACATGTTAATCAGATAAATATGACTGATCACTGACCACAGATGCATACAATAAGATACGTTTGGTATCTGAAGTGTGCTTCATTAGTGTACAACAGGAGACACTAAACTAATGATGTAACAAACATTGAACCGTCACCAGTTTACTCATCTCTGTGAACAAACAATATTCATTATAAATCAGCAGCAAAAGCAAGTTTTACCAGAATGATGAATAGAATTATTTTAAACATTAAGCAAACTGGAACTTTTTGCTCTGTTGAGAATTTTATTTGTGTTTTTATGAACTAAAGTAAGTCAGATAAAGTTTGAAACCACATCCAATTACTGCTAAATAAGGATCTAGATGTGTTATGAGAGATCAGTTATCTGTTCATGGCTGGTTTGATATTCTTCTGTTTGCAATCCTATCTTCCGCATGACATACAAAAACACAAAAATAAAGTTTATATTATTCACATACCCTATGGTTATGTGAAACCAGCCTGGAAAAGTATGGTTCTAGAGTAGTGGTTCAAACGTGATGCTGAAGAATACCCTTTATACTACACATTGCAGATTTCCTGCCTCTTCACTACACCTTCTAGGGATTTACTAATGAGATGATTAGCGATTCTCATTTGTGCTGGCATCAGGTTCAATGCCAAAACATGAAGGGGTCCTCCTATAGAAACAAGTGAAGGAACCACTGCTCTATATCTCGGTTCAATCCCACTTGGAGAATCCCTGTCCAACACACTGTGATGCTTCCCTGCTCCAAATAACCACCTTCATCTCACAAAGGGCTTGAGAACAGGAGAGCCTTGTGGCAAGGCTGAAACCACAGCACTAGAAGACGCTCACTCTCCAAGTAGTTAGAATGTCAACAATTCCCTCCTCAGTCTTAATGCACTGTGTTTTTATGGTATAGGGGATGCCTGAGCCCCGCCACACTCAGAGCAGAAATAGGGCTTTCCTGTGTGGATGCGCTGATGTGTAGCTGAAGATTTCCTTTGATGTTTAAAACCCTACCACAATATAAACAGTCATAGTGGTTCTCCATGGATGCAAGTGTCTCTGGAGAATTGCTCAGTAAACTCTTCCCACACACTGCACAGATGTATGACTTCTCTGGTTTGTGACTGTACAGGTGGAGTTGGAGATTACTGTACTGCGTAAAGCTCTTCCCGCACTCTGAACATGTAGGGCTTTCCAGTGTGATGCGCTTCAGGACCTGCAGATTGCTTTGTTGTATAAAGCTCCACCAAATCCGAGCACTGATATGGTTTCTCCCAAGGAATGCGCTTGGTGCTTGGAGGTGACTCTGTGTGGTGTAGCCTTCCATCTCTGAGCACAAGTATGGGCCTCTCTCCTGTGTGGTCATGCTATGTGTCTGGAGATCACTCAGCTGAGTGAAGCTCACACACCTGAGCAGTGGCATGATCTCCTCCTGCTTGCACTTTTCAGTTCTTCTGTGAGGAGTACTGAAGATAAGCTTTCCTGAGCAGTGGAGCTTCCACTAAACTCCACAACCTCAACTTTAATCTCATCTTGTATCAGCACAGTGATGTAATCCTGTTGTGGAACATCTCCTGAAGTTTTTGTGGAAGTATAGAGTTGTTCAAGAAGAAGAGGATCAGAACAGGATGTCATTATTTTGGGAAACAAATGAAAATTACAGCTTAGGAATTCACTCATGAAATCCCCACAAATCTTTAGGTGATGCCCTGTGCTCTGTGGTACTCACACATTTGATGATCATGTCATCATGTGTCCTTTGGAAACAGATAATCATTTAGGTCTAGCTTTAATTTAACCCTCTCCATAAATCTGAAGCTCTAGACAGCATTTACATAACACAGCTTAGTCCAAGAAATGTTGTTCAACACTAAGGCAGTGGGGTAAAAGGATTTGATACACTGCCACTTTGCAAGTTTTTCCCACCAGAGAATGTGGAGGTTGGTAATTTTATTGTGGTACACTTCAGCTGAGACAGAATCTGAAAATGAAATCCAGAAAATCGCATTAAAGGATTTTTTAAATAATTAATTTGCATTTTATTGTATGAGTATTTGATACAATAGAAAAACAGAACTTAACATATTTGGTACAGAAACCTTTGCAATTACAGAGGTCAGACGTTTCCTGAATGTCTTGTCCATTTTTGCACACACGTCAGCAGGGATTTTGTCCCACTCGTCCATACAGATCTTCTCCAGATCTTTCAGGTTTTGAGACTGTTGCTGGCCAACACTGAGTTTCAGCTCCCTCCAAAGAGGGAGGCCAATCTATTGATTCAGGTTCAAAGACCGGCTAGGCTACCCAAGACATTGAAATGGTTCTTAGTTGCTCTGTTCGTTTCGATCATTGTCATGCTGAAAAGCCCAGCCACAACCCATCTTCAATGCTCTTGCTAAGGAAGGAGGTTGCTGGCCAAAATCTTGTGACACATAGCCCCATCCATCCTCCCTCTATACGGTAGCCATGCTGTCCCTTTGCAGAAAAAAAGAACCCCAAAGCATGAAGCTTCCAATCACATACCGCACACAGAAAGAGAAGCTGTTTTATCATTTGCAACCACTACTGAACTTGACGCATCCAAAGACCAAATTCAACAGAAGAAAAGTGATGAAATGTTATATAGACACAGTCTAAGTGAAAACCAGAGAACTTTTGCAGCAAGTTAAACAAAAACTGATTGAAATATGAATGGGAGTTCCTGCAACGCTCAACTTCTGATGACTGATAAAGTGCTTCCATCAACAAAAAGAGCAAATCAGCTTGCTGGTTATGGATAAAGTCCTGTTCAGAGCTAACTGTTATATTATTTTACACCAGTGCGTGAGGAGGGTTGATAATAATGCAGCTCTGTTCAGCACCGTGATGCATTTGAACAAGTTATTCATTTTTATTGTCTTCACCCCTTATCAAAACAACAAATGGTATAACATCCGAAGCACATTTATAAGCTGGTGGATACATAAGAGCTGTTGTTAATGAGCAGTTTATAATCTGAATAATCACTTACTCATTTAAATAATCAATAGATTATTTGACTATCAAATAGTCCTTTGTTGTGCTGGTCATCCTGGTGACCAATATATTAAGTGCTGGTGAATCACTTTGCCCACTCAGTTTGATCACCTGGTAAACTGTCATATGGTCAACCGACTTGACTACTCTGTTCACACACAATACTGATCAACTTAACCAGTATGACCAGCTTAAGGTAGGAACGCTGTTTTTTCACCATTATCAAATATGTTCTGGAACATCTGTCAGTGTTTACAGCTGCAGAGAGGCAGAGAGAGAGAGAGAGAGAGAGAGAGAGAGAGGAGAGAGAGAGAGAGATGCTCCTGTAACGTTGCAGAATGGTTACCCAAAAATAACCTTAGAGGAACCCAAATGTAACGTTTGTGGGACGTTCTGTTTTGCTTCACTTCAGGGGGGCTGGGTGAGCTCTGCTCATTTAAACAGGCAGGTCTTTCAGCTCTGTGTGTTCTGAGGAGATAAACAATATTTACAGCCAAACCCAAAAGGCACCAGAAAGAGCTAACATTAGCCTGCTCTGCTAACGCTCTTCTTCAGTGGTTTTTCAGCAGAGAGAGTGAAGATCTGCCCCTTTAATCCAGACTGAATTAAAGCCCCTGTGAGACTGTAAACAGCAGCTGAGGAGACTCTACCTTCAGCAGCAGCTCCTGTTCCTCTGCTGATCACAGCTGGATCTTCTGCTTCTGCTCTTTACTGGAGCTGGAGAAACTCACTCACTGAAGCAGCGCCACCTTCTGGACTGCAGGGGGCAGCAACTCTTCAAAGGGTTTCTAATAATGTATGAGATTATCTCCTCCCGCTGGGGGAGAGTGAGCTACAATGATCACAGCAGAATAAACAGTAAACAGACCAAGATGTGCTTTATATAAAATATAGATATACTTTAGAAATCAGAATCAGAATCTGATACAGAATCTGAAACAGAATCTGATACAGAATTAGAATTTGAATCTTTATTCCCCAAGTACCACATGTACAAGGAATCCTTGGTGCAGTTGTCAACATAAACTTGAAATCCAGCAAAAACTATAGAAAAAGATACATTATATATTAACAAGAAATAGAAACATGAAATACTGTAGAGGTGGTGATTGTTCTGAGTCTTTAACCGTTAGAACCACAAAGTAGGCTAGGTTTGTTGGCATTCTTTGCCACTTGATTTTGTCTGACTTGTGGGCAACAGCCTAAAGCAATTCCACTTCCCAACTGTATGGGAAGGCCAGGAGCAAGAAATACCAATTCTCACATAATGCTGCTTTAATTTTAATCATTGATTAATGTCCACTTGTAAAATGAGAAGCAGAGATGTAACTATGAACAACAAATATATCTGTGGCCTCCTTAGCGCTCCTTAGCCTCCCGTGTGAGGACAGTGAGAACTGAGGAGATATAATCAGTATGGTGGATGATGTGAGAGAGAGAGAGAGAGAGAGAGAGAGAGAGAGAGAGGTGAAGGAGATCTGATGTTGTGTCGATGATTAATGTGAAACAGAAGACTGAAACAATGACGGTTTGTGCTGTGCGTAATAAAACCCAGAGTTTCACTACAGTCACTACATTGTCTTTTTCACTCTGACTTCTTGACTTTATTTTGGTCTCTCTCTCTCTCTCTCTCTCTCTCTCTCTCTCTCTCTCTCTCTCTCTCTCTCTCTCCTGAATTTCACACTGTTACTTCTAAAGAGAAATGTCCTGCACCTTCAGCATCTCTGTCCATCACCATTCAAAATAATAGGTCTTACAGCCATTGTCACCATCATCATTGTTGTTTGCATCACCATCACCATCACTATTATTCACTCTTACTACTGTTTTCTTCAAAATCACATTATTATGATCACCATTTTTCTCACCATTAGTGTCACCCCTATTGACACATCATTGCCATCAGTATTATCACCATCTCTATAATCAGCATCACTCCTATGATCATGACCATCACCACTGTCACCCTCATCACTATTACCATCACTATCCTGCCTGTTATCATCACCATCTCTACCATTTACCACAGTTATTGTCACCACCATCACCACTATTAACATCACCAGCATGCCTAATATAATCATCACCATTATCTACTAGTAACAGCACCATAACCATTAGTATCATTACCATTTCTATCACCATCATTGTCATCATCACCATTATCAATAACATCACTTCTTCCATTATCACATACCATGATGTTATTATTACTATCATCACAACACTATTATAATTGATAAAAATACTATTGTCATTGATGTTTATGACATATATTCTCTCAAAAAAATCAACCATATTATCTTAAGTTTTCTCTTAATTATGCAAATGATGAATAATCATCACCAGAATCACCATTGCTGTACTTTAGAGTTGTCTTGTTTGAACCCCTTTCCTCAGTTTTTTTACTTCGGACACTTAAATCTTATTATATCTTATTGAATCCCTCAAGTCACTCATTGTGTGTACACTTTGAGCAATCCCTTCTGATGTAGATCACTTGCAACTCATTAAAGCAATTCTATGGAATTTGCAAATTCAAAAACAGGTGTTCATACCACATTTGAGTAGAAGAAATATTTATATATTTATATAAGTATTAATTTTACACAGAAAATAAACAACTTTTAGAATTTTTGCCATGTTTATCATTTTAGTGCGTTTGAACAAACACAACATAAAGTGAATAGAAGCCTGATTAATTACATAACTATGTAATTATGTAATGTATGTAATTTCATGTATGTAATCTATGTAATTTCATTATTAATAACTATGCAATTAATGATGTAAATACTTATAAATGTTTGTCATGTCAGCTGAATATATTACATAAGGATGATAACTGTTGGTGGATTAAAGGTTGCAAAGACTTGTTCATACATGGATTTAATTATAATCAGTGACTGTATTCAAACACATTTTGCAGGTTCACATTTGGCACTTTCACGTGCCAGAAATCATCACACATTAATTTATCTCTCAGTAGCTGCTTGATGTCAGCTCAATTCCTCATTACAGAAGAAACCAGTCCAGCAAGTTCAACACATTCATCCACATTCTGCTCAGGTTTCCCAGGTTTACTACAATAGAAATCTTCTCATTTGCTTCCTGAGGACATGTAACAGAACATCAGCCCTGCACCAGTGCCTTCAATATGCTTGTGTACAAAATCACTATTGAAAATTGTTCTGGAGGCAGCTTTACCACTGAGGCAGAACAAATACAATTGGTCCAGAGAATAACCAATTAAAATAAGCACTAGGTGTAGCTTGAGAAACACGCATCTGCTTCTTAGGGCTTTGTATGTGGATGCTTTGCATGAAAGGTATGCAGTTCAGTTTGAGATTTTGTGTTGGTCCAATCTTGTCTTTACTGCATGCCAGCAAAGAGTGTACCATAACATTTTCATGTGACAATGGAATGTGACAGAGGCACGTCTTCAATTTCATTATGTAAATGGAGATTTCAAGCAGAAAATGTTCATGTTCAGTAGCTGGCTGGAAATAAAAGTTAGCCTTCTTCACAGTTTACAGCACCATATAAAAAAGCTCCGAGCAGATACAAGTTTCTTCTGCCTCAGAGGTAGAGTTGTAGAGCACACACACACACACACACACACACACACACACACACACACACACACACACACACACACACACACAAAACATTGGTGGATTGCAGTGTTTACAAATTGTATTCCTGGATTCCCAAACCCCTCAATCATCACACACTTCTGAGCCATCTGGAGAGAATATTAACAGCATTCAGGCCTCTATAGTAAGACATTTTACATCATCAATTTGGGTGGATTACTTCCACAATTCCAGTTCAACCTTAAAAGACTTTTCTTCAAGAGCTCTTTAATATTCAGGGTTAATAGAGTAGTGTTCCAATGATTATGTCCCTCACTGTGTTTTTCTTTTCTTTGCACTTGCTGTCTAGTATATCCACCCCATTAGATACATAGATGTAGATGTAGTGGTTACCTTTCCTCAACTGATGAACTCATTTTAACAGTGCACACACACACACACACACACACACACACACACACACACACACACACACACACACACACACACACAGTCTGTCAAACGTTTTAGAACATTTGTTTTACTGGTTTACAATCAACCACATCATTATTACCTTGTTTCTACACTCACTGTTCATTTTGATCAGCTTCACTTACCACACAGGAGCACTTTGTACTTCTATAATTAGACTGTAGTCCATCTGTTTCTCTGCATACCTTGTTAGTCTCCATTCTTTAATGGTCAGGACCGACAGGACCACCACAGAGCAGGCATTACGTGGGTGGTGGGTCATTCTCAGCACTGCAGTGACACTGAGACGGGGGTGGCACTGTTGTGTCTGATCCACTGACACCAGCGCAACACACACTGACACATCACCACTAGTACAACAAATCCGTCTCAGTCAGTTATCGTGCTGTGATGTGATCTCTTGCATAACAATGTTCTGTTGCATAATATATGTACAGTACCGGTCAAAAGTTTCAGAACCATACTGGGTGTTGTAAAACTTTTATACACACATACTGTGTGTATGTATGTATATATATATATGTGTGTGTGTGTGTGTGTGTGTGTGTGTGTGTGTGTGCTGACTAAGCAGAAACACTAACTTATTTAATGTGCAATGGCCGCATTGGGAGAAAACCATTTCCCACTGGTTTTCAGACAAGCCCCGCCTCCTGCGTTGGGATTGGCTGGTGGTGGGAGGGCTCTGCGTTGTGATTGGCTGATGGCTGCCCTGCCCTTTGGTGCCTGTGCTGTGGGTGTAAGCAGACCGTAAACGGGTGGGAAACACAGGAGGAGGGACTTCCTGCTTTCCTTCAGGTCCGCTGTTGGATGGCAGACGAACTGCAACTTAGGTGACACGTAAACTAAAAAAGTGCAGTCGGTGTGAAGGACTTAGGCCTCTTAAGAGTGAAAATGAGGTCAGAGTTATCAGTGAGCTCTGCTTGATGGGTGAGAACTTACAGTAGGTGTGGATCCTCAGCAGGAACTTATGTGGAGAAGTTTGGGATCTGTTAGAGAAGATCTGAGAGTGAACCTCTGCAGCAGGACTGAGCAGGACTCTGTGGGAAGCCGAGGAAAGACCCTCTCATGCAGGAGAGGGATGAGCTCCAGCCACTAGCTCCAGAAAGGGCTTTTATGAAAGCAGAAAGCTTCTCTGCTCACTTCAGAAGTCAGGAGGGGAAGTTGGGTTTTGCCAGCACCAGCAGTCCGGGCCAGACCTCCAGCATGGCCAGCGGGGTTTGCTCCAGGAGGCAGAGGAAGATTCTGCAGTCGCTCCTGCTGCTCACTCTTGTGTGTGGGGGGCTTTATGGAGCCATGGTGGCTTATGAGACCCACAAACAGCTGAAGAGGACCGAGGCCATGGCCCTGAAATACCAGCAGCACCAGGAGGCTCTCTCAGCTCAGCTGCAAGGTGAGTTTCAGAGCTGGAATGTGAGCTTTGTTCCATTTTTGAAGTTGTACTGCTTGTTTACCTGGTATGGCCAATGTAAAGGGAGGAGCTGGAACACTGCCATAATGCACTTCTGTCCTGATGGTCTGTCCTGATGGTCTGTCCTGATGGTCTGTCCTGGTGGTCTGTTGGTGTGTCTGATCTTCATTTATTGCTGATGTTTGAGTGGGACTGCAGACAAGTTCAGAAAAAGTGTCCCTCTCCTGGAAATGGGAGTTTGACAATGGCTTTTGAGTTTGATGGCTTGTTGATGGATTGGAAGTTGCCTCCCAGCACTGGGGTCTTGGGTTCAAGGCCCTGTTCTCCCTGTGTCTGCGTGTCTTCCCTCCTGGAACCTTACAAAAAAAAAACAAAAAAACATGGCTATGAGAATGGTGTGTGAGAATGAGTGAATGTGTGTCTGTATGCCCAGATACCCCAGATATGGATTGGCATCCCCCTCAGTGCTCGATGCAGTCGAGAGAATGAAATGGGCATGTAAAAACTAATTCTGCATGATAATATTCAAAATGTTCCAATAATGTTATAACACAGAACGAAATTCTACTAATATTAATATCCAGAATGAAGTTCTAAAAACATTAATATCCAGAATGAAATTCAACTAAATTTAATGTCCAGAATGATGTTCTACTAAATTTAATGTCCAGAATGAAGTTCTACTAACTTTAATGTCCAGGATTAAGTTATACTAACTTTAATGTCCAGAATGAAGTTATAATAACTTTAATATCCAGAAGCCTGGATGCTTTGATAATGACCCTCAGCATGTCTGTATTCCTGCACCAGCTGTTTCTCATCTTCCTCTGAACAATTACCAATAGATTCTCTATGAGCTTCAGGCTTCAGCAAACCTTTCGTGGTCCTTTCGAGGTCCTTGTGCACTTATTTCTACCATGTTTTCCCCTTCCAGTCAACTTTACATTAATATGCTAAAACACATATACATAATACACAATATTAATACACAGCTCTCTGAGAACAGCCAGCAATGACTTTCTATGGTTTACGGTCTTTGTGGAGGGTGTTGATGATCATCTACTGGCCAACTGACAGCTCAGCAGTCAGGTCAGCAGTCTTCCACATGATTGTGATTGCATGTGCTGAATTAGACACATTATTAAAACTGTTTGAAGGAAATATTCTAATAAAAGATTCTAGATTTCTGAATATGAGCCATACTGAAATCAAAACATTAGGTCGTTTTTTTAAAGATGCGTTAGTAACAAAGCTTTTGTAAATACAATTTTTTTTGTCCTTAGTTTCCACATATGGACTGGGTGATTACATGATTTGATGTCTTTGAATAGTGATATGTCTTTCGTTAATGATATCTGAATGATGAGTCTAAAATGATTTTTGTTTTAAATTTTATATTCACTTGTTTAAATACATTGAAAAGCGCCTACATGAACATACGTGTAAGTTCCCGAAAAACTGAAAGTGTTTGAATTTGAAATTGTGGATTTTAAAGGCCACGGTTACATTCATGACACAGTAGTCACTGCTGTTCAGTCCAGCATGTCTGTATAAACAAACTGCATTTCTCCTTTACAAAAGCTTCCTCTCTCAGCAGTGTGTTAGCTGATACATAGGCCTCATTATTATTCCTCAGGCGCTGTCTTGTTCTTGTTTTTACTGCTCTCTGACACACACACACACACACACAACTATATAACTCTTTACCTCTTCATTCTTTAGATTTCTCTTACCTTAGCTAACAGGGTCAAGCTTCTGGGAAAGGATAGTTAGGCCCTTGTGAGCAGATCTGTCAAGGGTATTAATTAATAATAACCCTTATAATTAAGGGGGTTGTCTCCGTCAGATGTCACACTGATCATCTTCCTGTTTCCTGGCTTCAATCGAGTAGTTAAATATGACTTTGAATGCATGTGGTTAATAGACATATTATTCACACTGAGACGTATTGTAAAGATGTTGGTGTAAAATACATGCCATAAGGTGTGGACGGTAACACTCCCACATTTCATCATGAAGCATTGATCTTACAGTGGGTATTTCAACACCCAAGATGAAGAACTCAATGCAGCAGTGGTTTGTATTTCCTGACGTTGCTGAGAGAGCTCAGTGATGGACTATAGAAGCAGAAGAGCCTTGTATTTCTTAGTGTCGTGGTTGCTGTTGGAGCACTGAAAAAGGAGCTGATGTTCTGTTGTTTATTTGTCTGTCTTTCAGTAACGTTGGGCGATATGAACAAAAAAATCACATCCCAATATATTTCAGCTGAATAATGATATAAAGTACCAGTCAAAAGTATAGATGACAACTTGGCTTCTTTTCTGATATTGATATTAAAATCATATCCGCTAATAACATCATATGACAAAATATATTGGGACACCTTCTCATTAATTTAAGAAGAGTTGATCCTGTTTTGTTGGAATAAAGGTGTTTGCTATCCAGGGAAGTTTTTCTACTAGGTTTGATAGCACTACTGAGAGGACTTGAACTGAAGGGTGAGCTGCATACAGACCCCTCTTAATACACACTTTGCCACCCTGGTATGTGTGAGAATGTGAGTGGGGCTGAAGGGGATCAGAGTAGAGGGGGAGCTGAGAGCAGGGGGTGGAGCAGAGTGAGGGAACAGAGAAAAGGTTTCTGTAAGACTGAAACTTAAAAACACTACATAAACAATACCTCCTCATTGCATGTCTTGCTCTGTTTATATCCCGATATTGATATAAATATTGACATTGGGGTGAGCACATATAATTCTGTGATATTTAAAGACAGGATAAGATGGAATTTCATAATACACGTCACGAATCACAATATTTTCACAAGCAGGCAGAATGTGTTAATGTAGGCGGACGATGGTCTGTTATGTAGGAATTCGGTTTCTGTATTTGAGTGGAATTGAGCACATCAAGTGTCTTAAACTGATCCCAAGTGTTGCTGATTGTCATTGTATTGACAGTTGGATTCCGAAAAAGCAAAATGGGCCAAGTTCTCTCTGGGAATTTGATGGTGCTCTCTCCTCAGAGCCAGTGCGATACAGGTCATCTGTTAGCTGCTGTGTCTAATTTAGAGCTGGTGATCTGGTGCTTTCTTCTGAGTGTGCTGGTTTCTCAGCAGTGATGTAATAGTGGCAGTTTGAAAAGAAACCGTATCGGAGGAGGAATGTGCTTGTCCTCACCCCCATCATGTGATGGAGGAGAGTCCTAATAGGGTTGGGTAATTGACACTTCCAAATTGTATTAAAAAATATTAAAAATTAAAAAAAATATTGAAAAAGTTGTTCTTATTCTAGGTCAGGTTTACAGTAAACTTTGTAAAGTTTTTATTTGTGTTGAAAAGTAGTTTGTGTCCAAACCAGTACTGACTACTATTGAAAATGTTACAAGAAAAAAAAAAAAAGATATATTTTTACCCCATCACCCTCCTAGCTATCAGTAGGAATGCTTAAGTCAGAGAGACACTGAACTCACATTAATAATGGTCGATTTGCTAATTGTGGATCATGCTCACTGTGGTTGATGCAAGAAAGGGCATCTCCAAAACTTGCCCTGGAGTTCTGGCAGCTTTGACTGATGATGCTTGAACCTGGACCCCACTTTACAAAGTAAGGACTGTGTGACTCTACTTTACAAGAAGGTCAAGGAGAATAGTGGTTGTATGAGGTGTGTTACTGAGGAGAAGACGAGTGTGGACCTTCTCCCAAACCAAGCGACATTCCATTCCCGTATTGAAATTGTAATCCCATCCTAAAGATTTGTGGAATATAATGGAGATGCATAGAAATGGCGAGTGTAAAGAGTGCTAGACTCTGTTAATAACAGGACATCAGAGAACCTGCTCACCACATAGTCATGGAGTTCTCTTTCACTTTGATCCAGGTTGTAGAATCCTGCTGCAGAGCATTTCATTAGATAGTCTCTACGGCTCACGTTATGATGCTTAACTTTCAGGCTCCAGGCTGATGAAGAATGAGGAAGGAGTAATATATGTGTTATTAGTGTATCTTTTATTAACTTATCTTTGGTCTCCACATTGAAAGTCTTAAGTCCTGTCATATTGTGGCTTCAGGCAAATGGATTTTAATTTAGAGAAGAATGTGTATCTTCAGCTCGCACATCCAAGAAAATCACCTGACTCAAGGGGATGTGCAGATTTTGGAATGTGGCCAGACAAAAGAGCTGTGCTGTTAGCCCTGTCCTTCATTGGGCAATATTTAATTTTAGTTTTTAACTGGGTTGCTTTACTCCAGTCACGGCTGAGAAATGTGTGACCTTTCTCCCAGAGATGAATGAGGAAGTTTGCAGTACAGCTGTATGGATCCTCATCTCCCTCCTTCCTATCAAATCCTCTACAGTAGGAAACTGTGGGCTCTAATTGTGTTAGTGCAGTTTGGTGACCCAGCAGCTGTCCAGTGTTGACTCACTTGAGGGCGGCTTTGTGATCCACCCCCTTCTCTACTAATGGTTTTCAGACATGGAGGTTAGCAAGAATGTGCAAAAGGGGGTGGAGGGCACTAGGATGACATTAAGCCTGAGTGTTTTTAAGCTCTAACACACCTAATTCACTCCCTCAGCCGATTGCTGACCCATACGTTAGCTGAATGGCTTTGTTAGATCACAGACAGTGGACACAGAGTGTTGCTTCCCAATACAGCATTGCAAACAGACCACATAACCAGTTGTGTAATGAGCATCCTGACCAGTCATCGGTACATTCCTATAGATGTTTGGATGAATAAAGGCAATCTTATGTTCAGATGAATGTCAAGAAATGTTTTGAGGTTTGTTTGAATTCATTTATTACCAAATCAGTTTCTGCCCGAGAGACATTTATTGTTAAGTCGCTTAGAAACTCGAGACTTTTAAAGCACAGTTCCAACACAGTATTTGCTCTGCTGACAGCAAAAGGATAGCAGCCCACTGTTTACCCACTGGTGGCAAAGATGGCAGTCCACTGGCATTTTGCACGGCATTTTCTGGGTAGTCATATTCTGTCAGTGGATAAGCAGAATTTTTCACTTTTCCATTCATCCATTTATTCATTCATCCTTTTTTTCCATTATCTGTTTTAAATTAGTTTAATCAAAATTAGTTTAGCACCACCTCAGCAGCAACAGTAACAAATGGTTTATATTAGGCCTGGCCATTTTCTTCCTCTCCTCATCTCTGTTTGTGATGTTTGCTTGTTTGTATTGTTTGTTTTCTAAATTAAAAGTCTCTGCATTTAAAGTCTGTTTCAGGATATTAAAATCTAGTTACATCTTGCATGCATGAGAATTATTCAGGTGGTCTGAGAGTGGACCAGCGGGGTGCCAGTCTTATACATAAACATTTATAGATTATAGAACGAATGAAGGTTCACTTATCTAAGCTGATTTCTAGACACCAAAGGTGCTTACAATCAGCCTTCTCTACAATTGTACTCTGTACTCAACCAACATATACCGGTGAGAAGAGGCAGTCAGTCACACACGGCGTACTACTCTACCAGAAACGACCGTCCACCTGGAGGACTGCATCGAGCACTAAGGGGGTTTACCCAGGACAGAGTGCCAATCTGTATCTAACAATACAGATATACATTCATTCACATACAGTTTAGAGTTCACCTGATATCCTTGTTTTTGGAGTGTGGGAGGAAAGCAGAGATGCAGACATGGGGAGAACCTGCAAACTCCATCCAGATGGTCTTGAACCCAAGACCTCAGTGCTGGGAGCAGAATGTGCTAGCCACCTTGCCACCATGTCGAAAAAGAAGAAAAAAAATCGAGATTTAGGATGAGGTGTATATAATATGATGATGTATGATGTCTCTGGGCCCAGTGCTAAGTGTTGGTTAGAGGGGTGTTAGCAGTGGAGCTGTGTTCTGTGAAAGAATGGAGATCCATCCTATACTTTTGGGATAAGCTGAAGTGTCAGAAGTAATCATACAACATCAGAACCTCACTGCCGCTTTCACTCTCAGGGCTGAATGCAGTCAAATCCTCCCAACAGCAATGTTCCAACATCTAGTGCAAAGCATTTCCAGAGTAGAGGCTGATACTGCAGCAAAGGAGCTCATGCTCCGGGCTGATCATTCTCACAGAGCTGATCGTTGGCTGTAAAAGCTGAATCGGGTGTGTTAGAGCAGAGAAAACACAGATGTTTGAAGAAACCTGCCGCTGCCAAGACGATTAGATCTACAAGTTGTATCTCATTACGCGTTGGGATTTTTTAACATTGAAAACATACAGATTGAAAGGCTTTGGATCAAATACAAATCAAGGTTAAAAGGTGAAGTATTTCGAGCTGAATGAAGTGTTCACAGGTTAAAATCTGCTAAATAATGCCATAAAACGTGTACTGTGTACAATACGTCAGCGTTGTCTGTGAGCTACAATGTTTTTATTGCTATATAAAACATGGACAAGGCTTCCATTGTTGTTGGATGCACTGATGGTGTTTTTTCCAGAGAGAAAGGATGAAATGTTAGTGGTGTGTGATCTTCTAGTCCTATTAATGGGTTTGTTGTTCAGAGTTTCTGACACTGACAGCATAAACGATCTATCAATGCTGGGGTTTCTTAGATCATCTTCATCATAGGTCAGTTATACTGCAGCTGTCCAGTGTTCAGTTTAAACCCTGTATTTGCTCGGAATGCTAGATTTTGAATTATGGATAACTGGACAGGTACTGCTCTAAAATAAAAAGTAAGGAGATTTTTGCTTTCTGCTGTAAAGTCATCATTATGGAAATCCGTGCTTTTCATTAGACGGCGATGACAGGCAGCAACATCAGAGAAGATCACATTGAAGATCCACATTGGAAATGGACTGACCGAAGTCAGGCTTTGGAGATTGGTTATTGGTGTAGAGTGTAGTTTTGCAAATGGTATGTGCTGCAGCTATTGGAGGGAAAGATGGGGATGATGGTAGGAAAGTGATGATCTGTTTAGCTGTTGGGAGGCAAACGAAAAGATCTTTGCTTCCAAAGGAGCAGCTGAAGCTTATTTTTCCCTTTGCATCCTTTAGGATTTTAGTTCTAATTCACGTTTCAGGTCAGACTGTTCATTAAATTGAACAAATTTAGTCTATTTTTGGATGTGTTCTGTTGGTTTGTGGACTGAGTTGGCAGGCTGTATGGTTCATCGTGAATATGTGCAGATCATCAGGGTCGTTGTTCTTCTTGCTCCTGCTTAGCAGTTGATAAGTTTATCTGTAACACCAAACCTGCCTTCCAGGGTCATTATACCTAAACATCTTCCACATCCAGTGGAGTTCAGTAGGAGCTTCTGCTGCTGTGCATATGGCCTTGGGGCCTTTTACCCAGAGCACACTGACCTTGCAATCTCCAGCCAGCTCTCACAGAACCTTATGTTTAATGTGTGAATGCTGAACTTATTTGGTTCATTTGCTGTGTGTGTTCTTTCTGAGTTTGGTGAATGTTGATTTATATTTTGGGGCTTTCAGTAATGTCATTCTTGTTTGACTTATCTCAGGACGTATGAGTCTAGTACACTGTAAACAAAAGTTGTTTGATCCAAAGCTTTTAATAGAGTTGAATAAACCCAGTTCAATTGCTTTAAAAGTTCAAGATACAGGAGGAGGTTCTTCAAACTGCAGAGGAACAAATTAATCTGCTTCCAGGAACCTTCAATAAAAGGACCAGATTTCTGGAGGTTCCTAAAGGTTCTTTCAAGCCTTTTAAGAGGTTCCTCGACAGTTTCATATTGAGCAACCTTCAAAAGTAATTTGTTTTTTTTTCTTGTGACTGTGTAGCTCTATTCTCATTCTAATATCCCCATCCAGAATTTTTTTGGGGAAAAGGTCATTTCACAGCCTTCCAATTTCACTCCTTTTCTCTAGCTGGTCAACATTCACTGTCTGGGTATAAAGCTAAGAAGTCTTCTGTTTCAGCACATGCAAAACTGGTTATCTGCTGGTCAGCCTAATCTGCTGATAAATTGCAGTCCAGGAGCTATCTTTGATTACATGATAACACTGTCTAAGTGTGTGCTTTGAGCTGTGTCTGCTTTCAGGGTTCCGTTTTGTTGTGTAATCTGTGGAGTAATCAGCGTTTTGGTTATATTGGTCTGAAGTTGTGATGATGTGTATCTTACACTTCAGAAATGAGCTGTAGAAATTAACATTATAACATGAACTCATAGTACACTGAAAGTGCGTGCGTGTGTGTTTTGGTTAGTTTATTTAATGCTCAGGTTACACAGGAAAAGTCAGTGCACATTTAATCCGTGCCATTAGACTTTATTAACAAGCCTTTAAGTGGGTCAAATAGCAGAGCTCACTTTACCTTCAAGCTGTAGGTCTGGCCATACTGGCTGAACTGGAATCATTATTGTTATTATTATTATTATTATTATTATTATTATTATTATTGCTCAGCTTGTCATGATAATTACATTACCAACTCATCATACAATAAATGGAAGTGACCTCAATCAGTTTTGCTCACATCAGTATCACCTATTATATTTTTCTTAGGAAGGAGAGCCCATTGACGTGAAGGAGCCAACATGCCAACTTTGTTTAAAAAGACAGGTTTTATATATTATTTAGGAGATTCATGTTATATGTTATATTCCACTCCCAAAGTCTGAGTATTCTTAATAATTGAAAATATCATTGGTCTTTAAGTGTGTGTAATTGCATTATTGTGCTATTATGTTATTATTATTATTAAAATGGTTTTAAAATGACAATCATATCTTTTATCACAGTTATTTGTGGAAGAATATATCATCCACACAAATATACAGGGGCTGGACAATGAAACTGAAACACCTGTCATCTTAGTGTGGGAGGTTTCATGGCTAAATTGGAGCAGCCTGGTGGCCAATCTTCATTAACTGCACATTGAACCAGTAAGAGCAGAGTGTGAAGGTTCAATTAGCAGGTAAGAGCACAGATTTGCTCAAAATATTGCAACACACAACATTATGGGTGACTTACCAGAGTTCAAAAAAGGACAAATTGTTGGTGCACGTCTTGCTGGTGCATCTGTGACCAAGACAGCAAGTCTTTGTGATGTATCAAGAGCCACGTTATCCAGGCTAATGTCAGCACCACCAAGAAGGATGAACCACATCCAACAGCATTAACTGTGGACGCGAGAGGAAGCTGTCTGAAAGGGATGTTCAGGTGCTAACCTGGATTGTATCCAAAAAATATCATTCCCAAGACAAATTGATGCTGTATTGGCTGCAGAAAGAGGCCCTAGTACGCCATACTAATACATTACTGTGGTCTAAAACCAGGTGCTTCAGTTTCATTGTCCAACCCCTGTAGTTATCGTGACAGGACCACATGTGGGACATATTTACATATGTAATGCATATGGTACATGATCTTATTACATGTAAATATAATGCAAGCTCAAGGACACTTTACAAACAAAAACAAAGCAAGTATAACACAAACCATTATCACCCAGACTGTGGAGGGAAGTTCTTAACTGGCCAAGATAAAGCCCTCGTGGTTAAGGAAGTTCTACCCTGGCTCGAGGGTTCAAATCAGCGATGTATAATCACTCATCAGGCTAAGCAACCTTTGAACTGCCATGTATAGTCACTCTAGCAGCTTGGATGGGAAGCCTCAATGTACTTTGGTGGGAAATTTCTGAGCCACAGGTCAAAGGTCACTCATGCCCAGCAGGGAACCATCAGAATAAACACATAAATAAAGCAACAGTTAAGAAAAGAAAACAAGAAAACACAAACTGATAAAAGGTGGTCTTAAATTTCATTGTTATTACTGGAAGTACTAGAAGTGAACTGCCATCTTTCCCATCGTCTTTGTCACTAGTTGTGTACGAGCATCGATCCAGGCTGGAGAAGTCGTTACAGAAGGAGCGTCTGGAGCACAAGAAAGCCAAAGAAGGCAAGTTTTATATTCTTAAAACATAGATCAGTACTGCTGTGATTCACTTCATTATTTTATCATATATATATTTAGAACACCTCATATGGGTTCTGAAACTTTAGACCGGTACTGTACATATATTATAAAGCATCATGTCGGTCTGCAATTGATTTGTTTTACTGGTTTACTATCAACCACAACATTATGACCACCTCCTTGTTTCTACACTCCCTGTTCATTTTGATCACCTTCTCTCACCAGGAGCACTTTGTTCTTCTATAATTATGCTGCTGTCCATCTGTTTCTCTGCATACCTTGTTAGCCTTCTTTCACCCTCATCTTTAATGGTCAGGACCCCACAGGGCCAGACACAGCAGTGCCACACACCACTACCATGTCAGTCACTGCAGTGCTAATTGCCCAAATAATACCTGCTCTGTGGTGGTCCTTTGGGGTCCTGACCATTAAAGAACAGGGTGAAAAAAGAATAACAAGGTATGCAGAGAAACAAATGGACAGCAGTCGAATTATAGAACTATAAAGTGCTAAAGTGAACAGTAATAATAATAATAACTTCTATTTATAAGCGCCTCTCACAGCACTCAAGGACACTTTACAAAATATGAGTAAAACAAACATCCAGAAGGACACGACACATACAATTGACAGTAGAGTGGAAAATTACAGAGAATATGCTACATTGAACAGGTGAGTTTTGAGTCTTGATTTAAAGAGAGGAAGAGAACAGTGAGTGTAGACACAAGGAAGTGGTCATAATATTGTGGTTGATTGTAAATCAGTTAAACAAATCAGTTTCAGACTGTCATGCAGCGATATGATCTCTAGATTAACAACATTCCACTGCATAATATATGAACAGAACTGGTCAAAGTTTCAGAGCCACTATTTTAGATTCAAACATCACATTTTAGTTTCATTTAGAGTTCATTTGTTATTGTTTGTTTAAAATGTGATGAACAGTATAAAGGTTGAGTAGAAACTGGACTAGAGTGTGAGTGGCAGCTGCTGTGTGTATTTTGTACTTTAATTGCCAAAACAAACATCAGTGACTGGTTTGACCCAGGATATTCCAGATGAGTTCTCCTGTTGGCTGAAACTCACTCTCTTCTCTTTCAGATTACCTGGTCTACAAATTAGAGGCCCAGCAGTCGTTAAACAAGGAGAAGGTGAGGCAGACACAGAATTAAATTGAGAGGGTGTGTGTGTGTGTGTTTATATGTGTATGCCTGTGTTTGCGATTGTGTTTTCTACTTTAACTATAGCAGCTGGGATGCTATTTTTAATCCTGTGTGTGTGTGTGTTTGTGTGTGTGTGTGTGTGTGTATATGTGTACACAATATCTATAGTGACCTCAGGGCTGAATGTGTAATACACAGTCATATGCAAAAATAGGATACAGGATACCCCATGAATACCTTTATTTTTAATATACTTAAAGATGTAGATATTCGTAAAAGGATAACGTTAGCTTACCCCATATTTATTTTTACTTTAAATGTCTACAATGAGCTGCAGAATATCAGCTGCAGATGATTAGAATATCGTTAGAGAGGATTTGGGAGGAGACCTGTTTACACCTGGTCACTTCAACTGTCTTGAGTTTCAGGATTATGTCTGAACAAGGACAAGCCATATAAAAATGCAAGTGTAAAAGCACCCAAGACTTATTTAAAACATATCAATCCTCCAATCAAACGAGGAGGTGGTCTGAGGGGCATTTGAGCCATGTTATAGCAGTGTACATGTAGCTCTCCGAGACTCATTTTATAACGTCATCAGTTTTGACTGCTGAAGCTGTTCACGAACCAACAGTTTGAAGAAATGCACAATAAATTGTAAAATAGCAAATTTAAAGGGAGCATCTTTAGCACAACACAGAAAGAGGCTAAAAGGATAAATGATTGGTTGTCACATAATGAGTGGATTTGCATGTTCTGTCTTTTACTTCTTTCTGACTTTAGTCCATCTAACCAGACACATTTGGCTACCAAGTGTAAATGTACATTTTTCAGGTAGTTCAGATTCAGTCCACATACTAGTGACCAGATGCAAATGGGGTATTGGTTTGGGTGGTGTGTGATAGCTGAAGAAATTGGCAAGATCAGTTCAGTAGGTGCTTGAAGTCCTAGACTTACATTCCTCTACATCTTGGAATTTGTTGTTCCCTCAGTGATGTTTTGGTGTAAGGATGCTTTTTTTATTATAACATGGTCTGGTGGATTTGTCCTAAAGGTTTCATTTTTGTCATTTTTTTAACCATGTCTTCATGCATGGTTAACTCTAAGAACTCTTTGACTAGAGCAGACTCGTCAATATCCCATCATTATTTAATGAGCAAAGAATGTGTGAGACCCACACTTCTAATCTCATCTCCTTAATTGAAACAACTTGCCTCTTAGCTCATTGAAAAGTAATTAATACAGAGGTTCACTTACTTTTTCTAGCCTGCACTTGATTATTTAATGCACCGGCTCAATGAACAACTCAAAAAGTAAAACTGTTTGTGTGTTATTAGTGTAGTTCAGACCACATTTTCGAAGTAAGCTGTGTAGAAATGCAGAACATTCCTGACACCAAACATGACTTGGCTGATCAACTACATTTGGGGAAGCTGTACATTTACTTTTAATAGGCAGATCTTTGTGGTGTCTGAGTGTGTGTAATGTCAGGTATGCACACACTCGTTCTTGCAGGTAAGGACATGTTTGTGTGTTCAGCTTTATGGTTTTTTGATGTCTGTGGCTCAACATGGCTGTAATTGACTTTTATTGAAAAGCACAATCGTGTGTTTATCATCGTGTTTTGTTGTTGTTTCTCTGCAGCAAGACGCCAGCAGCAGGCTTGGCTCTCTGCATTCACAGCACCAGATGCTGAAGGTCAGTATGGTACATTTCTGGTATTTTTGTTTTTGAGTTCTTTTCTTCCCCTTAGAGCTAAATAATGCTCCTGGATCATTTACTCTAAACAATAGGTTTAAAGGATACCTCTGATTTCAATATTTAGGGTTTTATGCACGAAAAGAACAGACAGGACACATATGTGCAGTAAACCACCTCCCACATCTGCACTAAATGCATGCTACGGGTGTAGTGCAGATACAGCAGACTGTCTGGTAGGACCAAAGGCTGGGTTTGGAGGATGTCACTGTCAGCTGTCATCATGTGGCAACATTGCAATGCTTAAAATCATGCAGATCTGGTCTAGCAGCTTCAGGTAATGTTCATATCATCCATGAGAATGTTGGGAGTGTTCTCAATTATTTGGAGCATGGCATGGTTGTTCGTGTCAGATGGACTAGTTTGAATATTTGCTCATCTCCTGGAATTTTCAGTAAAACAATCTTGGGGAGTTTACTCGGGATGCTGTAATAAAGAAAACATCCAGTGAGCGGAAGTTCAGACTGAAACACCTTGTCGATGAGAGAGGTCAACAGAGAATGGCTCACATAAAGCCTGTAGTAGCTTAGATAGCCAATTTTTTACACCAACTGCATCAATTTATGGATCCAACCAGCCTTGTGTCAACAGTTCATGTTGGTGGAGGTGATGTAATGGTGTAGAAATGATTTCTTGGAACACTTTGACCTTTGATAACAAAGCATGTCACTGGTTTCACAAACACGAATCCTGTAGAACACAATGTTCCAGCTAATTCTCAAAATCTGTAAGTAAACATTGATTAAATATGCTTCACTTTACTTTCTCTGTCCCTGCAGACGCAGCATGATGATCTGAAGAAGCAGTACTATGAGCTGCAGGAGCAGCACCAGGCTCAGGCTGAAGACCATAGTAAGGTGGTGGATCAACACCGCCAGAGATATGACCAGTTAGAGCAGAACAAAGAGCATGAGATATCCAAACTGAAAGGTAGCACTTATTATTTACTCTCTTTATCTTTGTTTGGGTTTTCCACATTTGCTCTTAACTGCTTCATCACAATTTAATATTTGGCTGCCACCTAATGGCTATGACATGTACCTTCCATACACACCTTTTTATTGTTATTAATGGAACCCGTTTTTCTACAAATTTGGTAGTGCTAGGTAACCCACCTGTACGTAGCTCCCTCAATCACTAGCAATGCTCTTGCCCTCGGATGGTAAGGACTAAAACATACCTGCTCTGATACCTTTATTAGAGTTCAGACTTTGACAACTGATAGCAAAGCAGCATGGCTCAGGATTCAAACATGTGACCCCCATGCCACAATGGGAGCACAATAGACCACTAAGCTGTTTGGAGCCCCTTCCAAATAATTGTTAGCCATTGTTCTACTTCCACTCACTGGCCAGTTTATTAGAAACACCTACTTTGTGCTTCCCCTCACTGGCCACTTTATTAGAAACACCTTCTTTGTGCTTCCACTCACTGACCACTTTATTAGAAATGCCTACCTTGTATGTCCACTCACAAATGCCTACCTTGTATGTCCACTCACTGACCACTTTATTAGAAATGCCTACCTTGTATGTCCACTCACTGACCACTTTATTAGAAACGCCTACCTTGCTTTGTACCAATTCCCTGTACAACTGAGCTGTGAAGTACATGTTTCTAGTAAAGTGGCCAGTGAGGTTATGTAGTGCAATGTCTCTCTGTCTTGTAGAAGTTGTGTATAATCTGCGGGAGGAAAATAAGCAGCTGAGGAAGGCTCATCAGGAGATCCACGTCCAGCTTCAGGATACGAGGGTAAGGCAAGGAGGGATAATAGGTAATGTAGTTTAACAGACATTAAAACATCAAAAATAGAAGCTTTTTTTGTAATACAGTTTATCCATTTAACCCCAAATGTAGTCCATCAGACGTATGGTGTCTTTGGAGGTTTATAATCCAAAATTGTCTGCAGAGATGGATAGAATTCTGAACTTTGGGAATCATTATTCAGAACATGTTGTCATTTTATGTTTTAGCCTGAACTTACGCTTGAATGAGCAATTTGAAGAAGTCCATGCAGTCGATCGGTCCTGACATGTTTGGTGTCTGATGTGTGCTACTTTCAGTTCAGAGCAGCTACTGCTGCTAACAGACACTAGACTTCAGCATTGGACATAGATTATCACCAAGTTCATCTCTGTAAACATGCACCCACTCCACTCGTCTCTCCAAACTCCTCCAGGTCTTTATTAGTTTGGTAAATGGATATGGTTTAAAACACAGTGTGGCTAAACTTCTCCACAGAGCTGAACACTTTTACCACTTTTCATTTACACGCCCTGAAACCTGTGCATAATGTTTATTTAGCTTTTAGACAAATCAAATCTACAGCTTTTTGGGTGTGTTTACAGAGATAACACTGGTAACAGTCCAAACTAAGTGTTTGTTTGCAACATTAGATTAGCACATACCGCTGTAAATTAAAGGAGGACACGTCAGATACCAAACATGCCTTGGCTGGTACTGCGATAGATTAGTTTAGGTAATTGCTGTGATATTCCATGTTTATATCAACACATGACTAATCAGTCTGTAATAGAGCTGATGGTCCTAGGGACGTTTATAAATTTGTGATCTGTTTAATCTGTTAACTTCATTCTGTGTGTTGTTTTTTTTTCATCAGATCCATTGGTTTTATTGTCCGTTTTCATTGATGTTATTGGCTGTGACTGAAATGGATCCCTATTCCCTCATTAGTATTGCTCTATATAGGGATAGACTGTTAGTTTACGAAGTAGTGTATAAACAGCTCTGTACACACACAGAAAAACACACACACACACACACACACACACACACACACACACACACACACACACGCAGAATAATCTGAACTTCACAGCATCCAGTGGCTCGCCACAATTACTGGTTTAGCTAGCAACGTTATGACCAACATCATCAACTCCATCTCACAGTTGCATTCTGGTTAATATTCCGTTCATATATAAGCTACAATGTTTACTATAAATGACCAGTTACTTGTGGGAGATTGTAGTGCCCTCAAAATCACATTCAAATTCCCCTTTACGATTCCGACACTCAAAGAAAAGCGGTTGACATAAACATTAGTGCCCTAAAACGTAAATAGGGATCCATTTCGGTCACAGCCTGTGTCTCTCATTTCTGCCATTTTTGTGTTTCCATGCCTTTTTTCCTGTTGCATCAGACATCCTTGCTGCTGAATCAAAATCTTGTACCTGTTACTGTTTTGATGTTTACAGTACTGTGCTAAGTTTTGATTAATCAGAAATAAAATTTAGGACTCTCTTTAATCTGGCCAGGAAGAGTATATTTGTTCAGTTAAACACTAATATTACAATAATAAAAAAAAACACTCAAAAAGTAGTGTTTTTAAATCACTGCGCTTTTCATCACAATTTTTATCACAATTTGCCCTTCAATTTGAAAGTGCCAATTACATTCTCCCTTATTACATACAATGCTCCCGATACTAGGAGGGGGAAGACGAGCACATGCTTCTCATACACGTGAAGTCAGCCTCCGCCTCTTTTTGAACTGCTGCCATTGGATCATTGCTGAGCAGCCGATGTGCTCAGAGGAAAGTTTGGGGTCCCCAGCTCTGATACAACAGCTAACAGATACCTGTGCTGGCCAGGATGGCAAAGAGCTCGGATTACAGTGCCAGTGCATTAGACTGCTAAGCCATTCTGAACCCCTGATTTTTGAGTTTGGTAAAAGCTCCTCAAATGGTTATTAATATTGTTAGTTATCATCCAACAGGTTTGATAACAATCTGTGCCTAATGTTGTTAAATCATGTCTTGGCTGATTGACTGTGATCAGTCCTGCTCATATGAGTTTGGGTGAACTGCTCCTTTAACTTCTTCTCCTGTAAAGGTACCAATGCTTAGATATAAGGTTCTGTTCCAACAGTCACCATATAGAAACATTAAATGTGCTGTTGAGCCCTCTGTTTTTCACTGTGTGTTTGTGTGTATATGTATGTGAGACAGAGCTCTTTGTGCTAACTGCACTTGAGATGATGTTTTGAAAAAAGTCTGCTGCTTGATGTTCAGCTTTGCCTGTAATGCCCCCCCCCCTTTAGCTACAGCACAAGGATTTAAAAGCAGCCCATGATCAGCTTGTGTTGACACTGGAGGACCACAAGAGTGCGCTAGCGGCGGCCCAGGTCAGGGCGTGTATGTCTGGTTGAGAGTGTGTGCGTGTGCATGCTGCTGTGAGGGCTGCGCTCTGAACTGTGATGACACTCCTGTACTTGATCTGCAGATGCATGTTAATGTGCTACTGAACCAACACAGAGTTCTTCCAACTCTCATTCTACCCCGATCTCTCACTCTTGATTTCAGTCTCTCAGTTATTGCGCTCTCTCTCTCTCTCTCTCTCTCTCTCTCTCTCTCTCTCTCTCTCTCTCTCTCTCTTTTTTTCTCTCCCCCTTCAGCTGGTGTCTACACTGTATGTTCATACATTGTGTAAACAGTGTTCCTTCAACGGTTTTAGTTGCAGTTTTCTTCCCAGTTTAGTGATTTCCAGCATCCAGCACTAGCTAGAATAGCAATATTAGGTCAACTGCACGTGTTTCCATTAGACTCTTGAAGGATCTGATGATCCTTTGTTGTTCTGGCATGTTGTTCAGCTGCCTTTGCCTATAATATTCCCGCCTGTTTGCAGACTATCTCCTCCTCCTCTGCTTGCTTGTGGTTGCTTGTTGGTCTGTGCTGTTCTACTGACCTTAACTGTAAACAGAACTTGTCTGTTGTGTGTCCATATTCATTCACTGTCCAATCATGCCATCCTTCATTATCATGTGTATTCATCATGTTTTCACCGTTAAAGCACACCTGAGATGATATGTACTGTACAGCTGTATATCTGTACAATTGGACAGATATGTTACCATATTTTATGCATTTTATGTTCTTCACAAGCACAGTGATTTGTCCCTGACTCTTGAAGAGGGTGAAACTGGCTAACTTGAAGTCTAACTTGAAACTATGTGGGTTGTAGGTCCAAGTGGATGAGTACAAGCAGTTGAAAGAGACTCTGAAGGAGAAGCCCCCTGCAGCAGGCCTGCAGGCCCAGCTACCCCACCTCGGACAACATGAGGAACACCAAGACACAGAGTCTCGGGTATCGCCACTGCAAACTTAAGACACCATTTACATTCATAAATAAGACCATATATACCGCAAAGGACTATTTCTCAGTTTAGGCAGAAACCTCAGCCTATTGTCAAGCCTGCCCTGTAGGTGGAGAACTTCACCTTTATTCAGGGTTATATTACTGTGATGTGTTGGAGACTCATATGGACATGGGCTGAGTGGGGGAAAAAGACATGTTCTAAGTAAGGAGACCGTAAGGAGACCAGTCAATGGTGGAAATATGAATGGGAGTTCTCTCAACATGACATCTGTTTATAGACAAAGTCTCAGTCTCACCCTTCAACAAAAAGAACCAGTCAGCTCACTGGTTACAGATAAAGTCTCATCCTTCAACAAAAACTGCCAATCAGTTCGCTGGGCAGACCTTGCCAAAATAAGTCAGTATTATAAATGTATCAGTAACATAAAATACTTCCAAACTGGAGGCTGAAATTACTGTCTCACATGTTATGGTCCTTTCTGAGATTTTTATAAAAATTGTATTATTCACATATTCTTATTCTGACCACTTCTTAACATTGTGATTATATGTCTTTTTAAGTTGTATGCATGAACTCTTTGTGTATAAAACAGACTGTAGGACTTTAATGTTTCGGAACTGCTCAGAATGCAGACAGCATTATAATATTGACCACGTTCTGCAGCAAATCCCACAAAACATCCCAACATTGTCAAAAAGCTACTGTTCCATAGCCCATAGCAAAAAACACTAGCAAATTTGAAATTCTCCCAACAAACACCAAGTAAGTTCCCAACAAAACCTGCAAATCCAGCCTTCTTCAACAGCCTGAACATATTGCAACAAACATGGTATACTCCAAAAAAACAATCATCCAACAAACCCATCATTGTTCAACAAACCAATCATTTTCCAACAAACAACAATTAACCCAACACTATCCAACACAACATCCTCAACAAATCCTACTAACACTATGCAGCTCAACCATTCTCCAACAAATGTTTCAGAACCCAACATTAACATCATTGCTGATTCACATTGTTTTTCATCAGTTGGAGCATCAGGAGGGAAAACCAGCAGAGGCAGAAAATGAGGGAGTACAAGAGGAGGAGAGGAGACAGAATCAAGTAGATGAAGGCCTGGATCAGCCTCACAAACCAGAAGACCCTGCTCATAAAGAGCAAGAAAGGGAACCAGAACAGAACCAGCCAGATGAGAATGCCATAGAGCGAGAGCAACATGCCGTACATCTGGTTAGAACACTAAAGATTTTTTGTTTTAATGGAAGCAAAGAGTTTGGTCATCAACATCTAAGAATTTATGATGATTTCAACCATATGCTGTGGTGACCTCACCACTAGAATTTATGACTGCACTACAGTAATGTGTCATTTGCTGTTTTGCCTGTTTTTCCACAGGTCCCTCCCACTCGGAAGTCATTGTTGGAACAGCAGCAGGAGCAGCAGCGTTTAGCTGAGAAGCTGGCAGAGGAGCGGCGGCGGCTCCATCTGCGGCAGGAGGAGCTCCAGAGACAGCAGCTTCAGCAGCAGAGAGAGAGAGAGGAGAGAGTAAAGCTGGAGAAAGAGAGAGAGGAACAGCAGCACAGGGAGGCTGATGTCAGAGAGCAGCGGCTACGAGAGGAACAACTCAGGTTCTTTAGAATGGCACACACACACACACACACACACACACACACACACACACACACACACACACACACACAAAGCAGTAGAGTACACCCTTTAAGCCCATTTTTCCTCAACATGTATGTGAGGTATAATAACTATATCACAACTGGGCTAATTGTTATTGGACCTACTGTTATTATACTTGTCACAACAGTAATAATCCTCCTTACTATTGAGGCGTTTTATGCACCTAATTACATTATTTAAACTCCTGCCTCTGATCAATAATAGAGCGTTGAGTGTAGAAACTCCAGACCCCATTACAACAGATGCAGTAGAGAAATACAGTAAAGAGGAAGAGGAATTTCTCATTCTGAAGAAGGTAGTAGATCTTGTGAGCTAGTTTGAAAAACAAAGCTTGGTTCCAGTTTCTCCTGGATGTCCCCAGCCAGCGCCTGGATGTGTTCAGTTTCATTACCAGCACACCTGATTTAACATCATTAAGCGCTGATTTACCAAACCAGATATTGTTTGAGAATATATGAGGATGAGAGTATAAATAATACTAGACTCCCTTGAGGAGAAGATTTGTAAATGGTTTAATGAACACAGTGATGGAAAACCCAGACTTTCTGTTTGAATGTAATTTGTGATTATTCTAATATTCTGATATGTTTTAATGAGGTAATAAACACTCACTGTCCAGATAAAGACACTCAAAGATACTGTAAGTAGATACCATTGTCATAAATAGATACTGCAGTCAACCCATACAATTTTTACATATGAAATATAATTCCATTTCTATTTGGAGTTTTGGAGATATAGAGCCATGATACTGGAAATCTAGTCTAAAAGTCTTTTGTGATATATATCGATATTAACGATATATATTGCCCAGCCCTAGCTGTGACTAAAATATTTCCCTACAGTCGGACTAATAAAGGATTATCTTATCTTAGCTTGTCTTAGTTCTACTGTGCCATCTACTGGGCTATACAACACAGTACAGAACTGTTGCTTGTTTCAATCTCATACTGAAAGGTTTTCCCTCTTTAATAATAATAATAATAATAATAATAATAATAATTAATTAGCTTCGCCCCTTTGGCTCCTCAGCGAAGCACATGTCTGAACCTGCAGTTCCTCTCGTACTGAGCAGGATTACTATTGCAACAACACATCATCAGTAGGGTAAAACTAACCTGTCTCACGTCTAAACCCAGCTCACGTTCCCTGTTAGTGGGTGAACAATCCAACGCTTTGTGAATTCTGCTTCACAACGATAGGAAGAGCCGACATCGAAGGATCAAAAAGCACTGTTACTATGAACACAACACGAGTATCTATGTTGAGGCATATTGTAACTCAAATATTCACAACAATTGTCACATGTTGGCCAAATATCCAGTATTGACCAGACATGTGTACAGAATGATAAATATACCAGATATTTATAAAAGCATTTACATCTGATTTCAGGAAGAAGGCACAGTATGAAAACCTAAATGCTGCTGTTGAGGACGATACACGGGTTGATCTTGAAGATGGTGAGAAGCCTTTTAATCTCAGAATTTGTCATGAAAACTATGCACTTAATTATGCTTTTAAGTAACTCCGAGGTGCAATAATACTTTGAACTTCATTATACATTATATTTATTTATTTTCATAACTACTCCCTTTTCATAAGTATTCTAACGTATATATTTCCAAAGTGTTCATTCAAAGTGTTTATTCTGCTTATTCTGTTATGTTAATCTGATTATTATTTGATGTAGATTGCTATGGCTGTAATAATTTGCAATTTCCCTCTGGGATTAATAAAGTATTTCTGATTCGGATTCTGAAACTGACTAAGTGAAATTGGTCAGGTGAATTTACTGAATGTGATATGAATGGAGCCAAAATAATGGTAGGAAATAGAAACCCTAGACATATTTACTCATCTCAATCTCAGAAACAGTGATTATTGTATCTAGTACACCAGAATACTCTAATTCTGAAGTCCCATGTCTGCTGTTAGAGCTAAATACACTAAAATGTGGGAACTATAGGGGTTCTCTGGAGACTGAGAACTGATAGTTCTTGGTTTCTAGTAGCATATGAGTTTATACAACTTTTGGATGGCTGTGTTTCTAACGAGCATGTATCATTTTTCTTGTCTGTAGAGAATAATGTACACCATCAAGAAGCACACAGACATGACGAGGACAAGCAGCTCAATCATGAAGAGGTAATCATCTTCTCTCACTGGATTTCCAAGCACATTTTGCACCTTCTAAATGAACATGATTAAGCAGCTCTCTGTAATTCCACTAAGCAACCCATTGAGGCTGAGATCGATCCAGCAGACGACCCCAACAACCAAGGTGAAGATGAGTTTGAGGAGGCTGAGCAACAGGTCCATGAAGAAGAGGACAATGAAGAGCCCGCGCCTGGCCACTCAGACACACACATAAACAGAGGAAATCAACAGCATCCTCCTGCAGAAGACCAGCTGGTGGTGAGTCAGGCCTGTTGGAGGCCAGTTGTTGTCAAGTTGAAAGCTGTCCAGGAATATGTTCTAAAATTAAGCCATGGGATTTGGGCTATGAGAAGCCCAAAATAAAAATTTGAACCTAAGTTAAATTAAGAAAAGAACTGAACAAGTCTGATTCATGGATGCTCCACTCCACAGATTAAATGACTGTCACAATTTGAATTTTATTTACCAAAAAAATAAAAAAAAAATCCTCTATAAATCATTTTTCTCTATAACTCAATATGTGTGCCAGTGAAGTCATTAGCCCCACATCCCTCACTGATCAGTTGGTGTCTGCATGCAGGTCAATCATGTACATGTGGACAGATCAGTAAACATACAGCAGAAGGCTCCTTTGGCATTTAAACTGGGATTTAATCCAGTTGAAAATGATTAGACTGTGTTTAAATGTGTATCATGTCTGTAGTTTACTCTGATTCTGAGACATGAAGCATAGAAAACAGTATGTAACTGCCTACAAAGTGTGGACTTCGGGTACTAACGGTTAAATGTCCTTTTCCAAACATTGATTATCTTCTGTAAATATACACTGAGAATACGTTAATGAGACTGGAAAGACTGAGGTCAGTTGTGCATTTGAGCAGATGGCAGGAAATCCTGACCAGCAGGAGGACAACTTGGAAGAGCAGTATCAGGAAGAGGGTGATGAAGAGGTCAGTGTCATATACACACACAAAAACACACAATCTCTCACAAGTCTAGAAATTAGACTTTTGAAGTCCCTGTTTCTTCTGCCAGGCCCAAGATGACATGCCTGAGGAGCAGAAGCGGGAAGAAGCAGGAGAGGAAGAAGCAGACCCTTACAATGAAGAGAATGGAGAGCAGGTATGTTTATGGAGTAAATTGTGTCTCCTCTTCCAGGGATATGTACCTCTATGAAAATATGTCCTTCCCAAAGATTTATTTGTCTATGGTGTAACCAATATCTTTTATTCTAAAGGTTAACTGCATCCATTGAGACAATGGAGTCTCTGGTCTTGAAGACCCAAGTGTCCATGGGAAACCTTCAGAGATACATGTAGTAGTGCATCTCCAAAAAAATATTATATTGTGAAAAAGTTCGTGTTCAAAATATCATACAAAAAGTTAGTTAGTCAAGTTATTATGTAAAGTGACATATTTCACACCATGATTGTTTTACTGTTGATCTGTATGACTTACAGCTCAAGAAATCAGAAATCCAGAATCTCAGATTATAAGAATACTTCATTAAGAATAATAAATTACTAGTCAGACAGTATCAAAATAAAAAAAGACTTTATATGTAAGATATATAACATATATGAGAGTTTAACTTTTACAATTAAAACATTTTTCACAATATTCCATTCTTTAAATGCACTAGTAGTATATTTGTAGAGGAACTGATATTTCTTCACTCAGACATCCGTGGGACCATAGAGAAACCATGACAAACCCAGTATGTCATCTTAAAGAGATACACACAAGGAGAAACATCTGTTTCTGTCTTTGGCAATCACTGGGAAGAGAAGCATTCATACATAGAGTTTCTGATATCTCCTCTCCTAGAGATGCATGCATTCATGAAAAACCCAGTATGTCATCTGCCAAACACCACACCTTTCTCAAAGTTAAGGTGAAGAGATGTTTTTTCCATACTGGAATGTACAGCAGGTGAAGAAGTGCTCAGGAGGGGGTTTAGCGATTCATCAGTATTTCTAATAGAAGTGTGAGCAATTTAATCCCCCCTCTCCGCCCCCAGCTGCTGAAATTAACCTGGAGATTTGCTCAGCATTGCTCTATGAAGTCTAATAGTAAAGTGTGAATATTATCATTTAACTCAATTTCTGGGCAGCAGCCTCTGAGATCCCATGCTAATGCCTTTTTTATATTCCTGTAAATTGTTCTCCTGTGTCATTTCCAAAAATTGTATTTGCTTCATAAAAGAGTGAGCTCTTGCACGCTGCATGAGAGAACAGTAGAATCAATCTGGTTTATCCTGAATAGTCAAAGCTTCTGCTTATGTTGAAGTATAACCAAATTACAAGCAGCAAACAGCCATCCCATTAAACCACTGACCGCTGACCCTGATCTGGTTGAAATCACCTGCCCAGAGGGTGGATATTAGTCAGTGAGTGAACAGTCAGTTCTTGAACTTTTGTTGAAAGCAGGAAAACTGGGCAAACATAAGAATTAGAGAAACTTTGCTTCATTAAAGAACATCTGTAAAACATCAGGCAGGTCTTGCAGAGTGTTCACGGTATGCAGAGGTGCTCAAAGGATGGACAAGTGGTGAACTGGGGACAGGAAGGTCTCACAACACAATCTCAGGACCTAATGTCTTGGTGTCAGATACCACAGGACACCTTCAGAGGTCTTGTGGAGTCATGCCTTGACAGTAGGGCTGCACAATGTTGAGAAAAGCAAACAAACAAACAAAAAACCTGGACATAACAAAACCTGGAAAAACAAAAACTCCTAAAAAATTAAATGAGGAATAGAAATGGAATTTAGGACACTATAGGTTTCATTAGAAGTCTCAAAGTGTCAGTGATCCAACATATGAAGCACTGTATCCCATATTGGAGTAAAGAAATAATATTGGGCAGACAGAAAACCAGTATGTCATGAAAATGAGATCAGTGTTAATATTCATTTTGAATCAAGCAGCAAAAATGTTTTATAATACTACATTGATATTAGTTGTCCTGTGATGTGAATATTGCATGTGCACACTTTGCGATAGCAATGCTGAAACGATATATTGTGCAGCCCTACTTGAAGTTTCTGAGCTGTTTTGGTGGCTTGATGAGATCCTACACAATATTAGGTAGATGGTGCTAATTTTATATCTGATGTAGATTCAAATCTCGTATCTCAGGCTTGGCAGATCTGGAAGAGTGGAAGCATTAGTTGTGTGGATGAAGGATTTATGGGACGTTTATGACTCATAATAAATGTCATGAGTGCTAAATTCAAAGCTTTTGGCTCTTTTAGAAAAAGAACTTCTCTTTCATTGAGATTTTAGCTTCTCATACTGTAAGTGTGTGAATGTCAACTCCTCCATTATGTGAGCTCTTGGTGTAACTGTAGACTGGCAGTGGCACAGTTGGCTGAATGGCAGAGTGGTTGCAGTGTTCTCTGTGGTGTCTGGTTACTGCCATCTCACCCCTTTGCTTCACTCACCAGTCAACACTTCAGAGCAATGTCCCTCAAAGCACTTTGGGACATTCTGGTTATTGTAGGTGTTAAAGCATTGAGCCGAATTGTGCAATGACAGCTGTGCAAAAACTTTCCATTTCTATTTATGAATCTTGCTATCAAAGTAAATAATATTAATATTATTATCATCATCATCATCATCATCATTAATCTCTAATTAGTGTTTATATCTTAAACACATCAAAAGTGATGCTACATTTCCTTCCACATATTTCTAAGAATGTTTCCTGACTTGCCGTGTTAACCAGTGCGTTCTGTCTTATGTGTTCTGCTTATTTAATGCCTAATACAGCCACATTAATCCCAATGAAAAGCAGCTTGGATCTCTCTGAAATGGTCAGGAATTACGTGAAAACAGGGACTTGAGATAAGCAGTGAGGAACAGTGAAAGGATAGGGAATTGAGAGCAGAACATTTGTGAAATGGAATGGTGGAAAAACAGTCAGGAATGGCATAAACGTCCATATAGACCCACAGTGCTTGCGCACAGGGAAATGTCTCCTCGCGTTTAACCCATCATTGTAGTGAAACACACGTTTACACTAGTGAATACACACACAAGGGAGCAGCCCTATCCGCAGCATTAGTTAAGTGCCTTGCTCAAGGGAACTTCAGTCCTATGCTGCCAGTTCAGGGAATCGTACTGACAACCTACCAGTCACAAAGCCCTAACCACCAGTCCATGGCTGCCCCGTAAAACTGGGAAAAAAGTAAGGGACAGAGTCAAACTGGGTAGATTGTGTCAGAATGGTGGGGAATAGTGTAGAGGAACAGAATGAGAAATGTGAAATGGTGGTTAATGGAGATGAGCAGTAAGGAACAATGTGAGCAAGAGGGTCAAATAGTTGGAAAAGGAGTGAAACCATGGGGAATGGAGCAAACTGGGCCACCCACTTTGTACCAATAGAAATCTGGAGAAAAATATTTGGTCATTTTTTGGTCAGTGGAAAGTTATTAGGTCATTCTTTGTATATCTTGTGCACACAACAGGAAGATTATTGTGAATATCAGTAGAAATACAGATTTACATTCTCTGTGGCTTTTCAAGTTCAAGAGGTATTATAGACCAAACTTTACTACATTAGTGATTTGTTTTGAATGAAATGTCAGGGTATGTGCTTGTGTTCACAAGCTGTTGTGTGTTTGTGTGAGTAGGATGATGCCCGAGAGCAGGAGGAGGCAGGGCCTGATGACAAACAGCCTGCCAAAGAACCCAATGAAGAAGAGAACTATGAAGAGGAGGAAGAGGAGCCTGAAGAAGAGGTGAATCGCAGGGCAGAGATGTAAGCTAATGAAGTCACATCAGATTTCCTCTGGGCAGGCCTTTTTTGGTGGATTTCTCCTTTTTTATAGCGGAATAAAACTGTATGAAACAGATGTTCTGCTGGAACGTGGAGGTCAGGAGGGGTTGAATCTTCTAAGGTTGGAAATGGACAGAAGCCAAATGCTGGACTATATACCTATAGATCAACTACGGCCTTCGGGATTGCCCACAGTATACTGTAGAACTTCTCAACTGTGCCTGAGGTTTAATCCAAATCAATACACTCACATTAGATGGATTAGGAACCAAATCTGTTTGCTTATAAAGAGCAGAAATTAAAGAAAATGTCACACTCATGACATAACCACCTTTGTGGTTGTGCCATTTTGCATTTTAAAGATATTTAAAGTTTTCTGATATGTGTGAGGTGTCTTCTGTCTTTTCTACTTGCAGAGCTGATGGACAGGTCTAACAAGCCTCCAGTCAGCCTTTGTTTCACAGCATTTGTTTCCATCATGGATGCAAGTCCTGGTGGTGTGTGTGCTGTTGCTGTCACAACATGAATGTTTATTATGTTTGGCGGATGGATGTAGATGCTAATGACTATCATTTTTGTTTTCTTTAGACTTTTTATTCTGTAGTGAAAATGTATCATATGCGGAGCTTCTTTCTCTTGAAATTGGTGATTCGGTAGGTGCTTGATCACTCGTTGTCTAGGTTTTAACATCATTTACTTAAATACCAATAACACTAATAAGTCTGGCTTTACATACTGAAACTGTACTCATCATAATTCAATTCATCATAACTGTACTCAAAAAAATTCAAATTTCCCAAATCAAATATATCAAAAATAATTAAGGTTCTATAAATTAGTTTATATGTACTGAGTATCAGAATGTGATACTTTTCTGTTACTGACAGAACATAAATAGACTGGACAGTAATGAAGACTGTTCTTGATGACTTTTATCAAGATCAGTTAAAAAAGTCTACAGTTATCAACTTTTAGCTAACTAGTTAGTTATGGTAACTGGTGATCTGTCCATTTTCCAAAGAAATGTGTGTTTTCTTAATTTTTATGTCCATTATATTACCATGGGTGATCACGTGGGATGTTGTTTGTTGTTTCATTGGCTGTTTTATACTTTTTATAGTTGTCCATTTTCAGATTTTCAAGTAATTTGTAAAGAGAGCATGTAAAGCCAGTTTAAAGGATCCACTCACTGAATCTACAATGTACAACACAAATATAATAGAAGATTTTTGTGTCAAAATCTTCCATTCATTCTGTATTAGCTGGAGCTCCAGTGCTAAAACTAAAGAAGCAAACTTCAGACACCAAAAATGCCTTTACTCACTGTGACTATATTTGGCGTAAGGGATGGGAATTTGATTGTGTAAGTGTGATATTTCATTGAGTTGTTCCTTTAACACACTTTCAGTCCCTATCTGAGAGACCAGGGCTGTGCTGTCTGCCAAGGATCCAAGGAACATCTCATAAATACTGGATAACCTTGAAGTTATGCTTTGAAGTAATGCTAGCCTCAACCAGCCTCTCCCAAATCCTCATGTTTCTTCTGTGGCTGTGTAAGATCAGCAGTGTACTCTCTCCCAGTGACAGTCTGTTACCGACACCAGCCAGTCAACTACTATTCTTGATATTAATGTTATTCATTCAGTTAAATTCATTTTACATGTGTTCATAAAGTGCTTTCCACCACCAGGTTGGTCACAAAACTCCTATAAAGAGAACTAGATCTGAGCCTCTTAGTAAATTAATGGTGACAGTGGTAGAAAGAACTCAAAAAGGGGAACATGAATCATCTGGTCAACACCGGATAGCACTGCAAATATTAAGAATGCTACTTTTTGGGGGGGAAAGTGTATCTTCTAAATTATTTGACCGTAAAAACTATAGGCTTTTATTAAGAGCATGGTCTTGCACTGTTCTTGAAACTGAGTGTTAAAAGTGCCAAAGTAGTAAAAATGCAAAATAGTTCTGAAATGATGAAGCAGAGCTGAGTTCATTCCATACTGTAAGTTCAGTAACATCAAACCTGAGCAGTACTGTCCACACAGACATATCCTGGTCATCAGAGCCAGCAACCAGCAAATTGATAACAATCATTGCCAAGTATTATCTCTGAGAATTGATACGTGGTTGACTTATTCCATCAGCTTTACACAGTTTATTCTGGTTACCACTTCTGATCTTTCTGTTCCTCTGCTGATATTTTCTATAATAATTAGCTGACAGATACAACATGTCTGAGAACTCACTTGGCAGATGGTTGTTACACGTTTGTGAAGTAATTTTTTATTTGTGAGACAAAGAAACCGTGCATTTGCTCGTTTTGAATGTACTGTGTCATTACAAAAAGTTCTTGTATTTATTTTGTCGAGTACAATTTTTATTATGAAGAATCATCTTTTACTGCCAAAATGTTACTATACAGTGTACAGTAGTGTTCATTCTCCCTGTTGATTATTGACCATAAAAATATTGCAAAGAACAATCGTTTAGGTAAATGTTCCTCTATTTAATACACTGTATTAACATAAAACACTATATGTTTTTACACACTTCTTTCCAAAGACTGTCAGAGATGATGATCTCCACTTTTGAAATAATAAGAGAGGGGGATTTGCATAGCAATGTGTTTGGGGTGTGTTGGTGACAGTGGAATAAAAATGGTAAAGGATTTTATTAAGGCTTCTTTATTTTTCTTTGAACATTGCATGAGCTTTCATTTCCATATTACAGGTCTACCATAGAAGGATATGACAGGTGTTTCTCATAATCAAGTTCTTTAGCTTGGTGTGGCATGAGCTGAGTCATGCATGTTTAACGAGGAGAAATGCAACTCTTTAGAGCTTAGGCCTAGATGGAACACAGAGCTGCAAATAAATCAGTTTAGTGATGATAAAGCGACTCACTCTCTCTCTCCCCTCACTGTCCTGATGTGTCCCAGATCCTCAGCTCAGGTTTCAGTGGAGCTGAAATTGACACCAAAATTAAAACGTAACACTGAAGTACATATGAATTAATGAAGTGCTGCTGAAAGGATGAACTAGCCTTTCTGGGGTGAGGAGGAGTATGAATGGAGGAAGACTATGATGCTGCAAATGTACAGGTTCTGAAGCCAATGGAGGAAGGTCAGGAAGAACGAGGCTCAGTATGAAGTTACAAAACTATAAAGGCCAACTATGGACTATGAAGGCCAAAAAGTGTGTTTGTATATGTATAATGTATTTCAGAAATATTACACTATTTATTGGAATTGCTAACACATTTTTCATTATTGATGCTGGCTGACCCAAACATGTTTTATCATGTTTTAAACAGTTTTTGACAGTTTTCTTCTGGCAGTGAGGTTATATTGACTTGGGTTCTGAACTACTGTCTGATTTCTTGTTTTGGTTTTACAAAGAGTATTTCCTACAGACATTTACCTCATTAGTTCAATATATTAGACAAAATGTACACATGCACCTTTAGTGACATTAATAATAATAATAATTGAACTCCATCTTTACATTCTTTCCTGAATGTGTAATCGGTATGACCTCATAAAAATATCCCTATCAAAAACAATGTTATGAGTACTGGGAAGGTGAACACCAGCACACATTTCCTCTGAGACCTATGAAGCCACCAAACTACATCATTAGAGCGCCTATAACTGAACTTATCTTAGTAGCTGCTAAGAGTGTATAAAGCTTCTTCAAGACAAGGCAAGGCTACTCTTGAGCACCTAAAATAGAAAATAAAAAGTCTAATATTTAGGGCCCACACCCCCCTTTTGTGTATTTTAAGGTTTAGGCCTTGATATAAAATAATGTCAAGGGCCTGCTGTAGGACAAATAGAGCAATGTAAATGTGTTGGCATGGTTCTTGGACATTGTTTACACACAATGTCAAAAAAACAAAAACGTGGAAAGTAGGAATTAGAATATGACAGGACTCAATTAAAAAATAGTAAGGCTTTAATCTGTCTTGCATACATATGTCTTAGACATTGTGCAATTTGGAGCGGGACATCTCCATTCCTGGTACAGTACATCAGAACTAATGATGGCTGGTGTTGTAATGTGCAGGATATGACCCTGTTGGTGTTACAGGATGATGCAGAGCCTGGATGATGCTGAGACTTTTGGAGGCACAGAGTCTTCTGGAAGCTTTGGGATGCCATCCAGAACTTTGAGTTTTGGCAAACAGGAGAAAACACTGTAGTAGAAAGAAGCAACAAGCCAGAAGCTGGAGATCAGACTGAGTCAGACAGGGCTGAGTTGAGTATGAGCTCATTAATAAGTTCTGACATCATCATTTGAAATAGCAGGGCTGAAGAATGTTAACAGTATAATTGGGAGGGAAAGTCTTTTTGTGTGACACAATTATATTTCATATAATATTAAATATAAATGTAATATATTTAAACTAAGTATTTTACTTGATCACAAATTAACAGTAATACATTTAATAAATAATCATTTGTATCTCACTGACTCACTCACCGTGAGCGGTAGTCCTCCAGGAACTCACAGGGGTTGAGTTTGAGGGTGAGGGAGTGTATCGGTGTGGCCTGCAGCAGGCTCAGCTCCCCCAAGCTACAGATGCTGTTCTCCGACAGGCACAGATGCTGGATCTGTGGAACCTTTGGCAACTGACCGAAAGACGTCAGGTAGTTCCGGTGCAGATTCAGGCTTCTACATCTACAGTGAAGATATGTTGTTATTTACACACTACACCACGGACAGAACTTAATCTAGTCCCTAGAATAGAGAAGTATTGCCAATATAATAGGACTCTCTGAAACAGAAAAGTATAAACCTATTTGCATTGTGCCTCATGGCAGGCGTGAGCCAGAGAGAATTGAACTGAGCTTGGAGCAGTGGAACTGTGTTCTCTGGAATGATGGTGCTCTATCCAATACTTTTGGGATGAGATGGGGTGGTGATTATGCAACATCCTCACTACTTCACTAACATTCTTGTTGCTGAATCCCATTGAATCCTCACAGTAATGCTCCAGTATCTAATAGCCTTCATTGGACAGTAGACACAATTACTTAAAATAAAGCTCGATTAAACTCTCATTGTATCAAAAAAAATGAATGAGCACATGAGCTCAAATGTTTGTCTTTATAGTGTGGCTTCCAGCAATTTTATAAATATCTGAAGATTTAATCTGAGTATACATAAACAATCACCATCATCCTGCTGAATGTGCCATTGCCTCATGGGCCTGTCTGGATTGCAGGTGCTGTACCTTGGCAGGCGAACTGAGCTGAGGTCATGCAGGGCATTATCCACCAGCTGGAGGCACTCCACTCTGATCAGTCTCCTCAGGATACGTGTGAAGTTCTCCAGCTGGTATGCGTCTCCCAGGTCCTGATAGGATAGGTTCAGCTCCTGAGTGGACATTCAGAACAGAGAAACCGAATACCCATGCCCTTAGAGCTGAATGTGATTCTCCCATGGAGGTCCAATAGCTTGTAGCTTGTAAGGCATTTGGCTGGTTGACTTGCATTATACCAAATAAACCAAGATTGATGGTGTGGCAAAATACCCCCTAAATAAAAAAAATAGTGATGTTCCATCCATCTGACACTCCCTTGAACACTCATATTTCCCATCACCTCGGAATGAGCACGCTGGCCATTGTTCATCCTCACACCTCAACTTATACACGCATTCTGATTCTGTCCTCTGAGGGAATGGTACTTCAATAAATCAATAACCAATACGATATACAATACAATATATGATGCTAAACAATTTGAATACACCTGAAATCCTTTGTTGCTCTAACTATATTTGAACATATTGAAATTTGATCTTCATTTCTTTTTATACACAATAAATCATCATATGCTACCTTCACTGTGTGTGAAAGACAACATGATGGAGCACAGTAGCTAAGAGCAGAATGAGAGATCAGAACTTCCCAACTTCGGAATGGACTTCTGCTGCTGCTCCGCCAGAGTGGAGTGCTGCCATAGGCTGGCGATACACTGCAGCAGATTCGGCGAGGTGCCTCCAGTGAGGGGGAGAGTTCGTACAGATGGCCACAGTACACCAGGTGGAGCTCCTCTGTAGAGCCGTCTGCGAGACCTGGAGGTCCTAGGATGAGGGAGTGTATGATGTACATACTGCAAGACCACAGTTTTTGAGGGCCTGGGAGTGTCTTTAAGAAAAGGTGGTCAGTAGTGTAGGGGTGACTCACAAAACAGTCCTGGCATCATTCCACTTCACAGCTCACGGACCTGCCACCTCCAGAAGTTCTCTGATGACTCTGCAATTGTGTTCATGATGACTCTAGCATCAGTGAACATCCAGGGAATGTAAATTGAGAGAATGGACTCTTATAAGTACCTGGGTGTTCACTTAAACACCAAAGTGGACTGGCCAATTCTGTCCAGTGAATCTCCTTGGACTCAGTACAGGTTGTGGAAGAAGGATGTTAGCCAAGCTGGCATCCATGCTGGAGAATGTCTTTCGCCCCATGCATGAGACACTGGCAACATTGGGCAGCTCCTTTGATAACAGACTGCTTCACCCTAAGTGTGTGAAGGAGCAGGATCACAGGTCCATCCTACAACCAGCACTGCTCCCAGCAGACCAAACACACACACCTAAACCAAACACTACTGGACTATTTGTTTACTGTAGCATGAATTTCCCCATTGCAGTACTAATAAAGAATTATCTATCTTATCTTTCTTACTATCCAATAAGAAGACATGTAGGTTGACTGCTGTGGTTGGATGGTAAATAAAATGGCAGTATATGTATTGTAGTCATGGCAACCCCTTGTTCGTTCGTTTACCACCACTGTAAAGAAATTTGAGTCAGTAAGTCTCAAACCCGACTCTGAATGTGTTCATCTGAAATGCTGAGAAACACCAAAAGAATCTAGGTAATGTGAGACAGAGCAGCATTAGGCCCCTCAAATAACATCTGCACAACAGTGCTGCTGTTGTCCAGATGATGGAGGTGAATGGTGAAGCTGGATCAGCTTATGAAATTAAAGTGAATGCCTCACCACACAGTTCTCCCAGTTCTCCTGTAGCCTCTCCTCCCATCTCTGCCTCTCATCCTCTCTCCTCCTTCTCCTGCCATTCCTGAGAAAGATGTCTTCATACCGAAGAGAGCATTCATCTTCTGGCCCTGCAGAATAAATCATGTCTCAATATTACATCATCATCATTTCTCAATATTACACTTATTTATCATTGCTAATCCTTTACACACAGCCTTTTTCACAGCTAAACCTTTAGGTAGGGCAGTCAACAGGGCAGCCACAGAGCTGAAATTCTGGACAAACTTCCAGAAGAAGTTGGCAAAGCCTAAGAAGCATTGAACTAGGCGCATAGAGGTGGGCCAATTCTCTATGGCCCTGATCTTGGCAGGGTCCATGTGCAGACACTGAAAAAAAGGAGATGAAAGAAAAGGAGATGGTCTGTGCATGTAACTATGATTTCCCCAGCTTCTTGAGCAGTTAGTTCTCCAGGAGCAGCTAGAGATCCCACCAGACATATGCGATGTGATTGTCTACCGTCCTAGTGTAAATCAGGATATCATCCAGGTAGACGAACACATACCTGTCCAGACGAACACATACCTGTCCAGAGCCTCCCTCATTGATGTACTGGGAGACAGGGTGAGCATTCATCAAACGGAATGGCATAACGAGATACTCATAGTGGCCAGATGAGGTAATGAATGTCATGTTCTTTGACTTTGAATATAAATACACCTCTTCCCAACAGAGGAAGAGATGGAAACAGAAAGAAGGGAAACTTTAGAGGAGAACTTGAAATGTCTTCAGGGAGGACAAAACCTCTCTGCTGATGGACAAGGAAGAGTGAAGGGAAGCACCAAAATTTTCAACCTTTGAATACCCAAATTGCCAGCTTTAGTCTTCTGCTCAGTACGGAATGCTGGGTTCACAGGGGTAATATAGTCCTGTGTTATGCCTCCCCCAAGCAGATGGAGGAGGCCTTTCCCTGGAGCCAACCCTTATATAAACCTTTACACACAGCCTTAATCATCACTAATCCTTTACACATAGCTGCATTATCATCACTAAACCTTTACACAAAACCTTAATCATACTAAATCTTTGCACACAGCCTTTATCACCACTAAACCTTTATGCACAGCCTTTATCATCCCCAAAAGTTTGAACGCAACCACTTCATTATCACAAAAATGTGAATCTGAACACACAGTCTTATGTGGGTTAGAGGAGGATCTTCCCAACAGACGTTTTTGAGCCTTACCCTCTCGTACCCTGGGGCAGGTAAGCTGGTCTCCACGGACATCATGTTCCTCCAGGCGATGCCACGAGGCAAATCTAAAGCGGCTGGATGGCAACTAAAACAATGAGAGATAGACAATGAGAGAAAATATTAAATGTACCTTGCAGACTTCTATACACAGAATTTTGTATCATTATGGGAGTAGACTGCAACAACTTTAACAATGACAGATTCATTTTTTTAAATGATGTTGGAAAAATATGAAGCCATTTGTCAGTTCCTTGTGGACCAGGAGGAAGCTTGTAGTTCAGGCTAGACTACACCAGGCCTTAATGTGTTAAACATTTGAATCCCTGGTCATGCTGCTTGCCATTGTCAGCCAGAGTCTAAGAGCAAAACTGGTGAAAGAAAAGATGGCGGCTTGCTTCACATGCATTGTGGAGGCATACGTTTGTCTTTACCCTCCTAGTGTCAAGAGAATCATATGTGATAGGGGAACCCCTAATGGGGTTTGGCTATTGGCACCTTCAAATTGGGGAAAAAACATAATTGTCTGAAAAGTAAATGTCTTAACATGGAAATGATGAGTAACAATGAATTTTCACCAGAGATATTTGACAGAATATTTATGACCCTGTATATCAAAATGGCAGACAAAGAGAAAGTCTAGCAGAACCTGTGGTTTATATGCATTGTGACGGTCTGTAATTTTCATGCATTTGTAATCTCATGCAGAACAAATCTAAACCTAAGTGTAGTATCTTTCCCAGAGTATAACTGATCTCTGCTGTCAGATACTACTTTGCATTGTTTTAACTGTAGCTGTACAGAACAAAAAACAGAATGACTGCTGGTCATGTTAACACTGCTGTCTGAAATATCTTTTCAAACAGAACTATTGTTTTATTATTATTGACAAAATAACATGAACCGAGTGAACCCATCCTAGTGACACGTTCTAGCCTCAGGTCTATCTATCAGGCTAGGTTTACCTTTACATCCACATTGAGTGTATTCACGACTCAGCTGTGGCCAGTAACACAATCCACTGGGATGACCTCTTACACTGACCCTTATTCTAGTGTTATGCAAGAGAAAGCACATGTGTGTATTTAGCTGATTGTTAAATAATCATCATTTGATTCTTTTGCATGAGACTGTAACATTTCTACAACAATATGGTCATTTTCACACTGAATCATTGTTGGACAAAACACAATAATCTAAATATGAAAAATGTCATGTATACATTTCAGATTTTACATTTAGATTAAAAAGTTGAACTGCAAATATTGTTACATGTATTATGTTATATATCAGAAGCCCTAGATACCACAGAAACCCTAGATACCCCAGAAACAGAGTATAACAGAAACATACACTAGACACCACAGAAACTGGATTAGGACTGCACAATATTGGAAAATTTTGACAAAATTCTGTTGTTCTGCTATAGATACTTGTGCATCTCAAAATATTTTATTTGCTAGTTGCCCAAACACATAGCTCGGGAGTGATCAAAGTGGGAGGAATAGGAGGAAGCTGCACCAGCAGCAGGAGTGGCTAGGACAAAGTATAGCAGCCTGGTAGATCAATGGGCAGGGCCTGTGGTGTAGAGACCCGAGACAGAAGAGAAGAGTTCATCATTAGAGGCAACCAGGTTGATGTCAATGGTGGAAACGAAGGTAGGAAGCAGCAAGACAGCACAACATGTGACACTGTATGACACAATAGTGTGGTGGAAGTGACGGATTATATAGGCTGAGTGAGAGGAGATCTCCACAAACTCAAGTTGTTACATAACTCCACATGTTGTGAAAAAGTTTTTTCCTTCATAATTTAATTTAAATTTAAATATGTCCCTTTATATGTAATAAATATAAAATCTGACTATGAAATTATTAAAACGAATTAACTTAAATATTTTTTTAGATGCACCAGTATTATTTTATCTTATCTTAGTGTAATATTAAATATTACAGGAAGTCTGATCACTTTTTTCCAGAACTCAATGATCCAATATGTCATTATATTAATAATGCCCTACGTGATCCAAGACTGGTTTAAATTAAATGATACTGAGTAGATAAAATCTGCATCAAGTAGATATGTCATGGAAAATGAGGACAGTTCAGTTGTAGCATGATGTGTATGCTTTAATTTGTACTATGTGATATTGCAGTTCATGTGAAGTGACTATTGCACATGCACCCACTGCAGTAACGATGCTGAAACAATCTATTGTGCAGCCCTACATTGGATAACACTGGATACCATAGTAAACACCAGATACAACAGAAACGCAGACCGGATACCACAGAAACCCTAGATACAACAGGGAATAACAGAAACATCCACTGGGTACCACAGGAGAATTAGATACCACAAAACACACACTACAGAAGCTGACGTAATCAGAAAAACTACACACCAAAAAGACTGGTTACAACAGGAATGCTACACACCAAAAAGACTGGATACAACAGGAACGCTACACACCAAAAAGACTGGATACAAAAGGAACGCTACACACCAAAAAGACTGGTTACAACAGGAACGCTACACACCAAAAAGGCTGGATACAACAGGAACGCTACACACCAAAAAGACTGGATACAACAGAACGCTACACACCAAAAAGGCTGGATACAACAGGAACGCTACACACCAAAAAGGCTGGATACAACAGGAATGCTACACACCAAAAAGGCTGGATACAACAGGAACGCTACACACCAAAAAGACTGGATACAACAGGAACGCTACACACCAAAAAGACTGGATACAACAGGAACGCACACCAAAAAGCACTGATACAAAGGAATCACGCTTACACACCAAAAAGACTGGTTACAACAGGAACTACACACCAAAAAAGGCTGATACAACAGGAACGCCACACACCAAAAAGACTGGATACAAATACAGAACGCTTACACACCAAAAAGACTGATACAACAAGAACGCCACACACCAAAAAGGCTGGATAACAGGAACGCTACACACCAAAAAGACTGGATACAACAAGAACGCTACACACCAAAAAGACTGGATACCAAAGAAACAGTATGTAACAAAAAAGACAGGACGTCACCGTATTGATGTGTTTGGGTAATGCACAATGAAATTAAGCATAGATCAGGTTTAAGTATTTCATATTTCACAGTTTCCAGAAGCAGTAGAGCTGCTGTTGAGCTAAATCGTGAGAAAGTTAAATAGCAGGTTTGCTAAAATCAACAAAAGCCACATCTACTTTATCAAACTGTAATCATTTATTTATTAAACAAATGTTCCATTTTTTAAAATTTTATTTGTATATTACATTGATACAATGATTCATCTTTAAAAGTCATCACACTGCTGCCTAGCCATAATAATTAGCTGGATGAACTGAGGCTTACTGGAGTGGCGACGATGCCAGAGTCTACAGTGTGTTCCACAGAGAGGGGTGTGTGTGTGTCGCTGAGTTCAGAGTATGAGAATGAAGGGAGATTTAGGAAACTGCCACTGCTGGTGTTCACTCCTGAGGAACTGACAGAGAAGATCAGAATGAAAACAAACCTTTAATACAGTTTTCAAGAGATATGCTTTCATCTCTGCTTTTATGTTTGCCAGTTCAATCTGTGAATTTATTAATACCAGGTTTAGTAGCTTAGGCAGGACAGGGCAGCCCTAGTTAAGTGTCATGGGGTCAGACATTGGAACCAGCTACCTTCCAGCCACAATGCCCTTTCTACCCACCAGGCCACAGTTGCCCCAAGACTTGAGGAATACCCGAACAGGGAATTGAACCCTGTTATTAAAAGTCTGATGCTCTACTGACTGAGCTATCCAGGTAAACTTCTACTACTACTACTACTAATACTAATGCTACTACCACCAATTAAACTATTAAGGCCGCCCTCTGCTGAGCAACAACAAACCCTATCTTACTTTCTACATCCACCACAGCCACTTTATTAGAAACACCTTCCCTTGTGCTCTCACTCACCGTCACAGTTACAGACTGTACACATCAAGGTGGAGATAGAAGGTAAGGATAACGTGGGCAAAAACTGACCCTGTTATAAAGGAATGTGTGCAGGTGTGTTGGATAAAGTAGGCTGTGTTCTGGGTAAATCAGGCTGTAAGAGGAGCCGCAGCCCTGCTGAAACTCTGCACTCTTTACTGTCGCCATAACAACCTGAACACACCTGAGCCAGGTAACCTACAAGCCAGAAAGGCTCTAATACTAGTTATACCTAAACACTCCCACCTACAGGACCCCAACACCTTTGCCCAACACCTTGCCCCCTCCCAAAACAACAAACAACAAACAGAAATGAAACAATTAAAACAAAACTAACACACACACACACACACACACACAACACCCTGCACAACCTCAGCCAAAAAAACACCCCCAAAACACCCCAACACCAACACTTCAACAATCCCCAAACACCCCCAAACCACGACACCCCAAACACCCCCACTAAGACACCCCAACACCCTGTACAAACACCCCCCAAAACACCCCCGCGCACCATCAACCCCACTACACCCCAACAGAACAGCCGGACACTGTTCGTATACCAGGTCTCACCTCTCGGACATGTCCTCCTGGGGGCATTTAACTCACACTGAAAGGCTCCATGGGGCAGAAAGAGTCGGAGCTCTCCCATATCGAGATCGCGGTCGACGGACGATTCATGAATGAATCATTCTTTATGAACAACTCCTGTAAGTGAATCACACTCTGAGGAACCGACTCTTCTTCGGGAGGTGGTTAGTTACTGTAGTTTTAATGTTTTGTGAAACACAACATAAAGTGGAGAGTTCAAATGTCAGAGGGAGATGATTTTAACTCTCGAAGTGTTAACAGGTGAAATGGGGTTGGAGTGGATCAGAGTTAATGCAGTACAGCTCTGCACAGGCTTCACTCAGATCCTTTACAATGACTCGTCACTCAGATCCTTTACAATTACAATGTGCGGACCGCGACTGCATCATCACTCACAGTGGGGCAGTGGAGGTTAGAGAACCAGCATTGTGACTGGAAGGTTTGTGGTTCAGTTTCCTCAACTGGCAGGGCATGACTGAAGCCCCTTCAGCAACACACTTAACTCCCCCGCGCGCGCGTGCGTGTGTGTGAGGTAAATTAGTTACAATTTAGTTAACTATTTTTATAGAGTACACAGCTTCACGATTTTATGAGTTAAATAAACACGAACGAAACAACTCAGAACAGTGTTATGTTTCTGTTCATTGGAGCTATTTTAACCCTGTTTTGTGAGTTTAAGGGAAACATTTTGTTTCCGAAAATAAACCTTCCATTGGGCAACCAACAGCTAACGTTCCCAGAACGTTCTGGAAACCAAACATTTCAGATGGTGTTAGATTGTGTTCAAGTTTTAGAACACCACACACACACACACACACACACACACACACACACACACACACACAATATATATATCTTCGGGAGGTGGTTAGTTACTGTAGTTTTAATGTTTTGTGAAACACAACATAACTGTGTGTGTGTGTGTATATATATATACACACACACACACACACACACACTGCTCAAAAGCATAAAGGGAACACTCAAATAACACATCCTAGATCTAAATGAATGAAATTCTCATTGAATACTTTGTTCTGTACACAGTTGAATGTGCTGACAATAAAATCACACAAACATCATCAATGGAAATCAAATTTATTAACCAATGGAGGCCTGGATATGGAGACACACACAAAATTAAAGTGGAAAAACACACTACAGGCTGATCCAACTTTGATGTAATGTCCTTAAAATGAGTCAAAATGAGGCTCAGTATTGTGTGTGTGGCCTCCATGTTCCAGTATGACCTCCCTACAACACCTGGGCATCCTCCTGATGAGGTGGTGGATGGTCTCCTCCCAGACCTGGACTAAAGCATCCGCCAACTCCTGGAGAGTCTGTGGTGCAATGTGACGTTGGTGGATGGAGCAAGACATGATGTCCCAGATGTGCTCAATCAGATTAAATTCTGGGGAACGGGCGGGCCAGTCCATAGCTTCAATGCCTTCAACTTCAGCAACTGCAGCCACATGAGGTCTAGCATTGTCCTGCATTAGGAGGAACCCAGGGCCAATCTGCACCGGCATATGGTCTCACAAGAGGTCTGAGGATCTCATCTTGATACCTTATGGCAGTTAGGCTACCTCTGGCGAACACGTGGAGGGCTGTGTGGCCCTCCAAAGAAATGCCACTCCACCCCATTAATGACCCACTGCCAAACCAGTCATGCTGATGGATGTTGTAGGCAGCAGATCACTCTCCATGGCATCTCCAGACTCTGTAATGTCTGTCCCGTGTTCAGTGTGAACCTGCTTTCATCTGTGAAGAGCCATTGGCGAATTTGCCAATCCTGGTGTTCTCTGCCAAGCGTCCTGCACGGTGTTGGGCTGTAAGCACAACCCCCATCTGTGGATGTCAGGCACTCATACCATCTTCATGGAGTCAGTTTCTAACCGTTTGTGCAGACACATGCACATTTGTGGCTTGCTGGAGGGCTCTGGCAGGGCTCTGGCAGTGCTCCTCCTGTTCCTCCTTGCACAAAGGCGGAGATAGCGGTCCTGGTGCTGGGTTGTTGCCCTCCTACGGCCTCCTCCACATCTCCTGGTGTACTGGCCTGTCTCCTGGTAGCGTCTCCAGCCTATTTTGTTATTTATATATTTATGTGTTTATTTATTTAATTATATTTTTTTTTTCCTTACAGTTGATCGGTTTCAGTGTGAAGGAACTCTCTGGGTGGCTCTGGATGCTGAGTCAAATGATTCAAACCCTGTGCCATTGCAGTCACATTAAACAAGTGAGTCAAGTGAATCACTTAGAGGGGCGGAGCCAAAGCGCGCTCGTTGCTTGGCAGCACACTTCCCCAGGTTACTGTGAGGACAGGGTTGCCAGGTTCGCTTTTTTCCGGCCTTTGGTTCAGTTTGAAGACTCAGTCGCGGGTGTTAAAGGTGTGGTTTTCGGGCTACTTTCACTGATTCACCCTGAACGTCAAAATGCTTTCATTACAAACAGCACAAACATGAAAATGATTTTTGGTGACGTGTTACTGACGCAGGAGGAGTCATGACAGAGGAAAAGACAACAATAAACAGCAAACAGACAAAACGGTATAATTCAAAACAGCTCTTCATGTAAACCAGGAATTCTAATGATCAGGAATTCTAATGATCAGGAATTCTGATGATCAGGAATTCACAATAGTCCTGTTCTATCATCCCTCCATTGTCTCCCCATTAAATTCAGAATCGACTATAAATTACTGCTCCGAACATACAAGTCACTAAATGGCTTAGCCCCACATTAACTAAAAGACCTTTTGAAAGTCCCTAGGGTTATAAAGAACACTGTTGGGGGACAAGCCTTCTCTTATAAAGCTCCCCAACTCTGGAATAGCCTTCCTCTTACTGTTTGGGACTCAGATGACTGAAAACCTTTCTCTTTATGCAGGCTTTTCATTAACACCTCTAAGGAGCCACTAATCTTTCTGCCTCTCTCCCCTCATGTCCCGAGCTTCCCCAGATGCCTGGCGGATACTGGTCCACCCCCTTTCTCATCCACTTCCTAGAACCAACTGCTAGATTAGACTACACAACCTGGACTTCAATGCCACATTTGAGGCTTGGAGCCAGACTTTTGTAAAGCTGCTTTGTGACAACTCCTAGATACAAATAAACTTTGATCGATTGATTGAATTCAGAAATGACAGGAATTCTAATGACCAGGAATTCAGAATTGACAATAAAAAAGACATCCAGAAGAGGATATAAGAGAATACAGGATTCAGATTTGAAATACCTGTAAAAGATAGTAAGATTATAATATTAAATAGATAATAACACTAAGCAAAAGAAGTATATATTAATTATAAAATAAAAACAAGGATTGGCAGGATGTTTAATGTTTTTTAATGTTTAAGGCTGTTCTGGTATTTCTTATGAAATGTATAGTTTATCTTTTCTTTTGGGTTTCAGCTTCTATAGAGCAGGTTTTAGACAGTCTTTGGGCTGGACTTGTTTTTTCTGCCCCTGGCAACCCTGTCTCTGTTTTCAGTTCACAACCTTCAAAGACCTGTAAAATATTCATCTAGAGGTGGAAAATCCAGGTCCAGAAACGAAAAATCTGTCCCAGGAGGCAGATGGAAAATCCTGGGACAGATATTTACTTTCTGGACCTGGGTTTTCCACCTCTAGATTTATAAAAAGTATTTTCTTGCAAAATCTCCAAATCACCTTAGAATAGGAACAAAAGAAAATGTATTAGAAATGACTAAACACTTCCATAATTGGCTAATGGATTGTATTTGGAGTAGATTTTGTACATTTTTTTCAGCCAAGGGCCTATTGCGGCACCCATGGTATCCAGGGGAGCAACAGCTGTGGTCCATATTTGGAGCATTTGAACCGGTGACTTTTATATATAGATGATTTGAGCACACAGCCTGTCCTCCCCAGATTAGGCAGGAACAGAAATTAATCTCATCTCCTCTGCCAAGTGCTGCTCCAGGCTTGCCAGATAGTGATCCACCTTTCTAATGGACATATGCTGCCTCCAGTGTTGCTGCTGATTATAGCTGTCCCTGCAAACCCTGCCAAATAGAGCTCCTCTGTTATCAGGACACATTGGTAACTCCCTCTGATAACAGATGGCGCTTTATAATAATACTGTAATTTGGTGATACTGGTGTTATTAAATCACCTAAATATGAGTAAGGGCTGGAATAAATAAAGACTCTACAGCTGGACACCAGAACACGACCATAGCCTACAATATAGTAAAAATAATGGATATAGAGACCCTTGACAGCTATGATTACAAAAATTATTTTTTGTAGAAGCCACTTTCAGTATGTGAACTGGTGGGGCAATAACTGCTGTGGGCTATCATGCTCAAGCTACTCAAATATTTATAACAGCCAGGAAAATTTATATGCCATCCTCACCCATAACCTAATACCCATACCTATGTTTTCTTTTCATAGCCATCCTCATCCATATCTAAATCCATCCATACTGTCTTTACTCATACTTATACCCACCCATATGCTCTGCCATATCCATCCATACTAATTCATACCTATACCCACCAATACCCTCACTTATCCATACCCTCCATGCCTATACCTATACCCTCCATATGCATATTTAAGCCATCTATACCCTCCACACCCATACCTATATCATCATACCCTGTCTGCCCATAGCCTTATCTATACTAATATACTCATTCTCATAGGTTTCCTCCATACCTAAGGGACAGCCATATCCATGCCCTTATCCAGACTTTTGTCCATCTTCATTCATACCCATGCATACCCTCTGTACCCAACCATGCTCATTCGTACCAATCGCCATCTATACCCATATATATCAGTAGGCCATCTTTATCCTCAAACTCTTAAACAGTAGGTCATCTATACCCTCATTCACTCAAACTCGTATATGCCAGTAGACCATCTCTAGTTACTGTAGGACCCTTTTGCTAAGACACTGCAGTGGTGGTTCATTAATTTAGTGAATCATTCAGGTAAATCTACATGAAAATGTAATGCAGGACCAGTATCACAGAAAACCTTTTTTAAAAGTGTGAAGTACAGGGTAAACTGTGTTAAATACTGCTCACTCTCCATTCACAGTGTGAAAAACTAAAGTGAAAAAACAGCCTGTTCTTTGAATAATTGAACTGGGAACCGTGCTGTAGCATAGTCTGTCTGTGTACAACAGCCTATTTAATTCTAAAGGCTAAAGACAGAGTTAGAACATGAGAGTTGGTCCTGTGAAAATGAGCTATGATTGTGATGTTTGTGGCTGAAAAATCAACATAAACAGGTGGATTTGGAGGTCTTTCACTGCATACATGTTTATAACTGTAAAGTAAATGACAAAAGATGACAAATAAAAGACGGCTTCTTCCACATTCATGTTTAATTTTGAAATTCAGAAAACAGCTGGTGTTTTATTCATTTTTTTAAAATCCCTGTACACCAAATACCGTCTCTGCCAGCGGTGGGGTCACCATGGCAACCCTGCTTCACTACCTGTACTTCCGTTAAACATTCAGTAAATCAAAAAAACTCATTTATAAGGCATATCAGTATTTCAGCAGTACTTGAGCCACATAATATAATAATAAATAAAGATAAAAGATTTACTAAGATTCAGAGTGATTTATAATATATATATATATATATATATATATATATATATATATATATATATATATATATATATATATATATATCTCAGTGATAGAAAGAAAAACTGCACCTTTTTGCAATAAATATCTACTTTTCTCTATGTAACACAATAGCAAATATACAGTAAGGAAGAATGCAGAACGACTGCATGCTCTAAAACGCTGGTGAAAAATAAAGGATGCGAATCAGCCCATAAATATACATACATATTTGTGTGTGTGTGTGTGTGTGTCTTATCATTATGGCCAGAGAGACCCACAGTTATATTATATATATACAACTTGTTCTCCAGTGCTTAAAGCTGAGAGTATCAAAATACAATCACGTTATGTAATATATATAATCTCTCTGAATCTACTGGAATGGCATGGCCAGTTGCTTTGTGTTTAGACATTTAGGTTTGAGATCAGAAGATGGAAATGAGACAACAGATTAGAATTTCAGCTTTTACTATCTGATATTTACTTACAGATGTGTTAAACAACTTAGAACATCCAACCTTTACATAAGGAAAAGTAAGGTCTCAATCTCAAACCTATAACCAAATGATTCTGCCTTGCTGTTCCAGTATGTTCGGAGGGGATGGTGTAAGTTGTATATATTCTGTGTATTCACAGCTCTTCTCATATAAAATGAAATGGCATTTGCTGTGAGATTGCACATTTTGGGCCTTGTGATTTTAGAAGTATGAGTGTGAACTGGAACTGGATTGGTCTTGAACTTGTGCACATTACACTGTGTCAAACTCTTGATCGAAAGGTTCAATGACATCAGGGTTCATCACTCTGCCCATAAAGAGAAGAGATCCTACAAGAAAAACACAATAGAATTCAAAACAGACATCACTATTTGTTGCAGCATTAAATGCAACTGACTTTGACTTGATGGTTTGTTAGTAATAACTAATCTCAAGCATCTCAATATGAAAGAGAAACAAGCAGGTGAGGCATACCTGTCCTCCTGTTTCTGATGACAAAGAAGAATGGATGGTCAGCCATGACCTGGGGGTACAGCACCAAAGTCCTGGTCAAAGCAATCATCCCTGCAGAACACAATATAATATTGTAATGTTACTGAAAAAAACCCCACAAATACAACACACACTTCTTGGTTAGTTTATTTATCTGTTGATGCAGTTTGTACTAGTTATCGTCTACTCCATCAGTGGTCAGTTTCTTACAACACAGTTGTTTGTGTCTGGATATTTTCAGGTGGTTGACCCACTCAAACCACATGTGTAAAATGTACAGGAACATTGCAACATTTGATCCACTCTTACTAGCACCACACGCTATCATCAGCATGATTATGTTAGAGAAAGTTTCCCACCAGTTCATCTGCACAGCACAGCAGTAACAGGTGTAATAGCAGTAATAGGTGTTTCCAATGTGGAACTGCATGGAACAAGCATCAAGAGGCTGACGACTGTACTATTCAGTACAGTGACACAAGCAGGACAAGAGGGGGCACTATTAGCATTTGAGAATATTATCATGCAATCTACTGCAGTGGCATGAAAACGAACAGTTGGTGTGAAAATAAAGAAACAAAGAGGGAGGTGAAGATAAATAAATGTTATATAATAATAATAATAATAATAATAATAATAATAATAATAAATAAAAACAACAACAATTTCAATACAGAAGGCAAATAATTACAAGTTGGAATGAGGGGATGATACAATCAGATAAGTGTAGCCTATAAATGTGACAATGACAGTAACAGGGTTATAGTGTCAGTTACAGGTAGTATGTAAAAGTGATAATGTTTTAACAGTGATAGAAGTAATGCAGGAGATGCAGGAGTGAAATAATAATGAAGAGGACAAATGAACAAGTGCAACTCAACCTGATCCTGCTGCTCCCTCTGCTCCCTCCTCGGTAACCTCCAGATATGACTTCTGCACAGCTTTACCAATAAAGAGATCACTACCATCTACAGAGAGAGAGAAAGAGAGAGAGAGAGAGAGAGAGAGAGAGAGAAAGAGAGAGAGAGATGAAAAATGAATTTCTCCAGTCACACAGAGGAGCTATCTTCTCTTACCTTAATCTCTGTGTTGTGTGTTGTTACAGATGCAGAAATCAGCTCTTTGGTGAAGCATTGAGAAAAGATTCCCACATAAAAACACTCAGAGGGGGTTTGGTGTACAAATTGTAGTTAAATTGTGAAGATTTCTTTACAGTGGTAGTGAATGTGAACAGAAGCAGGTGTTGTCATGATCAAGGCCAGAAGGAACCAGCTTTGTGACTGGAAAGTTGCGAGTTTGGTTCTCTGAATTGGCAGGACAAGACTGAAGTGCTCTTGATCAAGGTCTGCTCCGGGCACATGTGCTCATTGCCTACTAGTGTGTGAATTCACTAGTGTATGTGTGTTTCAGTGAGTGGATGGGTTAAATGTAGAGGACAGTATTCCCCTGTGTGCAAGCACAGTGAGCTTATGTTCAAAGGTAGGAAAAACAAGCTGTATTTAATGGTAGAATAATGAGGGTGCCAATTTAAATAAAATAATATAAATAAATATCTCCATACCGGGGCTAACCCTATCCCAAAATACAGCAGGTCACAGCCACCAATCATTACCTACAGTGACTAGACAATACAGCTACAGCTACAGCTACAGCTACTGCGAGAAGCCAATGCAAACGTGAATGTTCATGCATGGAGGAGGTGAAGATTGGAGTAATATAAGTTATTCTGGGCAGGTGTAATCTGCCTCTGTTAGATCTGCCATGGAAAACAAGAACCTTGCAAAGTTTCATTTGTTTCAAGCAAGTTGTAGCACATTCCATACTGCACGAGCGTACACTGCAAGGACGATGCTGAAACAATATATTGTGCAAATCGAATCCATAACCATTTGATCATTTTGTGTGAAGCTCGGGCATCTTGCTTCACTCCATTTTCTAGAGCGCTCTCTAGAATAAAGTTTCCCACCAAACCTACACTATACGATTATGCCAAGTCATTTATCCATACAGAAATGTGGTGTAAAGAAGGTATTTATTCTAAAGAGGACTGAAAATGTGGGCATTTTATGACTTCATTAGTTGTTAGACAGTAGGGGCAGTATCTCCCCAAAAACTGAGCTCTGCATATTCAGGATTCAAATACACATCACACTTAAGGCCTTTTAATAATCAGTCATGGTGAATAGCTCCGTGTTCAGCAGCGAAAACAGGCTGAATGAATTCATAAGTGTTTCTGTCTATTTTTAAACCCCAGTGAAGTCTTGCATATGAAATCAACGTTTCAGACCAAAGAGAAATCGCAGTTGTGCCCTGAAGCTCAACACTCTCAGAAAATAATAATCACCCCACCGTGACACTTCACACAACTGTGTATGTCAGTGTATGCGTATCTGCCCCTCCCACGCCGCTCTCTGCTGCTGGAGCTGCACTCCACTGACAAAATAACATTCAGGAAGAAAATGTAATGTGATTAGAAATTCTGAGCAAAAACATGACATTATTTTTAGAGCTATTAGACACAGAAGCACAACCACATCCTGTCTGCGATGTGTTTTAGTCCACGTGTCTGTGGGGGGACCTCTACCCGCCTCCAATTCTGAACATTGTGAACATTTCCTGAAGCTACTGAACTGTATCTGCATGATTTAAGTTTTCAATGCTGCCACATTGAACGAGTATATCACTAATGTACCTAATTCCTAATAAAGTTAGTTGGCAAAATTTAAATACTGACAGCCACCAAAGGGTTAAACTCTGGGAAGTGGCAAGAATCCAGAGAAACACTGTTCTATTGTGTTTTCGCACGGCTGTATAGTGATTAAGTGTACTATGACAACCTGCCAATTACACATTTCCTAAAACTGTACCAGTCTCTGACATCAACTACAAGAACGTTTCTCCCACTCCTCCATGTGGAATTCACTCAGCTATATGAGGTTTCAGCATTAGCTTTTGTATAGACGGTCCTACATTTTCCTCAAGCCCCCTCTAATACAATAAAGATTTCATAGTGGTTTCTCTGAAGGAGAGATCTCCAGGCCATGCAACGTAGCCTCAAACCATGACACTTTCACCTCCATGCTCCAAAGCTGGTATGAGGTTCTTGAGCTGAAATGCTGTGTTTGGTTTGTGCTAAACATGTCTTCGGTTACTGTGCCCAAATAATTCATCTTTGGATTCAGCTGCCCAAAACACATTGTTCCAGAAGTCCTGGGCTTTGTCTAGGTGTTCCCTATACAACTTTAGTCTTACCCCAATGGTTTTTGTCCTCAAGGATGTCCTTACACACCTCCCATGAAAATCAAACTTGTTTGCTCTCTTTCGTATTTTAATTGTATGCACTTTGACATCAACTGTGGCAAGAGCTAATCTGAGGTTAGTTGGAGACATCTTAATGCAGCTTTAGGGGCTGATCTTGGGCTGAACTTATTAGGATGGACCGATCTGCTCATGGTGGCAGTTGTTTTAAATGTTCTCCACTTGTCAGTTATTTTCCAGACAGTGAAATGACTGGTTTCTAATTGCTTTGAGAACGTTTTAACCGCCTTCCCAGAATCATATGCAGCAGTAATAAATAAGGGGGTTCCTCACTTGCATTTCTCATAATTACATGTTACAAATTATTTTTAAAATACATTTTCTTTCATTTGTTTTTTATACATTTAAATATGTTAAAAAAGACAGTGGATTTCAAGGGGTGTCCAAACTTTTTCACATGATTGTAGTAAGTCACTTCAAATTTAATGAATATGCAATGCAGGCCAATTTACCATTGTGAAATAAATAAATAAATAATAATTAAAAAAAATCTGATGTACAAGTAACACTTGAGGCTGATTACATTTACCGTTTACATATTAAACATATGGATAACAGTTGGATTATGTTAAATTTTGGCAGTCAGGAAACTAAATTTAACTAAACGTAACTAACTAAACTTAAAATGGTCATCAAAACATACTAATACCTTGATACACTGGTAACTAAAGATGAAGGTACCATAGGATTTTAAATATTTGGTACCATGGTGTTTATGTTTATGGCACATCAATATTAAATGTCATGAAAATATCATGACATAGAGATCACTGTCCGTGTCGACCAGCTCATACCTGTCCTCTCTGCGGTCATAGCCGAAAGGTCTGCATCTTTAGAGAAGATGTTTTTGATGCCCAGCTGCTGCAGCGTGTCCCTCAGGTCAATCTTCTGCTCGACTTTAAACCTGCAGCAAAAGAATAGTTCGGATTAGATCAGAGTAAGATGAGAAGGCAAATCAAGGACAGGAATAAAATATTAGGTGGCCCTATATCAATGATATTGGTTGTAAATAAGTGAACAAATCTTCAAAAGGCAATTTAAATTGGCTCAAATCTCACTTATTTACTTATTTATTTATTTAACTGACTGGAAAATAATATAACAAAAAATATATACATTTTGTATGCTACAGTTTAAGTTACATCTTCTCAAGCTTAAAGGTCAGAAAATAACTGTGACTCTGTAATAAATGTGCAGACATTTGTCTGTTGAAGATTTATTTTGGAATAAAACATTAACTATACACAGTAACTGACCATGGTTGGCCGAACCACCCCCAAGCAAAATGAACCCCCCACCCCCACAGTCGACGGAATGAAAAACGTCTCACACCAAACCTCCCACGTATATTCACACATCTTGATGTCTGCTCCTGGCCTGAACTTGCTAGGATAGCCGGATCTGGCCATGTTGACAGTTGATATAAATGTTAATTCTTTTCCAGTCAGTGGAATGTCTGATTTCCAATTGTTCTGGGATCTTTTTAAACCCCTTCCCAGACCCATCGAGTCTACAGCTTCCTTTCTGAAGGCCTCAGAGAGCTCACTGGATCTTGTCATGTTGATACCTTTCACTTCAACAATCTAGAGCGAACCAAACAAATGTCTGAAGTGATAATGTCAATTCTGCTCCCACAACTCATACCCCACCACCACCCTACCCCGCCTAAAAGCAGGTACAGGTTGAGCGACAAAGGGACTTTTTCTCTCTTACCTGGGCAAGTAAACCTCCACCTTCTGCTTCTTGACATTGTTTGCCCAGTCATCCAGCAGCTGTGGCCGGATAATGGGTTCCAGTGTGGCCAGAGGAACCTCCTGCCTGGGCAGAACGATCATCATGCTCACATCCTCTCCCTCATATGGCATCTCCAACACCTGATACACACCTCCCGCCTCTGTAGAACCATCACTAAACTCACCTGGAGAACAACAACATGTTATTTCTTTAAGAGTGGACAATATCCTAAACCCACTCTCTAGTCAAAGTGTCAATCCTGCAGGGAAATCTGCTGCAGTAACAGCAAGAAATATTCTCACAGCTATAAAAAAAGAAAACCAGCAGCTCAATAAACAAACTGTAATGCACTTAAAGAAGAACAGAGGGGCCTGATAATGCCCGTATGATTCTGATAGAGTGTATACACTAAAGTAAACATAGGGGGTGCTCTACCATGCTGTGTAATGATCATATGATCCACATGTGCATTTTGACTGTCTGTAATACACTAAAGGAAGTGTAGATGACTATAATGCTAACAGTCATATGATGATGACGACAATATAAGAGTCTATAACATTTGCAGGAACAAAAAAGGTCTAACAGAGAGGGCACTAGGGAATAGGAGACAATAAACTGAGCTCCATCTCTCCAAGCTGTTTCTCACACATACAACACATACCAGCTTCTCGCCATCCTACCCAGCAGCATGCCACGCATTGTATCTAACACTTCTGAATCTATTAAAAGCTACACTATATATACAATAGAAGCTCAATTGTTCAGGATTTTCAGTGGCGAATCCACTTAACCTGCAAATGAGTCCAATCAGACTTGGTGTGTACCGGGCACAGTAGTGATGCAGAGCAGGAATACACCTGGACAGGGCACCAGTCTACCGTAGGGTACCACACATCCATTTACTAACACACTGATAGCTAGGGGCTATTGACCATAGCCAATTTTGGAAGCTGGGAGGAAACCAGCCTACGTGGAACTTACATAGTTCCCAACTTCCTTCTAGATGAGTGTAGATTTCTTTGGGGACTCCCCTTTCAAGAATATGGGGCAAAAGTCACTAATAGACAGACTGTGGTCCAAGTTCAGACGCAGACATTGTCCTTTCCAGACTTGGACCTATACTAATAGCAAAAGGGACTAGATAATAACTGTTTGAAGACATTTTGCCAGAGACTGATCACTGGTTGAAATATGAATGGGAATCTTCATACACTGTTTATGGATAAAGTTCCATCCTTCAACAGAAAGAGCCAGTTAGCTTCCTGGTTATGAAATGAATAGAGGAGGGTTGATTATACAGTAGTGGGGAAAAGCAGCAATGTCAAGCACCACTATGAGACAATATATTATTATTTTTAGAATTCATTCAGTTCAGTGTGAAAAGTGACAAAAAACACAGGTGAAATATACTGAATCCAGTTGTTCACAGCATGAAATGTTGATAGAACATATACTCTATTTCCGTATACAGGATATGACACTGATTTGTAATGCAAATTAGATATTATAATCTTCCAGAGCATGGCTTGTTGGACATTTCTCTAACTGGACCTTATTGGCCATAGTGTAGCCCATCTTCTCCTCACCATAGAAGAAATCCCCCTGCTGGTACATCATCAGTGTCTGTACCTCACTGCCATCGTCTTTGCTAAAAGAGAAGGTTCTGGTGTTTTCTGGTCGAAACTGGTTCTTCCAACTGCCTCTGAAGTACATTGCATTGACCAGGGTAATCCTAGTCATGCTACTGAAGTCATCTGCTGACACCAGGTCATTGATCTTACCTGGAGAGAAGAAGAATATATCATTTACCTTCACAAGAGGAAGCTTGTAGTCAGATTATTATTTTTTTTGCTCAGATCTGATCACCTGCCTTGAAGATTCACATTTGTGTGGGTTATGCCAAATGGCTCTCTTAGTCATCCAACTGTAGATTTTACACCCGAACAGTGCAACATGTCCAGTTGAGCATCTGTGCACACGGGCTGAGCCACAAACGGCTGTGTTTCACTAATGATGATCTGTTTTGCTACAGAAAATCGAAGCTTCGTGACCTATGTTGCAGTGAAAGCCATGGTGAGCAAAGTTTGATCCAGATAGTGCTCATCTGTTAATTATTAGAGGGAAATGAACACTGAAGTAAAACACATGGACTCAGATTTAACCATTCTCATTAAGGTCACATGTCCAGGAATCAAATATCTGATTTGATCATCTGAATCTGAAAGATCAGATTTTAAAAGTTCAACATTATGGGTCTGGAGGATTTGAGTCACTCCAACATGGAAATGTGAACATAGTCACAGGTATTTGTTTCGGTTTGTTTTAGTGGAAGGAACATTCAAATGGCTGCTTGTAGTTCTTGGTGCAGCTCGAGTTTTGACCATTGCCATCAGGTGTGGAGGGGCTGGTCCGTTTTTGGCTTTGAAGGTCAGCATCAAGGTTTTGAATCGGATGCGGGCAGCTACAGCACTTGCATAAACAAATACTAAACATGCACAAATACTGTATTTTTATCATTTCACAGAAGAGTGTGTTAGTGTCCTGACTTTGTGCTACACTCTCTTCAACCCAAATAAACATATTATGATGTAACTAATTGCTGTACTGATCTATTGAGTTTAAACAGATCATCGTGTTGTTCAGAACTGGGTGTCCCGGGAAACCACAGCCACTGTAGTTTCCTCTCTCCTGCTCTTTGGTCTCTCAGCGGAGGAATAAAAGATGATCTTCTTTGGTAGAGGAAATCTTCTCCAGGCCAGACACAGGGATTTACTCTGCAGTCTGATGGAGCTCGCTCCAGCTGTAACTCAGCCTGATGACAAATATTACATCACCCAGCACTCTAAACTGCTTAGTCTAATCTGGTTTAGTCTTGTTCTTTCTTCAGATTATTATAATACTACTGACTCACCTTCAGACCCACATTATAGTCAGATGTTGCTTTTAAGTTTAAGCTTTTACGTGAAAGTTTATACAACAAAATACAAGGTAGGTTAATATTCAATTCAACGCACACTGTACATATTTCTGTGTATTGAGGTTGATTATGGACAAATATCTCCCATTCTAGTGTTTATAGAGGTTGTTTATTGACCAATATCTCCTTTTCTATAGTATACTGATGCTATTTATGGACTAATACCTCCTACTGTAGTGTACAGGAGTCCTTATAGAGGTTCTGTTCATTTTTACAGACGTGCAGTAAATGGCTCACTACATATTGCTGCCTCCCGCAGAGTAGGCTGCCGTGGTCGAGAAACTCTGATCTGCACTGTATACTCACTCTCCGTGTGGTTCTGGACCCAGGCGTTGATGTGCTGAGCTACAGCTTCAGACTCACTAAAGTCCACTGTCTTCACCTGAGCATGGAAATACTGCTTCATGAGGCGCAGAAACTCTGGACTGAAGTGGACCCCTGATTGCAGGAACAGGGAGTTTGCCAGCCGCACCACGTACTGAGCTTCATCTCCAGATAGAGCCTGGGTCAGGTTCCTCAGCACAGAGAACTCCTCATCTGCGTGTACGCGTACGCGCGCACACACACACACACACACACACACACACACACACACACACACACACACACACACAGTAAGAACAATTTGGCCTTTTCTAGGTAAAAGGCTGAGAATCTTGTCCATTTTTCCTGCTTCCAACACATTAACTTAATTCAAACACATTAACCTCATTGACAGCTGTACATGTGCATTTTTTGACAAGCTGAGAGATAGTAAAGCAGCCTCTGAAGGTGGTAGAATAAGACTGCACTTCACACAAATACGATTTTGGTTATCCACCGCATCAGGCAGTTCTAGTAAAAGGGTTCTAGCTCCACCAAAGTTCAATAGTGCGGTAGCAGTGTTCCAACCCAGAGTGGCAAACTCAGAATGGCATTCTCACTATTAAAGCTATTGTTCAATCAACATCATTCTGAACTGCAATTTTAAGGTGAAAATGCTGCATAATGTTGCCTTAAATCCCACCTGAAAACCTTTCACAAACAAATCACAAGCCTTCAACCAATCAACATTATTTTTGGATTCGTCCTTGTTATTCCAGTTGTCTAGTTATATTTCTATTTGTCCCTTTGCGGTTTACTGGGATGTGTGTATTTGTGTTTTTACCTTCCCTGAAATGGCTGTACCCCACAGCCTGTCGGATCTCCTGCAGGGAAGAACCCCTGGCCCCCAGCTCCACCATACCCAGCGCCAGGGCCACACTCAGCGGGGAGAAAATGATGTTTTCTTCTCCACCAACCATCTGCAGCTGGTGGTACAGTCTGACCGAGAACTCCGCTGTCACATCTTCGGGAATGTCTGCTGCCCAGCAACGGCATGCACATAGCAACAGCACCGGCAAAAGTCCAAGCACCAACATGGCAAATGTGGGATACTAGAGAGACAGACCATGAGAGAGAGAGAGAGTGAGAGTGAATGAGAGAGATGGAGAGAAAGATGATTACTTTTTAAGAAAATGTGATGATACAGTACAACACATTCAACTAGATTTTAATGAAGCTACAGCCATTTATATTCATAACATCAGTCTCACTTCAGGTTCACTTTGAAGATTTGGCAGTGTGTGTGTGTGTGTGTGTGTGTGCAGTAGAGGTGTAACAATATTATTTGTTTTTTAATTTGAACTGGAACTGGTCAAGGCCCACACATGTAAATCCTGTTATATACTGTATTTGTTCATTAATCTTCTGGCACCCCAAGCAGAGATCTGCTGCCCTGAAGGCAACATGTGATCTGCATGGGCTCCATGGAGCTGGGGTCTCAGCTGGGAAGTGACAGGAGGAGTGTTTAAACAGTAAATGTCAACCTGACATGGTATCTCATTCAGTAAATTTGTGAATAAAAGCAGATGTGTGTGAACTCTTTTGTGTATTCCGACCATGTCGTATAGAATTATGGTTCTGTTGTGGAGCTCAGTGAGGCAGTGTTTAGGTCATATTAGTGGAGTAAACTGCCGACAGTCCGTTGTGTCAAAATACTTTACTGAAACTTTCTCTTATAGATTCTGCTGCTCTGGAAGTCATGTGGATCAATAGGTTAATCAGCTCTGTATATTTACTGAGGCCATAAGAGACCGATCAGCAGAATCAAGGACAGCAGACAGGAAAGGAAGGGTCAATAAATTATTTAGATGCAGATAAGAGAGTGGAGTTTAACGTTTGTTCTGGAATTCTTGTCTGGAGTGCAGTTTAAAACCTTTAAAACCTGAGACATTAATGTAAAAGATAGTGCCCCTTACATGTGTCTGTATCCGTTTATAACAGATTACTACCTGATTATTTTCTATCATGTATTCACACACACACACACACACTCACACACACACACACACACACACACACACACACACACACACACACACACACACACACACACACACACACACACACACCAGGTTGTAGTCCTTTTCTGGAATATGAGTCCACATCCATTGTTCATACAGCTTTAACACATGCATGCTTACATTTGCATACAATAGAATGTACACACACACACACACACACACACACACACACACACGAACACACACACTCACATGAACACACACACACTCACATGAACACAGACACACACTCACATGAACACACACACACACACACACACACAGAGCTCCATCTTTCTGCTTCTGTCGTTGCCTGGCAACATTGTTTTCTGCACAAACAAAGAAAACAGAGAATATTCCCCCTATATGTGTGTGAGAGAGTGTGTGTGTGAGTGAAATAATAAAAAAAGGCAAAGAGAGAGGGAATATGTGTGTGTGTGTGAAACAGAGGGGGGAAGACAAAGAGAATGGAGTGAAGAGAGAAAATAAAAAGGCACAGAAAGAGCAGAGGGAAGAGAGAGCAGAGAGGGGTGAAAGAGTGAGAGCTGAAACGTGTGTGTGTGTGTGTGTGTGTGTTAGCTGATACAGTGACTGGTGGTCTTCACTACAGTGACATTGCACCTCATAAACAGGTTGATTTTATACTATCTGCACTCTATTTCTCCATATTGCTGCCCATCCTGAAGAGGCCAGAGGACCAGACTCTGACATACTGACGCTCTGGTGTTGGATCAGAACCCATTCTACTGAAGAACCTGGCTTGCTTTAAAGGCCGATATCACAGACACAAGAACTTACCTTAGTGTTGTGAAATAAAAGAGAATGTTAACATTGATTTTGTTCTGCACAAACTTCACTAATCTCCTGTAGTTTAACTAGTGGTTATGCAGATGCGTTCACAGCTGCGATGATAACCCACAGCTGCGAAGGGGATTCCCTCAATTAAAACACTGTCCTCTAAAAGTCCGCTCACAGAACGTCAACACATCAAATGGTAATGAACACATTGCCTGATGGCCAACACAACGTTTTACCAGTTTTGCAAATATTTTCAGCTTAAAATATGATTCAAACGGCCATGTCATTAAACTGGTGGAGGGATATATGCAGGGTGTTGTGCAGTCAGAAAATAGTCCCAAATAAAATTTATTTTATTTAACATTAACATTCCATATAAAAATCTGGGGAAAAAAATAACATTTATTTTGAATTAGCTGTATTAGGTATGAAAGCACAATTATCCAATATGGAGTTAAAGCTTTTTTAAATATTGAGGAAAATCCATTATATAGGGCCTGTGAACATCCCCCTGTCTCCAGACTCTGCTTTGCTCCAGAGGATCATTCCAGAATCCTCCCGCTTGTGTTTCACGTGCAGTGTTTCAGCCTGCCGGTGAAACGCTAGCCGTTCAGAGCAGTGAAAAACAGACAGCGGTCTGTAAAGGCAGGAGAAAAGAGGGCGCGGCTGGAACAGCAGACATGGCTGACCTTTCTTCTCGTTCAGGCTGCGCCCAGCACAAAGGCCTGAAGCCCACCAGGGAGAACCACACAGGCCAAACCGGCAACTCCACAACCCCCATGGCCCTATACAGCTCCCAGTGGGCCAGGCTGGGTTTCAGTGGCTTTATAATCCCAAATTCTGCCCCATCTCTCAGACTAAAGGAGCTTCAGCAGAATCAGAACTGAAACGACTCAGAGAGTCAAAGAACAACTTTGAAGAGTACTGTGAAAATACAATTTATAAATGACAAAAATTACATGACTGTTTATGCATGAAAACTAAGTGCATATATATATATATATATACATACATACAAACAAACATACACACTGACCAACCTGACCTAACGTTTTGACAACCTCCTTGTTTCTCCTCTCAATGATCAGCTCCACTGACCATACAGGAGCACTTTATAGTTCTATAATTACAGACTGTAGTCTGTCTGTTTCTCTGCATAGTCTGTTATCCTCAATTCACCCAGTTCTCCAACAACCAGACCCAACAGGACCACCGGTTATCATGTGGGTGGCGGGTCATCACTGCAGTGGTAGTGTGTTGTGCTGGCACAACTGGATCAGACACAGCAGTGCTGTTGGAGTGTTTATCACTGTCCACTTCAATTAGACACTCTGACCTAGTTGCTCTACTTTGTAGATGTAAAGTCAGAGACAGAAGCTCACCTGTACTCATCAACCTTCTGCACAGTTTGTGTTGGTCATTCTCTAGACCTTGATCAGTGGTCATAGGATGCCATAGGATGCTGACGGATGGATATTACTATTCTCAGTGTAGCAGTGACATTGAGGGGTATATATATATATATATATATATATATATATAGGTTAATGTTTTGTTTGTTGCCCAGCCCTCTGTTACGTACGTTTGTGTTATTTTGGACCATTTCTATTGGTCTGTTCTTCATTCATTGATTCAATTTGTAAAGAAGTGCTCTCAGTTTCAAAAATACTGTACATGCATTTTATATTGATACATAACCTTGAACGGCTAAACTTATATATAGGCTGAATATCTGGATCTACACAAACACAATTTGTAACATCACGAACACGGTACAAACCACCCTTATGTTAAATAAGTAAGGGGAATGTTGTGATTACAGCCCTTTAAGATGGCAGATCTTAACATTGCTTGTTTTTTGCCAAGCTTCAGTGCACAAATCTTAACTAACCTTCTCCAAAGAACCTTCTCTTCAACACACACACACACACACACACACACACACACACACACACACACACACACACACACACACACACACACACACACACACACAAACAAACAAACAAACAAACAAACAAACAAACACAAACACACACAAACACACTGTTCCAAATCTGTCTGTGTTCCAAATCTTTTTTTTCCCACAAGTAGCTTCAAACAGCACTCTGCTGGTGAACACACACACACACACACACACACACACACACACACACACACACACACACACACACACACACACACACACACACACACACACACACACACACACAGTCATTATTAATACTGGAGCTGCAGAGGCACCATGTTAAGCTTAGAAAATGTGTGTGTGTATGTGTGTGTGTGTGTGTGTGTGTGTGCTAGCTACTAGATCCTCCAGAGCTCCATCTGGAGCTCAGAAAACACACTCCAAATGCAGGAGCACACACAGAGAGAGTCAGTCAATCGTCAGTTAGCTTAAAGGAACAGTATACTGAAACCAGAGCTACACATTTCCCCACTTTCAGGGAAGTTACTGAAGTCAAGTTCTGTAGCTAGTGGATGAGGGCATAGGGCACATATATATATATATATATATATACACACACACACACTATGTGGATATTCTATGATCCACTGAGATATTCTAAGCTCCACTGTGATCTCTTGAGATGTTCTGTAATATAAGGAGTCATTTCATGATATTTATAACAAACCTCTGGGATCGGTGCAGATGTTTTGCAATCTATGGAGCTATTCTATGACAAATGGAGATATACTGTGATCCACTGTTATTATGTAATCTCTTTAGATGTTATTTACAGAGATGTTATATTATCTATCAAGATTTTCTGTGAGATATTAGACACTTGCTTTGAAGAACCCATGGCCGTTTGGGAAAAGTGTACTATAAAAATCATAACCCTGCTTAAATCTTATAGGGTTCCCATACTTTTGCAAATAACCTTTTCCTTTTTTCATATTCATATTCTTCATATTCTCCATAGATCACAGAATATGATCTGTGATCTATGCAGATGTTCTTTGATCTGCGAAGATGTTCTATACATCTTCTGTGATTTATGATGTTTGGAGATGTTCTTTGATCTGTGTAGATATCATTTGATCTGTGGATGTGGTCTGGGTTCTGTGGGGATACTCTGACATTCATGGGGTTGTTTTTGCTCTGTTGATATGTTCCCACATCTGTGGAGATATTCTGTGACTGACAGAGATGCTGCGCTCCGTTGAGATATTTGCGATCTGAGAAAATGCTCTACGATATACGGAGGTATTCAGTGATCCACTGAGATAGTCTGTGATCTCTTGAGATATTTTGAGATCAATAGAGTGCTCAGAGTGTAATTAGTGCAACAAAGATCAACCGAAAAGCTAATGTTATTTTTCATGCTTAGAAGACAGGGATGAAAGCATGTTGTTAGGTGAAGACGGCTGGCTTTCTGGCAGTGTTATCGCTCTCCCCATCCATCAGCCCCCATTTGGCCTGACAGGATGCCCCAGATAGAACCATGCTGGCAGGACACAGCCATCAGTCTCCCCTGCTTCTGGAGTCCAGGGAAAGTGTGATTAAAGGCGAGAGGTGAGGAGCGAATTAGAGTAAAAGAAGAAGGGCAACCAGAGCAAGAAAAAGCAAATATATAAATGCAAGCAAAGATAAGAAAAAGCAAATATTTAAGCAAAAACTTACTGCCCTACACATTTCACGTGATTACAGGACAACAACCCCTGCAGATCCTCACCTCAATGTTCCCTCAGGCACAGCTAATGCATCACTCACACACAGACCTCCACTTTCCCAGTGCTGTCCACCATCAGAAGCTTTCAGTCTCCAGCAGCCATTCCCTAATGATGCAACCTCGACGAGCAGGAGCATCGTCATATATGAAGATCAAATTAGTCCTGTGTTGTTCATGCACAGACACAATGAATGGATTAATGATGTTATTCAAGTAGTATGGGCTTGTCACTGTACCACTCTCAAAGTGTAGCGCAGTTCTGTACTGGCTAGATACACCTGCCCACACTGTAACATCACCATTAAAGGCTTGTCTGGTGACAGCAGTGGCTGATGCATAGCGCTCTCCTTGAGCGCAATGTCGGAGATGTCATTTCTGCTCAGCGTGAATCGACTTTCATCAGTGAACAGCACTGAGGCTCACTGGTCCAGAGTAAAAGCTGCCTGGTCCACGCAAGACCATGATGCCTGTGCGTAATGCTGTGGTTAGGTATCCTTGCAGGTTGTCTACTACACAGGCCACGCTGATGTAAATGGTTTCAAATGGTTTGATGTGATCACAAAGAACATCAACGGACATCAATGTGGGACGTGGCCAAAGGATGTCCATTTCTATGTCTTTCTGTGACTCTTGCAGTCTTTGTGTATATTTGTTGCAACCTGCTGATGAAACTGGGCCACCAATGTGGAACAGGTTCCTGTCCGGCTGACAAACCTAATTTTAAAACGTCTTTCCACCAACAAAAATAGGTTCCAAAAACGGAAAGGTTTATTTGCAGTGGGAACCAAAGTAATCTTCTATAATTCTGCACAAACACCATCAACACATGTACATAACAGACACCTGGACTTTCATTATGTACTGCACTGTTACCTGTGTAATGTTTATGCAACTACATACTCTAATATTAATAATAATACATTATCTGCTCTACACTGTAGCTCAGTAATTGTATATATTGATACATTTCATGCTTTAAAGTTGATACTGTGATTATCAATCAAAATCTTTATAGCACATTTTACAATGAATGCATTGTTACAGAGCAGCTTTACAGAAATCCAAGGTCCAAGCCTCTTTTGAGCAACCTGATTATTAATTTATTATTATTATTATTATTATTATTATTATTATTATTATTATTATTATTATTATCAATAATAATAATAATAATAATAATAATAATAATTTATTTATTTATTTATTTTACATTTTAATATTCTGGGTTATAAGCATCAACACATTTTTATATCAGCTTTATATATCATCTTATTTTACATCTGCTTTGACTACTGTAAGGGACATTGCACCTAAGATTTTCACTCACCCTTACACCTGAGTCATGTGATCTGACAATAAACCTGATTCGATTCACTTTCATTGGGAGTGGCTCAATGGAAGCCCTATAGCATAAACAGACTGTCAAAATGAAATAAAAGTTACCAAAGCATCTCACTAATAGCTGTATCATGTATGACTATGTGTGTGACAAATGAATGTTTTTTAACCTTTTTCAAAAGACAATAATGCAAGTAAAGCAGTAACACAAATACATTCAAACAAAAATGTTAAAAGACTGTCTCAGTTTCTCCTTTTGTTTTTGCTGATCTGAATGATGATCTGATCTGAGACTAACAAACAGTGGTTTGATTTGAATCCTGTGTGTTGTGCTCTGTTACACCACCTTTGTGGATTTGAAGTAATTAAGATGTGAGTGACAGATTTAACCAAAATGTTGGATTAATTAGGAATTACAGCCATTTTACAATTTATGCAATATTTAAGATAAATCAACTGAACCTCAGTCACATCTTGACAAATAAAGCAAAAATCACAGAATCCAAGTCTCATTCTGACATTCTCTGATAACAGTCACAAGGCCTCTCTCTCTCTCTCTCTCTCTCTCTCTCTCTCTCTCTCTCTCTCTCTCTCTCTCTCTCTCTCTCTCTCTCTCTCTCTCTCTCTCTCTCTCTCTCTCTCTCTCTCTCTCTCTCTCTCTCTCTCTCTCTCTCTCTCTCTCTCTCTCTCTCTCTCTCTCTCTCATATGCTGCTGGCTGCACCTCCTCAGGAGAAGAGATAAGCCAGACTTCTCCCTCTGCGTCTGTGCTCCTCCATTAGCATGAAAGAGTACTAAGCAGTGGTATTTGTTGAGTTCAAACAGCGCTGCACAGCAACATAAACAACTAAATCATAACCGTTGCCAGACTCTGGGCAGATTTCAGAGCCCTTAGAAGCCCCCGTAGAGAGGCTTGGAGGTGATGTTGGGGCTGAGAAGGTGTCAGCCTCAATCACTCAGCAGTTGCGCTCAAGTCTCTGTGCTCACTCCCCTCAGATCTGTTTATTAATTCATCTGCACCTCTGCTCCAGTTCCTCCCCTTCAGCCATTTCACATAAGCCTCCATCAGCAATGACAGCTTCTCTCCAGCGTCTCAACTCACCAGTTTCCTCTCAAACTGGCTTTAGGTCATTTAATCTATAGTCCACTCGTACTGGGCGTGTCTTAAATGCATTCATTTCACTGGAGCTACAAGGATAGCGTAGTAAAATAAGGAGGTTTATGTACATCACTTAACATCAATCTTAAATCCTATACCTCCAGCAAAATATATGAGGTGTATAGTAATCACAGATTTGACATTTAGTTTCTGACACTGTGACTCATTGTATCTAGAACATCTAGGACTGAAGTGTAAACACAGTTCAGGGTTAAAGATGCTTATACTGTTTTAAAATACAGACTTTTGACAATATCTACAGATGATGTATCTATAACAGTAGTGAAGGTGTAACACAGTAGCGCAGCTGGACTTGTTAAATACTGTGTTGTGTACTGTCCACTCACTGTCCACTGTATTAGACACTCCTAGGTTGTCCACCTTGTCAGACAGAAGCGCATCTGTTTCTGCACAGTTTGTGTTGTCATCCTCTAGTCCTTTATCAGTGCTCACAGGATGCTGCCCAAATGATGCAGTTGGCTGGATATTTCTGGTTTCGTAGATCTTTCTCAGTCCTTACCATTGAGGAACAGGGTGAAAGGAGGCAAAGCATGCAGAAAAACAGATGGACACAGAGGAATCTGTCCTCAGCATTTAACCCTTTAACGCAGGGAAACACACATACACACTAGTGAATTTACACACTTGGGGGCAGTGAGCAGTGGGCAACCCTTTCCACAGTGTCGGGGGAGCACCTGCAGAGATAAATGCCTTGCTCAGGGGCACATTAGTCATGTCCTGCCAGTTCAGGGTACTGAACCAGCAACCTTCCAGTCATTCCTAGTGGTTTTTTATATACATATACATATATATATATATATATATATATATATATATATATATATATATATATTATATCAATATAAACTTGACTCCCAAACAAATCTGTATTTCTGTGTACATTTATCAATATCCCATTAAACATAGGACTGAACTGCCTCACTCTCCGCAACTACTTAAAGCTCAGATGTTCATACACACACTGAGCAGATTAATCTGGAAGCCCAGTCCTACCAGACAGAGTCTAATCATCTTTCACTCAGGGCTAGGCAATGTTAAAAATATTACTTTTAGTTATACTGATCCTTTTCTGAACAACGTCCAAGTACATGTCCCTGAAACGATCTGTCTGACTGACTGACTTATAACCTATCAATCAAACCTTATTTATATAGCGCTTTTTACAACAAAGCTATAACAGAAATCCTGGTCCAAGCTTCAATTGAGCAAGCCAGCGGGCAACAGCGGCAAAGAAAAACTACATCAGGCTAGGAGGAAGAAACCTTGAGAGGAACCAAGGCTCCAAAGGGAACCCACCCTGACATACATTAATGAAGAAATATAGCTAATATCGTGAGCATGCTGTGCATGGGCAAAAATGAGTTATGGAAGAATGCAAGTGAGTGTCGGATACAAGCTCAGTATTAATATGGAAATCCATGCAGGTTAAACATTCATAAGCTGGCAGTGGACTATTTAATGTTGGTTGAGTGCAATGATCCCAATGATGACAGTGTTAGAGGGGAGAAGGGTAGGGTGACAGCTAGGTGACAACCTTCATGGCATCATGAATTAAGTGGTTATTAAATGGTTATTAAATGCAATGTTCAAGGTTGTTCTTTCCTCTGTGAGGCAGGAATGGGCTTCCTTAGATTTGTGATTTCCTTTCGGCTTGTTCTGAACGGACATTATTTTTGCTGCTCTACAACTCTGCTATTGGAAGCTGACTATAATGATAAATGCTAAAAATGATTTTTAGTCTATTTAACAAATGAATAGTATATAAGACATTCATCTGACCCATACATACATACTTACATACATGCTTATCATATGTAATGTGTATAATCACAAAGTCATTGAATATTTAAAGATTAGAGTATGATTAAAAAAAGGAGCCCCTGTATGTTTATATCACACACATACAGACACACACACAGACACACACACACAGACACACACACAGACACACACACAGACACACACACAGACACACACACAGGATGTTCTCTGTAAATATCAGAGTGACAGAACAGATGCCAAATCCCTAGTGCTGCATTTCTGGGTTATTTACTCATCTTCACATTTTCATTTCTAAAGCTCTTCTCTGTTAAAAAAGCCCCAATGATACAACTCGTCCTACCCCCCGTTTAAGCTACAGCAATTCGGGCCCACTCATTCAGACTGTTTAACCCCACCATTCAGCAATATAGCATCCACATAGCAATTAGTTACCCATTCAGCCTATAATAATTATCCAACTTGTTCAGCACAGCAGTTTAGCTCCACCCATTCAGCCTACAGACGTTTAGCCCCACCCATTCAGTCTACAGCAGTTTAGCCCCACCCATTCAGTCTACAGCAGACAATCCCCACTAAACAAACGTATGCTACTGGAACCAGATGATCAATGGGAGTCAAAAATGCAAAGCTGAATAAACTTTGTCTATGGAAGAAGATGTACAGGAACAGCTTATGAATCGCCTACTGCGTTTAAGTGCCTGCAGCTGTACAGCACATTAAACAGGATGTGTTCATGGTTTAAAAAGGTCTGCAGGGCAATACGCTTGATTTAGTGACAATGAACAGAAAGGAGCCTTATGTTTATGGTGGCTGCTATTAATAACATAATGTCTCTACTAGTACTCTGACACAGGGGACACTCCCAAGCAGTAAAAATGGTGAGATCAGAAAAGAAAGAAGCGTATAAACACCAACAGCAACCAATTGTTCCTACAAGAAACACTGTGATTATAACATGAAACACCTGGAGCACTTCATTCATTCAGATCAAAGACCTCAGTTTGAGAAAACAATGTTTGAAATAACAGTAGGCGAACCTCAGGGTCGACTAGGTGTTCAGAGAAAGCCTAATGATTTCTGGGAATTTAGATCTTATTTGTTTCTTGCTGGTCAGTGTTGCAGAGGGACAAGTGTCCACCCAAAATCACAAAATCACAAAATCACTGAGTAAAATCAAAAGTAAAGAAAGGGGCTGGTGTGGCTGCAGGTTTTCATTCCAAACAATCAGCAACAGCTGATTCCATTCATTTAATCAATCAGCCAATCTTCAAACAACTGATCACATGAGCTTCTGTTTGGTTGGAATGGTTGGAACTGACCCCCCGGAACTAGAACCTGTTCAAGCACTCTCCTCAGACTAGAATTATGAGCATGATCCCAAATAGCATTATTGTACAGGTACGTTTATGTACTGGTAGGTTTTGACAACTGGAGCCAGTCCTACTTTTTATGCTACTGATAATGAAGACCAGTCCTAAAATACAGCACGTTAGAAAAGCTGCTGGCCAAGCTCACATTAACTCATTGGGCAAACTAAACATTCAGTAAGTACAGGTCACAGCAGAACTTCAACTGCTGTACTAGTGAAGAGTACATGATAAATCATCATGTCTGACAGGGCCGTTACATTACAACTTCAGAACCCAGCTGCTTTAGAGATAAAGAGGGTCGCAAATTCCCACAGTGTCAAAACATCCTGAGTCATCTCAACACTGCCTGGTAAAAAAGCATCACTTACAAAAACCCCCGTCCAAAACAAACGCTCTCCGTTACGACACGTTCCATCATACGCAATAAATTCCTCCCTGCTGATTCAGGGCCCACCACAGCTGAGAGCCTTAATGGACATGGTGTGGTTCCTGACCATGTATGTATGAATGACAGGGCTGTGTGTCAGTAAATAGATCTGATTTTTTTTTTTATGTACACTGTATACTGACCTACTACATGAACCAACCTAAAATTTCATTCAAACAATGAAGTGGCACAGATAAAGCCCACTGCCTGTTGCTGTTTAAATGAAGTCAGTGGTCATGTGAGCCCCTTAAGGAATCCCAGAAAACTCTTCAGGTGGACTCTGCGAGGTGAAGAGGTTATTAATCCCTGTGAACAGCTTTACAAAGAAAGGGTCCATTCAGTCCGACACCAGCGCAGTAGGCCATGTGTGTGTGTGCCAAGGTTACTGCAGCCTGGGACAAACCGGCCTGACCACCAAAAACCACCATCTTTACACCACCTGCACCCAAACACAGCAGCCAGAGCTGCTCTTATACTCCACTGCACTTAAGTCAGTTGGCAAACGATCTAATTCCCACAGTTTCTTGTCTTTCTCTATTTATCAAGTCATGTTCGGCATCTGAAGCCTGAGCGTGTGGTTTTACACTGGGCCTAAGAAGCTAACGAGTGAAGGAAGCAAAGAGGTATAAAAATAAATACTTACTCTCATTTGAATGGATCATTTAGGGTGAATATTAGTAAAAGCTCTAAATGTAGGTATTGTGATATACACTGAGGTTGAGCTTCAGCATTGGGAAATGTAGGCCTACTGGTTGTATGTGTTGACTGGTGTAAATGTTCTGGATTCCTGTTGAAAACAAGAGTTTTGCATCTAACATCATCATCATTATGGATCAACCAAATGCAGCAACATCAGTGAGACTGAGACTGACTTCTTTCATTCTAACTTTCTCTTGTGCTCATTGTGCATTTTTCAAAATATAGGCACAGTTCCAGCTCCAAACTCTTGTTTCTGACTTTGGGTTTATATACAGACTTGTGGTCAAATCCACAACTTCTCTCTATCAAATGATTTTTAACCAAATTATTTCTCATAGGATTGAATAAGAGTGCAAATGTTTCTGTTCACTTCTTATGTCACAAAGGTAAACAATTCATTAGTAACATCCAATCAGCCACATGAAGGTACCACACTTGGCATTTTTAAAACAACCAAAGGAAAAAAAATAGCAACCTGGGTTATCAAACCACCAATAATCACCTTATTTACAGCAAAGGACCCTCTTAGCAACCACCTGAAGTATCATAGCAAGAGCCATAGCAACCATCTGTCCTAAAAACCTGATCTAAAAACAAAACTAAAAACATTACAACCACCTGATATATCTTAACAACTGCCCAAGTAATCATTTAGGAACATCTTAGCATCACCATTGCAACCACATTGCCACACTTTAGCAACTGTATGGGAAACCTAAGGACCAACCTGAGACACTTTACCAATCACCAGTAATACTATTAGAACTGCTTAATATCAACAACCTAGGAAATGCTAGGAATACCATAGCAACCACTTAGCAATTTTACTGTAGTGACCACGTAGCAACAGCCTAGAAACTGCTTGGAAGTGGGAATCACTTAAGCCATGCAACTATGCATATTTCTAATTTATGTATGTCTGATAAGTTATGCAAAATGCATATTTATAAAATACTGTTGCAAACAAAATCCTGTTGTGCTTTTCTCACGCTTTGCTGCAATAAATCCAGTTAAACGGACTGACTATCTAGTCAAACATGAGGTTGGTAAATGTTCTGAAATACCATTTATTTTTGCTAAAACTGATAAAAACCCTGATTGTCAGCGTCTGATGCTATCGATCAGGCCCTAATATAAAGCAACCTGAAACTTGTGAAAGGTGTAATAAAAATAAAATAATATTTACTAAATAATTATCATGTAATGATGATTAATGTTATTATTATGGTCCTTATTATGTTACAATTGAATAATACACTTCACAAGCATTTGCACGTACATGCAATATATGTTATATAGATTCTGGTATTCTGCATCACACTTCCACCAACATCTTGCCATTATTATTATTATGAAAAACGATCTAATTCCCACAGTTTCTTGTCTTTCTCTATTTATCAAGTCATGTTCGGCGTCTGAAGCCTGAGCGTGTGGTTTTACACTGGGCCTAAGAAGCTAACGAGTGAAGGAAGCAAAGAGGTATAAAAATAAATACTTACTCTCATTTGAATGGATCATTTAGGGTGAATATTAGTAAAAGCTCTAAATGTAGGTATTGTGATATACACTGAGGTTGAGCTTCAGCATTGGGAAATGTAGGCCTACTGGTTGTATGTGTTGACTGGTGTAAATGTTCTGGATTCCTGTTGAAAACAAGAGTTTTGCATCTAACATCATCATCATTATGGATCAACCAAATGCAGCAACATCAGTGAGACTGAGACTGACTTCTTTCATTCTAACTTTCTCTTGTGCTCATTGTGCATTTTTCAAAATATAGGCACAGTTCCAGTATTTATAAAATACTGTTGCAAACAAAATCCTGTTGTGCTTTTCTCACGCTTTGCTGCAATAAATCCAGTTAAACGGACTGACTATCTAGTCAAACATGAGGTTGGTAAATGTTCTGAAATACCATTTATTTTTGCTAAAACTGATAAAAACCCTGATTGTCAGCGTCTGATGCTATCGATCAGGCCCTAATATAAAGCAACCTGAAACTTGTGAAAGGTGTAATAAAAATAAAATAATATTTACTAAATAATTATCATGTAATGATGATTAATGTTATTATTATGGTCCTTATTATGTTACAATTGAATAATACACTTCACAAGCATTTGCACGTACATGCAATATATGTTATATAGATTCTGGTATTCTGCATCACACTTCCACCAACATCTTGCCATTATTATTATTATGAAATGTAATAATTTGTATAAAATCCAGTTTATTTTCTATAACAATAAAACCATCAGCAACAAAATATATTCGGCTGCATTTCTGTCCATGCAGCTTCACTGTAAGCACGTGCTTGTGAGTGTATGTGTGGAATGATAATGAAGGCACAGCTTTGGAGCAGCCGCTATCAGTCATCACTGCAAATTAGCACGCAGTCCGCCCCCACCTAACAGCAATTCATCCAAATGATGAATGTGATCAACGAGGGGGTAAAGACCACCCTAAAGAAGCTTTATGTCCACACCGGAGACGTCAATGAAGTGATGCAATTCCATCACAGCCTCTCCTCTCCTTCCACATTTCTCACCTTCCTGTCCTTTTCCCACCACATCCATTACCTTGCTGACCCTTTTATCTCCATTTCACCCTAAAATCCCACTTTCCAGCTGTTTTTTTTTCTTCATTTTGGGCTCAATCATCCACTGGGTGACTGTGTCTTTCTGTTTCAGAAGCAGAAAGACAAACCTGCCATTTCACAGTCACGGTAAAGGCAGAATGATGAATATACCCGTTGCATGGCAGCCAATCAGATGGAGGCGTTTCTTCCCCCTTTCCTCCACACCATCCCATTTACAGAAACATGAAATGGGATTTTCTCAAGGAGGAGGTTCACGCCTGCTCTCTGACATGCACCCCCAGCCCCCAGATGTGGGTTGCCAGAGCAGCTGGATCCTGTACAGAGCCCTAATCCATCACATTTGTTTGGATGAGACACATAAACAACATCAACACCTGCAAACTGCTGTGCTGTGAATGAAAATCAATATATACTCTATTGTTATGGATGCACCAGAAGATATTGGTTAGACTCTGTAAAACCAGTGGACTGAATGGAAATTGAAATACAGAACTGTCTGAACATTGTTTTCATTCATTCCCCTTCCAGACCAGTATATCTGTCAATGCATGTTCCATGTCAGCATTATTATAACTTAACCTAACACATCTGTATGCATGTGTGTGCACATATTTGCAAGAGTGTTATAACACCATGCAACTGATCATGGCTTGCCTACATAAGTGAAAGGCTGTTTAATCTATAAAATAAATCATTTCTCTCTTACACCCATGTAGAGGCACTGCCTATTGTGTTCACTGCTGCAAATAAACCCATGTTCTTGCTCTGATTCAGACTTTATCAACCAAAACCCTTATTTTAATCCATAATATTCGTATTTAAGTTGTTTAATACAATGTGTGTTGTGGATAAAACCCTGTAAGAACCTTACCCTGCGCTTTCCAGATGGATGTCGAGCTCCAACCTGCTCCTCTCCAGCTTGTCCTTCACCACACGCTGATCACACTGTTATATTATCAGACGCAATCCGCCCCGCCCCCTTCCCTGATTGGCCGAAGCAAATCGCAAACAGTTTCGTTTCCTGCGGAAATCAATGGCGACAAATCGTTAATTTAACCACAAAACAGTAAATGTCCATCCTGTGCCCTTAATACAAACAAAGCGTTGGACATAATATATAAAACACTGACGCGCGAAAGCTGCCATTGGCTACCACACGCATCAATCATTTTAGCCGCTGCGGCTTCAACCAATCAGGTGCGCGAGTGGGAATTGTAGTCCTTTTCGGATTCGCGGCGCCTTGTTTTAGCGCGGCCGGCGCCTTTAAAAGACTACATTTCGGCGCTCCTCCGGCTTGCGATTCATTCGGTTGGTTGGTATTCACAGAAAAAACAGATCCTCCCTTGTTTAGTGGATGTTGTCGTGCTGAAAACTTCCGTCTTTGCTCGGATAAAGACGTTTGGAGTTTAGAGAGACGTCGAGGAGACGGGAGGAGGGTTGAGCTCGACACATTCTGCTCTGAGAGCGCAGGTAGGACTGTTACTCTAAAGCTGAGCAGCGTAACGTTACGTTCGCTGGAGCAGGACGAGCCAGCGGCCTCTAACGCAGCTCCTCCACCGCACACTCCCAAAGTCACGGGCTTTAACTGTGTTTACAGCGTCGCGGTTCCTTATTAAAGACTCGTTAAAGGCTTATTTATCCGTAAACAGGCCGTAATGTCGACTACAACACACACATCCGAGCTGTTTGAGAGGAAACAGCTGCTTTAGCTTAGCGAGCATTCAGGCTGGGCTGATGAGAAGCAGGCTGTTCTCGAGTTAAAGGTGTAAAGAGGGCTTTTGCAGGCTTCAAAACCACCAAATACAGCTGATGTTCTTGTGTCCTGACTCTGCACCTACACCCCATGAGCACTTTATTAGGAACACCTCTAATACTGCTCTCAAACTGCCCCAGTTCTAGAGCTGTGTGTTCCCCGGTATGGTAGAACCATTCGTTTATGGTTTTGAGGGTCTATGTTAGTGTGATTGCATGGGGTTTTCATGGAAGCTTCATGCACAGCCCACAGTTCTACCACATCCCAGAGAACACTGGTTTCAGGGCAGACCAGGAAGACCACCGAAGGACTAAACTGCTCAGTTTCACAAAAGCAGCTTGGCTTTTGTGATCATCATGGGCTACATTGCATGATAATAGGCTGTGGTATTCAAGCAGTGATTAACTGGTGGCAGTGGGCCCAGAGATTGGCCAGAAACCTCCCGAAACCATTGCTTTAGGAAAGCCTGCATGCTGCCAGACTCTTGGTCTGACTCATCCCAAAGATGTTCAACTGGATTCAGAGCCTGTGAATGAAGATCACTGAAAAAACCTGAATTCATTAACAGCTTGCTTTGTGACCTGGTGCATCATCATGCTGGAAGTAGCAATGGCCGATTAATGTTAAAGGCCTAAATTGTGCACCCCCTTCACCAGCCTGGACTGTTGACACAGTGTGGGTTGGGTACATGGATTAATGCTGCACCCTACTGTATGTGAGCCTGAGCTGAGTTTGAGATCATCTCTGATAGATAATGCGATGATTACTTGAAGCTGCTGCACCGTATTTGCATTAATTTGTATGTTGCCCTGCTGCATAGTGATTCTCATTAGATAATTACGTGAATGTCATTTATGGTGGTGAGTGGAACTGGAGTGCACTTCCTGTTCAAGCCAATGAGATTTGTTTTCTGTAGTGATCAATTTTCTAGGCAATGGCAAATTCTTTTCTACACATTTAAATTTGCGGCATTTAGCAGACACCCTTATCCAGAGCGACTTACAAAAGTGCTTTGCTGTTCACTCAGAAAATATCCTTAGCTAGTAGATGAGTCTATAATCATGCTTAGATCCTGTTGAAAAACAAATGTCAGATTGGGGACTAACAAGATTCAGAATAAATCTTTATGGAGTTAAATACTCTTGAAAGAGCTGGTCTTCAGTCTGTGTTTGAAGACCGTGAGGGACTGAGCTGTTCAGCCCTCTGGGGGAAGTTCATTCCACCATTTTGGTGCCAGAGCAGAAAAGATGCATGTTTTCATTGTAATGTGAGGGATGGTCGGTCAAGTGGAGCTGTTCTTGAAGCTGGAAGGGCTCTTGGTACAGCTCGACTTTTGACCATTGCTGCCATGTATGGAGGTGCCTGTCCATTTTTGGCTTTGTAGGCCAGCATTAAGGTTTTGAATCTGATGCGAGCAGCTACAGGAAGCCAGTGGAGGGAATGCAGCAGAGAAATTCACAGTGGGATTCTGTTAATAGAGAGAGGTTTTCTATTTCTGTTTGCAGAACAGTCAGTCACATTTGAAGCATAGGTTGTTTTAAATGAATTCCTGACCCTGGTGTGATTTGGCCATGCAACTTTCTGATCTGGAGTCAGACACACTGCCATTGTGCCACGGTCCAGTTGTGTGTGGCCACAAGGCTGTGGGGAATTTTTAACACGGTGGTTGACACATTAAAATACAACTACAAAGTGGTCATTTTAGTTGCTTCATCATAGGCCAGACATCAGTCAATAATGAGAGTCCAAACTAATTATTAGCAGTGTTGATGTACACATGCATCACGAACGCTGTTGAAAATCAATTTTTGGCAATAATATGTGCTTGTTTAAATGCACTACAGTAATCTGATGATGAGACCTCAGACCTCAGAGTCTGTTTAATCAGTAATCCAACTTTCTGAATATGGTGGGTGCCATTTTCGTTACGTAGCAACTCACTAAAACGAGACTGAAATAAAACTTCTTCCTGCAGTTTTTCTTGGGGTGCTTTCCCACCTGCATAATTTGGTCCTATTTTTTAGCCTTTCAGTTTGGTTTGGACAAATAGCAGGTGTGAAAGGTCATGTGCACCATGGTCTGGACCACAGAACCAGAGTTTGGTCCAACCTAAAGGGGTGGTCTAGGTCCGGCATTTTTGCAGTGTGAAAACACTTTTTTTGGATGGTTTGGTCTTTTGGACCAATTGCAGAAAGTTGAAGTAAACTGTCGACACAGATCAAACCATAAAGATGAAAAAGAATTTATCAGGCATTTTGATGAAATCTGTGCATGCACTATGCTATAGTTATATGTGCAACAGACCAACCTTGTGATTCCTACGTGTGGTTTAACTGTAGAATAACCATTATTTATGAACAGAACTAAAGGAATCTGAGGGTAATCTGCCTTGCTCATTTCACCATGAGATGCTCTTGCTTCCAATGGGAGCTGGATTCTGACCGGGAGAATTAGGCACCTGGAAAGACAAACCACAACATATAAAAAACTAGATGTTGGCCGGAAGCCATAGGCCTTTTCCACCAATGTGGAACAGGTTCTGTTCTGGTTTGCAAAACTATTTTTGAATTTGAACCAGAAAAGTTCACAGTGGGAACCGAAAATAGTAGTTTTTCAGTACAACTGCTGTGGGTTTGTCTAGTTGTACAGGAGCTATGACGTACCAATTGTCTCAATTATAGCCTTCTATGTCTTCTTATCACCAAAAGTTGATCCATGTTTGGTCATTGTTTTCTTTCTAGAGAAAAACCAAACAACTTTAACAGCACAGATGCTCGCAGTTAGTCAATAACGTGCCACCATCTTGTCACTTCCATTTACTGACACTGGGCAACTCCCGCTCTTTATGATGTTTTCTGTAGTTCCACTAAACCTGATGTAAACATGGCATGGTTTGCTAAAAAAACACCAAGGATCGTATAAGCCTGAAAGGAACCAGTTCTACCTGAGTTCTTTTGTTGGAAAAGGCCCATCAGTGTCATTTATAGGAACATGCAGGTGATAATAGGATGGTTGAAAGTCCTTTAGTGTAACAAACCAAATGTGTACAATGTAATTCAAACCTGAGCTTTGGCTGAGACCTTGGTCTAGATTTTCAAGTTTGATTTATGCAGGAAAATTAAAGGAATTGGAGTGTGAGGGTGTACCTGTGGAGAAAGTCCAGAAAAAAAGAAAATCAGGTATATACTTCAGTACATATTTCTAATCTAAAGGAATCCATGTATACGATTAGGCATGTCCAGATACTAGAAATTTAGTTCTAATTAAAAAAACAGTAAAATTATGTGCATTAAATGATCGACAGTCCGTCACAATATGACGCTAATGATCAGGTATCTAATTAGCCTAGACATGTTTAAATTGCTGTCTCAGCTAAAAAACATAAATCATGTTAAGACCAAATAAACAAAAATGCTGTAGAAGCATTCCACTCTGCCAGCTGTGATCTAAACTCTGTTTAACCCTTTAATTCATATAGGCTTGTTTGTGGGCTGATACTTCCATTTGATACCCTCACGTCACAAGTTACTGATTCAACTATAAGTTAATGAATCATTTCTAGCAGGTAATGAATCATTTGCAGTAGATGCTGAATCATTTATAGTAGATATGGAAGTATGTTATGGTATCAGACATTTTTCAACCCAAATATGTGATTGGCTGATATTTTTCTAATTTAGTCAATCCTGAGATCTGGTCAGACCTTATGATTCATATTTTGATCCATATATGGACCTCATGAACAGCTGCAGAAACCCAATGAATCCAGTGCTGAAAGCTGCTTTGTGTACAGATAGAATGTCATTTGTTTGGCATGTCTGGGATTCACGTAGGAAGCAGACTACAGACATTAACACCACTAACTGGGACTGTGTATTGGCAAGAATCTGGTAATATGATATGTATCATGATTCAGGAGTCACGATTCAATATATTGTGTTAACAAGGTGATGTCTTTGTGTTTTATTTTAAACTCCCTACGCCAGTTTTAGTTTCATGTAATTTCATCCACCTGAAAATTAACATTTTAATTTGGTTTATATTATACAGAACTAATAATCTAGTGTTTTTGTTCTGAAAAAGCAAGTGTTAATTAAAAATCGATACTATTTTTGAGAATTGTTACAGTATTGCAATAACATAATATCATGTGTATTAATATTTTTTTACACCCCTACCACTAAACGGATCCCACTCTTGAGAGTACATCACTCCACCCAGTACAGTGAGTATCGTAACACAGCAGAGCTAGTAAAGAGCACAGTTCTGTATAGGAATTCATGGGCTCTAGACAGATTACATAATTACATTACAAAAACCCTGGACAATGATGGATTACCAACATAGCCTGGAAAGTTTTGAAAGATGATAAATAACTTGTAATAGATGTTGAGGACTTTAACATATATACTGAATCATTTATAGTTACTAAACTATAGGTCTTAAAATTTTATCTGCGTTCAGTGTGCATCAGTGTCTGTGAAGACATAAGGATAAAAGTTTGTGTGTAAGGGAAGGTGAAGTGTAAAAAGGCAGAAGAGGAGCAATGAGTAACGCTCATTATAAAAAGTAAAGACCTACAGACAAAAGGCTGCATATTGGTGATTAAATTCACATTTTTACATTAGCGCAATGCATATTTTCTCACCCATTTATAAGTTAATGCAAGTTCTCCTGACCTCCCAGGATATTTATGAGCGTTTCTGTGACTATTTTGTAGTGCAATAAAGGATGCAAATGAAAAGGCCTTCTGATGAATAGCCAAGAGACTGTCCCATGCATCACTCAGACAGATTGGAACAGAGCTTTTCGTACTGCTGTGTGTGTTTATAGTATGGGGGCTTCGTGCCAGCAGAAGCCCTCACATAAGTCATTTATAATTAATGTGAGTTATGAAATACTGAGGGGATGTAAAATGAGATTTAATGGCCTGCAATAAGCCACTTAATTTAAACAATGCAGTAAAGTATTTTTTGACTGTGTGAAATAGCCTGACGCATAATGAAATGTCGTCTTGTGTGTGATAGAGCGTAATTTCACAATATAATAATGTCTTCCTCCTTTTTATAATAAACCTCATCCTTGTTTGGCCTTGAGGGCTCATACATTAGGCTGATCACTTTTATGGCAGCGTTCGTTTTAATTGCTGTATTATTTCAGGTTAACGCAGAGCCTTTGTCTTTAACTAGAGGATGTATAAAGTGAAAGCTAGTGAGAGGCTGTTCCTGCTTCAGGGTGTTGGCTGTTTGGATTCAGCGTCATCAGAAAGGAACTCAGTCAGGAATCAGGTGCTGGCTGGCCTTTGTTACTAGAAATGCAGCAAGTGAGTCATGATTAGCACCTGGTATATGCCACTTTATTGGAAACACCTATTTTATATTTCCAGTGAGTGAAAGCACAAGGTTTCTAATAAAGTGCCCAAATGAGGAAAGCTCAGGTAGGTCAGTTAGGAGAGCTGCTAAGTCCAGTAAGTCTGAACGCGTGAGTGTGTGACCTCAGGGGAGTGTGTGTGAATGTCATGGAGATAAGGCAGGTTTCCACCGGGCCAAAGACCTTCGGCCTGAAACTTACGCGTTTTCCTGTCATTGATCCTATGAAAACTGCAAAAGTGTGGGTGTGTTTGTATGTGTGTGTGTGGGGGGGTCAACTTTCATGTAAAAATGAAGAACTGTTTTTCAACAAAATGTGAATCTGGCAGTTATTGGAGCTGATGGAACAGAAAATACAGTAGATTCATATATAGACTGTAGAAGGAAAAGTGTTCACATATGAAAAAATTCAGGAAGAAGCAAATCCATTTGAGTTTTACTGAAATACACGAGTCCATGTGACTAGTTACTACTCATTTGTGCTAAAGGAAATGGGAATACTATGATTCCAGCATTGTCATTTCCTTTAGCACAAACTATGTATAGGACTTCCCCAAACTGGCCACATTCAGCTATTCTGGAGCAACAACAGAAGCCTTTAGCCCCACCTTCTATTTCCAGGCTCCTTCGAGGTTCTGGAGGCATGGCTTCTGGCCATTGTGACATTATCATGGGTGGGTTATTTTGTGGAAAGATGCATAACATTAGCTAATTTGGGTAGCATTGACCTTGTTCTTGTAAATGTCTGGCAGTGATAGCAGTTTAACTGACTTTTCTGAAAAAGGTAGATGCATTTCTTAGTGTTGCATCACAGGTTCCCAGTGGGCCTGCTGTGAGCCATGTCCAACGTCACTACTGTGGCATTAACACACCTCTCGCAGGCCATGTCCAACATTGCTACTGCAGTGTTGGCATGCTGGCTGTGGGCCATATGTATGTAGTTCTCATAGAAAATATATGCAGATCTGTATCTGTTTATCTGTGACTAATAATACACAAATAAACAACAAACTAAATCCATTCACAATGCAACCAAGTGTAGAACTCCTGTAGTAATTCCATTTGTTCACATTGACTTCTCTCATTTTCTGTCTCTTTGGCCTTTTGTTGTCCATTTAGTCTTCTGTTGTCCATTTAGTCTTCTGTTGTCCATTTAGTTTAGACTTTAGGCTGTAGAAAATATGCATGATTTGTTTTTGACAATAAGGTCCATCTGTTATACACACTGACACTCCAGTAATGGCTGTGAATGCAGTTCAGATATCCTGAATGCCATTAGTGAAGTCTGCTAGCTGAAACTTAAAAGCAAGGGTCTGCCTGTCATCAAGATAAGTGGACGTGTTGACGTCTTTGGCCCATACCAAAAAGGCCTTTGAGAAAGTCTGATTAACACAGGAAAGGTTGTTGCTAATAATGTGGATTTAGCGTAAAACAATCCTGCTGGATGCACTTTGCCTTTGTGCTGTTTCTGCCCCAGAGTTGCTCTCATTCCTGCTTGAGTTATTTTTAGTGAAGTGTCAGTGTTCTGATACTTTGGGTATATTTAGATTAAACACCTGATCTTCATGTTGATCAAAATGCCTCAGTATGAAGTGCAGGTTTAGCCTAAATACTGACCAGTTCTCTTTTTTCAGACAAAGCTCTTACAACTCAAAGGCAGTTTAAAGGGTCTTAAACTTAAGACCCTTTTTAAACTTAATTAATTTTTTTTAAAGGTGTAGCAAAATAATTCCTCAGAAATTCAGTGGTGGTGAAGGGAAGCAAATGTCTGATCTGAACTCTGAAAGCTCCCTCACAGAAAGTTATTTCACCAAATGTTTGTGAATTCACTGACTGACGCCTTGGACACCGGAGTTGAGAGAAGATTTGGGCTGGAGGGATACATGCAGGGTACTGTGTGGCAAAAAATAAAACCTCTGGTCAGATTTGCCTTTTCAGATGTTCAAATCACCATTCCACATACAACTCAGAAGAATGTAAACAAATAAAGTGAACTGTAACTCTGAAGAATGTGTTTGAGATCTTGTGAAGTAGTTTCAAAAACAAAGCTTGCTTCAGGATTCCTATTGAAGCCCCCATCCAGCTTGTGGATTACATCACCAGTTCATTTTAGTGTCATTCAGCACGTTTAACACCAAACCAGGTGTTGGATGATGGTTATACATAATACATGAGTCCTGTAAGGAGAGTAAGGTTGCAATGATGGGACATTTTTAATGGTTTTACAACATCACAGTCTGATATTTGACAGTTCTTTTTCTTACCACTATTATTTTTATTGCTATAAGTTACAAAGACCCACAAGGAATGAAAACAGTTAACTAAAACTAAACATGGAAGAAGGTATATGTAGTATATCGTCATTGTCCATCTCCAAAATAGATAGTTTATGAGTAAGTGCAGTTCTATTGGTCCATTCATAATTAAATTATGATACAGTATAAAGAACATTTGTCTAAAACTGGACGGCAACATCATTGGACAGCAATGACATATAAATAGTCTAAAATAAATACATTTTAAAAGCTGTTTGTATCCAGCTAATGTTTGTCATTAGTAAACATTTACTGTCTAAATATTTAATTCAGATTTTTGCAGCTGCAAAAACTTTTATTATTTTATATTATATTTTGTTTTGTTTTTGTAAACATCTGGTGAGGTTATCTTGCATGCTTGTCCAGTTCCTGATTACTGTTTGAAAATGTCATTGGTCTAGCTGGGTTAATCTGTTAATTCTGCTTGCAGAAATCATCTGGGCTCCAAATCCACTAATTTTTTGGGAGTGAATGACGCTCCACCCATACACTCATCACCACGGCGACGATGACAATGGAAGAGATTAAGAATGAAGCAGAGACGGCCTCGATGGTTTCCATGACCCTCTATGCAGTGATGTACCCGGTCTTCAATGAGGTGCGTTTGACAACCAGACTGATTACAGTGCAGCTCCAGAGTCCTTGAGATTAAGCTTTGTTTTTAAGACAAAATTTCAGTAAAAAAAAAATCTGCGTTATACACTCACCCCCTTAAATTAAGTGCAGTTAATCAATCATGACATGCTTGCAGGTGATTTAAGCTTTAAAGGATTCCGTGATGTCTCATAAAGATAACATAATTTTCACTCAGGCCTGTGTGCTTAATAACGCCGGTACTGTTGTTCCATTCAGTTCAGCTTGCATAATATTGCACACAATCTAACCATAGTGTAAAAGCACTTAAGTGAATGTTGCCCTGTGCTCAGGTTTTCATACCAGACTGAAATCAACGAACCCACTAGTTGGTTAGTTGGTGACGTGTTCATGTGTGTTCCTCGCGCTAATTAGAATATAGTTTAACTGCTATTCATTGTTGCAGTAATAATTCCCTCAATATGGATGCAGAGCTGCAGTGCAAACATACAGACTGAGCAGCTGTCTGTCGTGTGAACGATGCACGTCACTAAAACCAACAAAGCAGCCACACAGGTGACCTTCACTGGTTGAAGTCACACAGGTGACCTTCACTGGTTGAAATCCCGCCCTTCAACAAAGGAGCCAATCAGATCACGTTCAACTGCAGGTGGAGGTCACGTCGTCAAAATAAGTCACCAACACATCTGTATGAGTAACACAAGACTTGAATTATGGCAGGAAATTTAGGTAAAAACCAACCTTGTTAGATGTTCCACTTTAATTGGATGTATAAACACTTAAGCATTGATGGCACTAATTAAAACCTTGTAACTGTTCAGTTCATTTTACCTCAGTGTTGTTGGCTTTACCCCATGGCTCTTTCAAATGCCAAATCATTGCTGCTGTATGTCATTAAAACTGGTAATCATCCTTCCATTCCCAGAACTCACTTTAATCAGCAGTGCATGTGGTTCCAGCTAGGCTGAGGTTTAAATGTAAAACCACAGAGCCACACACATACTCACCTCTCTGAAGTCTGAATACATACACTTACACAAAGACTTACTAATCCTAATTATACTCCCTCAATCCCTCCATCAGCAGTGCACATACACAGATGCGCACAAAAAAAAAACCGTTCAGCTGACGTTTTCTTCTCACGTTCGCACCCCCGAAGTCTTTGGAGTATTAATTATGCGCCTATTTAATTAGAGCCAAAAGCTGGCTCACGCCAGAGATTTAATGTTTCTTCTCTTGCAGTAATAGATTTCTGTGTTTAATGTATGCAGTGTGGGCTGCAGGGATAGAGGGTCTCTTAACTGTTGTTTGTGTGTTTGCTTGCTTGCAGCTGGAGAGCGTGAACCTGTCTGCTGCACAGACCTTGCGGGCAGCTTTTATTAAGGTAAGAGATGCACTAGTTTGAAGCATTAGAGAAGGTGTTTGACAAAAAGACAGCTTTACACAGCATGAGGCAAATGTAGCTAGCAGGTATCGGAAGCTTACACCTCACCAATTAGCCTGGTGCAAGGACTTTACATGGTCCTCTTAAATGGACCACATAAGTTCAGAAGTTTGTAGACCTCTACTCCGTCAGTGTTACTTTTGTAGGCCTCCCTCAGCTTCTGCGCTTTTAGGAAGGTTATACGCTTCACTTTGCTGTGAATATTTGACCGTATTCAGTATCACAGAGGTCAGTTCAGGTCAGGATCCCAGGTTTGGATGATTATTTCTGCTACTCCAGGTCTTCTCAAAAGAACTGGATGGAGCTTTGTCACTCCGGAGAACCCCACGGCCCAATGCTGGGAGGCTGTTTACCCCTCTACATTGGTAAAGTGACCTAAGGCACATATGCTCATGGAAGCATACATGTGTTGCTCTCACCAAGAAAAATTCCTTGTATGTGTAACGTACATGGCGGAATAAAGAGATTCTGATTCTGATTCTGATTCACATCTGCTGCGGATGAAAAAATGTCAGTTAATGCCATCTTGAGACACCATGTGGCGCTCTGAACAGCGTAGTTAAAAAAGATTTGGAAAAGGATTGAGTGTAAAATATTCAAAACCCAAAAAAACCCCATTAAAATATGCCTTGATCGGCCCGGATTCTGATATATGGATCAGAATTGGGACATCACTTATTTAAAGTAGTTCTAGAAGTGATGTATCTTCCATCTTAATGAGGTTTCTATGTTTATAGATAACATTTGAGGCAGTAAGTGGCAGAAACCATATCTGCAACACTTTCAAAGGTTACTGAACACCTCCACAGGTTTGAGGAGTGTGTGTGATGATTTTGGACTGCGGTTAGCACCGTGCTAATTGGTGGGGTCTAAGCTTTCATTACTTGTCAGCTACATTAGTGCTGTAGTCCCAGTGCAAAACTGAAGAGCTACTTCACGCATCAAACGTGACTTGGGTGATCGGCTACATCTGGGATAAGGAGGGGAAACTAGGTAGATTAGATTTTTTGATGCACAGCTCTTTTTAAATGACATGAGCTCCACCTTTTCCCTTTCTGTGTGCATTTTTTAGGTTCTGCTTTTCCTGCAGTTGAGTATTTTCCTCTGCTCCATTTGCCACAATGTGGCCACACTTGTAAACAACATTTTATGTTGGTTTCATTGCGCCTTTTTAATCCAAGCTGTTAAAGAAATCCCTGGATGCTGTAAAACTTTTAAATATTAACACGAGTACAAATATTGGCCAATTTGCTGTAATGGTTTCATTTCCAGCCTAATCTGTCCCTTATCGACTGTCTGTGAAGGGCTGTAAATACCAGCAGAGCCCTCTGTTCTTAGTTTTAATGGGTTTTAAGATTAGTAACAGGTCTGCTATTGGAATGCATGGCTGAAATAATGCAGTGTCGATGCAGTCATAAGAATATTAGTTTGCAGGCATAGTGAATTTGCATATGACTTCTTTATAACACAACATTAGCATAAATAATCTGTTACATATTCACTTATGTTCACACAAACTGAAAGACTAGACCTGGCTCTGAAATTGCTTTACATTTTCTCTGTGTAGTACATTAAATATACAGTGAGATTTTTACAAGCCTAAAAATTTCTGCAAAACAGCTGGGAGATGTTGTCATGTTGTCAGGATCTTTTGACTCAGCATCCACTCCCAGCGTAAAGGATGCCTAGATGTGTTTGAGCCTCTTATACATAAAAGTATGAATGAGCCTAATTGAAAGCAGCATTATGTATGCAGCATTTCTTGCTTTTGGGCATTGTTTGCTAAAACAGTGGGAGAGTTTTGCCTTGCCAGCTGTGCCACTCATTCCAGCTGTCATTTCTCATTCCACCTTAAATACTGCAGAAGCTACAGCAGAGTTAAGGTGGAATGAGGTAAGCACACTGCAGTATGTTTGTGTTGTTTCTAATCTTAAAATCACATGCAAGATCATTGAGTTGTTGCCATTTGGGGTAATCACTAAGAATAAAAACTGCTATGAAAATGAAAACATACCACAGGATTCTTGAACTGGTCTTGCCTGCACAGTCACTGCTTCCACACAGCCAGTGTGTTTACTGTGTTTACAAAGAGTGCCTTGCTCCACAATACAATTTACATGTGGCAGACTAGCGGCAGCACGGGCGTATTTCTGCCCCCTATGGTTCAGTTTTATTACTAAATTGAATGCTCTTTGACTGTCCAAATTGCTAACCCGCCACTCTGGAATGTTGTTTGATACAATTTTTCCCACAATCGGCCAGTGATTACAAAGAAAAAAAACGTTGTTTTATGGTTTATTTTACACTGCTACTTATAGTTTGCTATAAGTATTATAGTTTCCTTCTTGCATGCCACACCAATAATTTTTAAAATATTACTATTGTTATTATTATTATTGTTATTATTATTGTTATTATTATTATTATTATTACAACTTCGTTAAATTGAGTGTTGTTTTAATATTTTCTCTTTTTTTACAAGATCGATGCAGCTGAATCATCATCTTCAGATCAGTGCCTCCTTATAAGCAGATGAATGTCTGCTGCACTTTTCTAAACCTTTCATCTGTGTTTTTTCTCACAGGCGGAGAAAGAGAACCCTGGTCTGACACAAGAAATCATCATGAAGATTTTAGAGAAGAAAAGTGTGGAGATCAACTTCACTGAGTCATTATTACGCATGGCTGCAGATGATGTTGAAGGTGTGTATGTGTGCGCGCGTGCTGCCACATTTCAAACCATTATGATCACATGCCTAGTAAGCTGATATTTGGGCCAAAGTAGCCTTTCTGTCAGTTTTTACTGCAGTTTTTACACCTATGTCGCTCTTGTGCATCTATCCCTCCTTGGACCAACATCATTATTTACTTGCCACTGCTGACTGGAAGCATCTTGCAAGCTGGTGCAGACTTGACCCAGCCATCTGGACAAAATGATGTTTTACTCATCAAACTGCTCCTTTCTCCATATTTAAGACAGTTACGACGAGAGTCAACTGCTCAGTTATTGTCTAACAGAGATGTGAAGGCATGACTTTCACATGTATGGTCATTTTTGTGTGGTAACATACACACATTGCACACAAATAACCCCAACTTCGTTCACTCCATCTATGAAGGGGCATAATGTTTGGCTCACCAGCGTATGTAGTAGATCATAGTAGTCATATCAACCCCACTTTAAAATGTATATTTTTCCACTGCCCTTATCCAGCTACTGAAAGGTGTGTACTCTCAATACTTTTAGTACTTCAGCATTTGTGATCAAACACCTGTTGTGCAGGTTCTGATCTCTAGGTGGAGCTGTTTCCCCACAAATGTGAAAATCTGTGTTTTATGGTAGGATTTTTCTCTCCTCATAATTTAATTTCCTCCTCTCTGCAAGCATTTTTGTCACATCTTCAAATTTATGCTACTAATGAATTCACAGGCACACGAAGAGAATCCAGGCAACGGCTTGTGTTTAAATTCAAAATTTACCTCCATCATTAAGCCTTGCCCGTTTTCATACTTTAAGCCCATCTTTTCTCTCTCAACTGTAATCCTGTGTGTGTGTGTGTGTGTGTGTGTGTGTGTGTGTGTGTGTGGTTAGGAGAGCAGCAGCAGTCTTTGTTGAAAATGAATAGCTGGTAGGGTTTGGGATCATGCTAGGAAATAAAAGTGATAAAATGATAAGTATTTGTCTCACCTAGTCATAGTGTTCCATCAAGGTTTGAGCACCCCTGGCTAAATGGCACTCTTCAAACCTGGGCTCATCTAAGTAACTGCCTAAATAAGCAGGGGGAGGCTATAAAAATATCTACTGTGTGGAATATTATTAAGAAATAGCAATTCAGGGGGACTCTGGAGATCAAGATATGAGAGAACAAAAACTTCATCAAGAGAAAAACATTTGTCTGCTGGTAAGAAAGGAGAATCCAAACGTCCTTATGACTGCCAAGAACATGCAGGAATGTTTCACGGAGTCAAGATATCATTCCATCGTTCCACTTTGCAACATTGTCTGCATGAACATCTCTAAGTGCTGCTGTTGCCAGTGGCACTGATAGTATTGCACGGGTAGAAGAACCAACAGATTCTACAAAAAAACAGCAAAACCTGCATGCAGATGTGAAAAATAGATGTTAAATGGCTGAAGCTGAAAAGAGAATGGCTTCAACTTAGTGATCCAGAGCATACCTCAAAATCTGATATGTCCTACTTGATGAGACAAGCTGATGTTATTAGAATGGCCTTCACAGTGCCCTGACCTAAACAGCACAGAAAATGGTCAATTGCGCCGCTTTTTTTTGTTGCCCATGGAACAGCTGCCACTAGAAGTCTATTACCCAGCATAAACCATTCACTCAGTTAGTCAAATGTATGCAGTTGTAACCATCACTGAAGCTCTTCTGCAGTCTACACAACAAGCTTCATGTTTAAATTGTCCAGTTTAACTGCAAACTATTGCGTTGAGCTCCCCCAAAAGAGCATCATGCATTATCCACAGCTGACCAATCAACTCTGTTACCATACCCCCATAAGAAGCCAGGTGGCTTTCCAGCTGTTTTTGACTGCTTTGTTTGTTTGTATTTTGTGTGTATAGAGTACATGATCGAGAGGCAGGAGCGTGAGTTTCAGGACCTGAACGAGAGAGCTCGAGCACTGAAGCAGATCCTCAGCAAAATCCCTGATGAAATTAATGATAGAGTGCGCTTTCTGCAGACTATCAAGTACGTATGAACACACGCAGATGGGTGTGTGGGAAGGTGTTTTTAGGTGGGGATGCTGAATTCACAGAATTGATGATTCATCACCATGAGTGTGAATTGTGACCGGAGATGACAATTCACATGTAACTCTCATCACACCACTGACTTTTACCCTTGTCATGTCGTTTCCTTTTGTACAGTAAATTAATGTCGACTAAGAATGCTGCTGACTACATAACGGACGTAGCCGATTGGACAGCATTATATGCAGCCCTTATTCATGTAAAATCCTGTGAATCCTCAATCCATACAATTTCCCTTTCGGTAACAGTTCTCAGCTTGTTCAGATGCAAATGCATGTTATGGTGGTTCAAAACACAAACTCCTGACTGTAGGGGTAGCCCTTGAGCAAGAAATAAGTTCTTCATGATGCTGCTTTAAATCATAAAGATGTATTAAAATCATTTTTGAAGCAACTGCAATGATGAGTTTAGCCAGCAGTCAGGACCACCTCAATCAGTAACAAATACTGTTTTACAATTTTCACGTTAAGGTGTCCATAATGTTACCTGCATTAGCCTTATCGTTTCATTATTTACACTAGGAAGCAAACTTTATTGATTGGTAACATTTGAGGTAGGAAATAATTTTTTTTTCTCCAAATTATCACCTTTTAAATATGAACATAATCTTGTCAGCTGTAGTTTTATCAGTGGAAGTTGTTTAGTATAAAAATGCAGACCTGAGAGCTTGTCTGTGTGTGTCTGTGTGTGTCTGTGTGTGTCTGTGTGTGTCTGTGTGTGTCTGTGTGTGTGAACACTTTTTCTAACTGATTTATTTGCCTCCAACAGGGATATAGCAAGTGCCATCAAGGAACTGCTGGATACGGTCAACACTGTCTTTAAGAAATACCAGTATCAGAACAGAAGAGTGAGTCACCCCCCCCCCCCCCCCCATTACACCCTTTCAAATCCTCTCTTGAGGATCAATCTATTTGAAGACTACATTTGCAATTTAATTATTTAAATACACACCACATCACTATCACTGGATGAACTATTAACATGGCAGTGGAATGCAGACAATTAGGCTGTCAAAATTCATAATTCCTCTGTAAGAATAGTTATACAAATTCTTTTTCTTTTTTTATGTTCATTAATTTTCCTTTTTTTCTGTGAGAATGCAAGTCATTAATGTAAACGTTTGTCAATTTCAAAAAAGGACGTAAAAAAAAACCGAATTGAAACGAATCAATTCTGGTTCCTAATTTTGTGATTATGATCAAGAATTGTGCAGTTCCTGAGCTATGAAAGACTTTTATTGGTATTGACATTTAAGCCTTGGCGTTTATTATTATTGAATAAAAAAATGGTAGTATTTTCCCTCCCGAATACACCCACATACACAGGAATTAAATCGCCATTTAAAAGTCTGGTCATTAAATACAGTTTCTTTGTGTTTTTCAGGCACTAGAGCATCAGAAGAAAGAGTTTGTGAAATACTCGAAAAGCTTCAGTGACACGCTGAAAACATACTTCAAAGATGGAAAGTAAGCAGCTCTTGAGAACCCCATGCATATTTAATCTGCTTTAAATTACTTGAATTGATTTAAATCATGCTTAATAGCCTTAATGTTTAATATTGTTTGAGCCCAAAAGTGATTGAACTGTGAAGGGCTTATCAACAGCAAAGAAATTAAGTGACAATGCGTATCCTCTACCTTTTAAAGAGTACACTATCAAATTGATTTCAGTAGAGCATGAAATAAAATCATTGAACATTTACAGCAATATCTCTCTTCAGCAACTTCCTGCTGTTGAGTTGGGAAAGGTTTTCACTCGGATGAGACTGTAGCTCTGTGTATATTACAATACCTATGTTTAGCGTTATTAATATTCACCATACTGAGACTGTAGCTCCTCCAATTTTCCTTAGGGTGAAATACATCTTGTCCTACCTCTCAGCAGTAATTATGAATGCTCTTTTGTGAGTGGAGTCTAGAGAGGAAAGGACTTTGGCATTCAGGAAAAGTACTGATCAGAAAAAATGAAAATAATGTTACATGCTATTTATATTACATGGGATGAATGTTTACAATAGCTGTCATCTCTGGTTCAGCTCCATTCCTCCCCAGTCTTGGTCCTAATATGAATTATGTGTCATCTTGGTTAAACCTGTGTTTGCACTTGGCCTCCAGTTCTGCACTTGTATGGGTTATAGTGCCAAACCAAAAAACCTGATCACTTTCATCACCTGTCCCGGCTTCAACAAGGTGGTCAATATTGATTATTGCTGTCAGCTAGATTCCTAATAATTAAATTGAACATAATGACAATGCAGACAAATTTTGATCTGTGTATCTTAACTGTTACACCTCTTCTTTGTCTACCTCCACCCCCATGTCCTCTCTTTTTTTCAGGGCAATAAATGTGTTCATCAGTGCCAACCGGCTGATCCACCAAACCAACCTGATTCTTCAGACTTTTAAAACGGTTGCATAAAGAATCTGCCTTTCACTCTCCCCTCTTTCATTTTGTAACTTTAATATAACCTTTATATGAACATGTACAAACTTTTGGACTGTGTAATTTATGAATCCTGTCTCATGGGGCGAATACTGCAGGCTTGATTTTGCTTTCTTTTCTCCCTCTTCTAATTTCTAATGTTCTCCTGTAGCTGGGTTAGAGACCCACAGATTTTCATGCCGTTTTATTTTCACCTATTCCTTCCTCCCTTTCTCTGTAAATACTGGACTTTTCCTTTCCTGTCTGACCACGCTCAGCTCTGCAGAACCAGAGTGGACAGATGGGTGTTGTATATTTAATAATTATTGGGTAGCAGGAATATTCAAATAAGTAAATAAATACACCACATGTTGGAAAGGTTTCATTGGAATGTGTTTGGGTTTCTTTTCTGTCTTCAATAAGATATGTTTTTTTACCCTGAGGAATATTGCTAATGTTCATTCAACCAGCTCCGTATCTTTTCGGACCCTTTTTAATCCCCCTAAAAACCCTGTGTTTTGAAAAGGATATTAATTAAATGCCTGTGACCTGATTTCAGAGCCTCATCTCCATTGGCAGAGGCTCTAATAAGCTAATTCTGATTATTTCGAGCCATTAAGCAATGAAGAAAATTGGGCACAGTCGCTGAACTGTCCCTCAGGAACTCTGGACCGTGAGAAAATGAGAATCTCAAGCCTCTTACACTCTTCTTGTTGTCCACATGGGTGCACTGAGCTCATATTTTATCTGTATTTTCCTTTAAAAAGTATTTTTCTATTCTCAATATGACATAAAATGTCATGGACAAATTTTCCTTATACTCTGTAACTCATGAAATTGTTTCCAGGTAATGGAGTTCATAAGAGTGTATTAGAAAATGACCATTGATATTTTAACTTGAGTTGAAATGTGTAGAACTGATCAACAGTGGCATGCAAACATCTGCACCCTGCAGTCAAAATTTGCATGGTTAAGTCAGTGGCTGGTTGATTTTTACCAAGATCTTAGACCTTAATTGGTTGTTATGAATGTGGTTTATTCACACACATTACTGGGAGATGCAGATGATGCAAATGTCAGAATTTAAGAAAACTATAATGTACTCCTCAAACCTTGTCTCAAACAATCAGCAGCCATGGACTCCTCTAAGTGGCTGCCTAGCACTGTACACAGTAAAATAATGATTGTGATTTGTCCACAAAGTAGGAGAACAGAAGGAGGTCATGTTGCAAGAACTGCAAGTATCTTTGCTAAAAAGGCAAATCAAAACCCCGGTTTGACTGCACTGAATCATAAGGAATATGGAACAGATGGAGTGATGCTGCGCTGTTATGGTCTTCTTCTGAGCCATCAGAAGAAAACCTAAACTGTTTTATTTTAAGACACTTGAACAATGAGTTAAGAAAGGCCAATATAAATTAACGTAACTGAGCAATAACATCATGCCAAACCATATCCCACGAAAGGATGCTGCGGTGTCCTGAGTGATCTGCATATGGGCCCACCTGCAATGAATGCGAATGGGATTTCTGCCATAGTCACTTGTCTGTGCAGACGAATACTGCCCGACGCTACCGGTCATCATCATTAAGCTGCTGCACTGTGGGAGGTAATACCTTCTTTTGTATATTATTGGTACACAAGACACTGGTTCAAAGGATATTAAAGGCCTGCCCAACTTTGGGAATGGTATGTCTCATCCATTTGACACTATGATTCCTTTCTCAGATTCCAGAAATTCACATCACCTTGCCACGAAGACGCTGCCGTTCAACCTCTCGCATATAATGATACGTCAAAACCTTTACGGGAGTGGGCATTACCAAGCTGTTCTATGAGATAATACCACTTTGTAATCAATTTAAATACCGCTATCCCATGACATTTGGCATGTCAAAGTATTATTACAATGTACATACATGTGTACAGTTTCCATGTGTACCTTCTCCAGAGTGCCTTTAGGTTTCCTGCCTCCCTTGGCATATATAAGCCAAGAGAGTTATAGAAATTTGGCTTATTACACCCATTCTGAAACTTTTGACTGATACTGTACATATATTATGCAGCTTCATGTTGCTAATCAAGAAATCACAGCACAATGACTCAAACAGATATTTTTTTTACTGGTTTACGATCAATCACAACATTATGACTAACTCCTTGTTTCTACACTCAGTGTTCATTTTTATCAGCTTATTATTCGGTTGGTGGGTCATTCTTAGTCATGTAGTGGCCCTGACGTGTAGTGGTGTGTGGCACTGCTGTGTATGATCCACTCATACCAGCCCAACACACACTGACACACCACCTCTGTCGGTGTCACTGCAGTGCTGACAATGACCCACCACCCACATAATACCTGCTCTGTGGTGGTCCTGTCGGTCCTGACCATTAAAGAACAGGGTGAAAGAAGGATAACGAGGTATGCAGAGAAACAAATGGACAGCAGTCCAATTATAAAACTACAAAGTGATGCTGATAAAAGTGAGCAGTGAGTGTAGAAACACGGTGTTCATAATGTGGTTGATTGGAAATCAGTAAAACAAATCAGTTTGAGACGGTCATCATGCTGTGTATGCTACCGCTCAAAAGTTTCCGAACCCATATTGGGTATTGTAAATGTTCTGACTGTGTGTGTGTGTGTGTGTGTGTGTGTACATGCAAACAGCCCCTGGCAAAAACGATGGAATCACCACTCCTGGAGGAAGTTCTTTTAATTGTTTAATTTTGTAGAGAAACGTTAATCACAGAGACATGCCACAAAACTATCTTTTTTCTAAATTAACACACTTGTTAATATTCCACTGAAGCTCCCACAAGTCCTAAGCAGTTAAGCCCTAAAGACAGCCACTGAGCTTTACTCCCCAGACTCTAATCTCAGAAATAAAGACCATTTCACACCGCTCTGCTGTAATCAGCTGCAGTTGTGTAGACTGTAACACACAAATTACAGACATGCATAATGCAAGAATACAGTTCCATCCAGATCTACTGGAACCATTGATACAAGTGAGCCAAAAAAAAGTGGTGAATAAACCAATCGGCCATAATATTATGACCACCACTTTATCTCTACGCTACCTTTAGTATCAGCTCCACTGATCATACATGAGCCTTTTTTGGCCTGGCACTGCTGTATCTGATCCACTTGTACCATCATAACCCACACCAACACACCACCACCATCTCAGTGTCACTGCAGTGCTAATCCATATATCCATATATGCTAATCCAATAATAGCTGCTCTGTGGTGGTGCTGTGAGCTCCTGACCATTGAAGAACATGGTGAAAGGAGGCTAACATGCATGCAGAGAAGCAACTAATATTTATATACAAGCCCTGACAGAAAGGATGGAATCAGCACTCTTCTTTCAATTGGTTAATATTGTAGAAAAAATTTAATCACAGAGACATGGCACAAAACTATCTTTTTACTAAATTACAACCTTCTGGCATTAGGAAACAATAAAAAAAGAGCTGATTACAGCAGAGCGGTGTGAAATGGTCTTTATGTCTGAGATTAGAGTCTGGGGAGTAAAGCTCAGTGGCTGTCTTTAGGGCTTAACTGCTTAGGACTTGTGGGAGCTTCAGTGGAATATTAACAAGTGTCTTTTCCCATCCGAGGGATGCCTGGTAGGAAACATCTTCCAGGTTGAGAAGTGGGTCCACCACCCAGTAGTATCCAGAGAAAATGAGTTCTGTGGTCAGAAACTGATCCATGATCAAGGTCTAGAGCAGTGTTTCTCAACCCTGGTCCTGGAGGCATCTCTGCTCTGAGCACACCTGATTCAACTACTCAGCTCATTAACAAGTCCTTCAGTCCTTGGCAGGAGCTGGGTTAAAGCAAGCAATCCATTAAAAATGCCCAGGACCAGGGTTGAGAAACACTGGACAGGCAATGGGTAACATGAGCTGTGCAGCAACAAATGAGCTGCAGTCTCCAGGCCCTATGATTTGCATGATGATGCATATATGATGAAGCATATTTCCTTAAAGGAATTCCATAAATAAGGGGAAAGATCTGAATAAATGAGAGAAAAATAGGATTTAGAACTAAAACTCTGTGTGCTCTGTGTTTCTAACTGTATGCCAGCAAAGTAGAGCTACAAGCTACAAGTAATTCTACTCTTTAATTATAAAACTTGTATGAATAAGGAAAGTAAAGGAAACCATCTAACACTTGTTACCAGATCCAGGAAATAAAGTGTTTCAGGACCATGTGAATAGTAGGGCCATGTGTTGGATGCGAACTCCAGAATGGCAGATGTTCAAGACCAGGTCTGGGCACAACTGGCCTAAGTGGAGCTTTTGGTTGAGTGCTAAAATACACCCACTACACTAATATTGGGTAGGGCCTCCCAGTGTTCCAGGATTCCACAACCATTTGAAAATATTCCTTTGAGATTCTGGTCCATTCTGACATGATTGAATCACTGAATTTTTCAGGAGCACTTTCATGCTGGGAATCTCCCATTCTGACACATCCCAAATGTGCTTCCTTTCAATCACAAGGCTGCTTCCCTAAACCTCAGGCCACGGCTCCCCACGATGAGATGCTGCTCTGCAGGAGGATGGTACTGTGGACCTGCAAGAATACACTACAGGTGTGACAAGCTACGTCGTAATGCGTGTGGAGAACATAGTGCCTACAAAACCCATGTGGATGTACCCCAATCAAAAACCACGGATAAACAGTGGGTTTTGTTATGCTGCATGCCTGCTCTTCTGCATTGAAGGTATGACCTACGTAAACCCATTAAAGAAGCCAAGCGAAGCTGGAGCAGCACTTCAACACCACTCACACCAGCTCACTATCGGAGCAAGCACAGAGCGGAAATCAGCTGCCATGCTGCCCTACCAGATGAGCTGAATGACTTCTATGCTTGCTTCGAAGAAAAGCACAGACCGGTTGCACTGACTTCAGTTGTAATGAAGTGCTTTGAAAGGCTTGTTTTTTCATATATTCAGAACACCAGTTTGCATATTGTCAAAACAAACGTCATCGGCACTGGCATCCATATAACTCATAGAGCATCCAGACAGTTATGTGAGAATGCTGTTGCTCATCGACAACTAGATTTTCTTAAAGGCAGACACTAGGCTGTCAGGATTGGAAAGAACATCTCCATCACACAGATCATAAAAACAGGGACTATCCCAGGGATGTGTGCTGAGTCCAATACTGTACACGCTGTTCACCCATGACTGTGTTGCCTATGAGGTAACACCCCTATCATAAAATACCACTGTCATGGGACTGATCACCTGGGGAATTTTTGGTCCCATGCCTATTGTATTTGATAAGACAACAATGGCAACATAATTATACATACTCTCTCTCTCTCTCTCTCTCTCTTATATATATATATATATATATATTTAAAAGACAATCTATAACACCAAATAGATAGATAGATATAGATAGAGTTTATTTTTCTTATTGGATGTGTATAAATTTGTGTATTAATTAAATTGTATTAATAGTTTTCTTTTAGTTTTCTTTTAGTTTTCTTTCTTTCTTTTAGTACTTGTGTGGGAGATATATAAAGAATTTCATTGCAAACTGTAACTTCTTGTTCCTCTGTGTATATGACAAAAAATCTTTTGTATCTTAAGCCTAAAGTGTTTTTTTTCTGTGGGACACATCATTTGTTTTTAAAATACGTATATTTTATATTCATAGAAAAATAACTTTTGAATTAAATTGTGAACAAAAAACCCTTTTCACTTCCAATAAGATGAAGTATATTTGCAAGTGTAAAGGAACCAGCAGTGATTAGTTCCCCATGGTGACAGAGTTTGTTGTGTTGTATGGCTAGAGGTGTGAGGAATGAAGTTGGTCTAAATCTCTTCAATACCTCAACAACAATTGTTTCTAAAGCCTGGGGACTTGGGGGAACTGAGCGAGGGGGGCAGCCTGAGAGTGATGTGGAAATCTGTAATAAAACACTAGCATGTGTGTGTGTGTGTGTGTGTGTGTGTGTGTGTGTGTGTGCATGCTGGTGAATAAGTTGCTCCAGGCTCCTCGATGAGCTTTTTCTCTAGTGTCCAATTCAGAACAGAGGAATGGGTTGACTCTACAAAACAAGGCTTCAGTCACTGGTCAGTTGTAGACACCTAAGCCTTTAAAGAAGAGAATAATAAAAACCAAGAATTGCTTTAGGACGTGTGTGTGTGTGTGTGTGTGTGTGTGTGTGTGTGCACCATTTCTACTATTAACCTCTCTCTCTTCCCCATCTCTGATTTTCTCTCCATCCCACCCTCATTGTCTCTGTACCTCTTCAGTTCTTGGTGAAGTACAGAAGTGAACAGAGTACTGTTCAAAGATCCAGAACAGTACGGACCCACAGTGAGAAGATGATGGATGCATGGATTCTTTCTGTTACTCATTCCAGTTCTGTTCCAGACTGTTGGGGGACTTGCTGTGTGTATGTTTCTACTTTTATACTTTTTATATCCATGATGTTTTGATTACAATTGTAATGGTTTCATATCATATCATGCTTATTGTGTCAGTTGCCTATTATAGTGATGACCAAAATATGTTTAAATGCATTCTGAGTTGAAATTGAAATGGAGGAAAGAAAGAACCTGAGAAAAAATAATACTTTGTTCATTTTTGCATTCATTTGCATTTATTTGAGAAGGAAAAACTGTTGTGAGTGTTAAGAAGCTTTGAAATCTACACAGAAACAACAGACTCTTTGACCTGTTCTGGAAAGCAGTTCAACAGTTCAAAAAATTACAACAATTTTTAGTGCTCTTTAAACCTTCAACTGGTTTTTCATGATTAAATGTCTAGCAGACCCACCAACCTATCAAACCATCAAACTATCAACATTCAGTTTGTTTTTTAGTTGAAAAAGAACCATTTTGCCACTGTGAAGCCAGTGATTTGTATTTAGAATTGTATAGCTGCATTATCTACTTTATGATCTTTGCTCTCCATGGTTACGGGAAAACAGAGAACACACTTGTTAAGCTGCTACCCTATACTTGACTTGTATGCTGCCTGTTTGCACTCACATTGACCTATCTCCACTCAGTAATTACTGTTCACGTAATACAGCTACAGCATCTCTAAGTGGAACACAGATTCAGTACTTTAAGCATGTGTGTTGCAGTGTGACACAAACTCTCTGAACTCTCCCACCTCTTCCCAGAAGGACCCATTCCCTTCTCATCTAGGCCCTGATTGACAGCTGTGAGACATAACCATGGCAGGGGTGCTGGAAAGTCGCTTCAGCATGGAGGACCTTAGGAAGATGCAGAACCTGTTTCTGGTGAGAGAAGAAAAGAAGGCACTGCATCTCAGAACACTGCATCAACTAGGACTGCACCATACAATGCTGCATCATAGAACACTGTACATATAGTGATGGCGAGATGTACCCATGAATTACCTGCTATCTCCAAATTTAGGTCATTTTTCTATCATGGCTGTAAAGACAAGAGAGCATGCTGACATGAAACTAAAACCAACTAAGACTGAGACAAAGGACCTTAAATAGACTGACACAGACTGGAAACACCTGGGTATGATTACACACAGGCAGGGCTACACAGAGCAAAGGCGGAGACGAGACCAAAATAAAACAGACACATACTAAAAGCATGTGCTGAACCAAAACAGAACAATGACAGTAAGGGAACGTCAGGAGAGCCTAACAGGACAGAAATGTGACACACTGCCTCATTCTGTACTGCATCATACAACACTGCCTCATTCAGTACTGCATCATACACCACTGCCTCATTCTATACTGCATCATACAACACTGCCTCATTCAGTACTGCATCATACACCACTGCCTCATTCTATACTGCATCATACACCACTGCCTCATTCAGTACTGCATCATACAACACTGCCTCATTCAGCCTCGCATCATACAACACAGCATCATACAACACTGCCTCATCTTATACTGCATCATACAACGCTGCCCCCTATCTAGCACTGCATCATACAACACAGCATCATACAACACTGCCTCATTCTATACTGCATCATACAACACTGCCTCATTCAGTACTGCATCATACAACACTGCCTCATTCAGTACTGCATCATACAACACTGCCTTATTCAGTACTGCATCATACAACACTGCCTTATTCAGTACTGCATCATACAACACAGCCTCATACAACACTGCCTCATTCAGTACGCATCATACAACACCGCCTTATTCAGTACTGCATCATACAACACTGCCCTCATCTAGTACTGCATCATACAACACTGCCTTATCTAGTACTGCATCATACAAACACTGGATCATCCAGTACTACATCATACAACACAGCATCATACAACACTGCATCATTCTCCTATACTGCATCATACAACACTGCATCATTCTGTACTGCATCATACAATACTGCATCATTCTGTACTGCATCATACAACACAGCATCATACAACACTGCCTCATTCTATACTGCATCATACAACACTGCATCATTCTGTACTGCATCATACAACACTGCATCATTCTGTACTACATCATACAACACAGCATCATACAACACTGCATCATTCTATACTGCATCATACAACACTGCATCATTCTGTACTGCATCATACAACACTGCATCATTCTGTACTGCATCATACAACACTGCATCATTCTATACTGCATCATACAACACTGGATCATTCTGTACTACATCATACAACACAGCATCATACAACACTGCATCATACAACACTGCATCATTCTATACTGCATCATACAACACTGCATCATTCTATACTGCATCATACAACACTGGATCATTCTGTACTACATCATACAACACAGCATCATACACTGCATCATCTCTATACTGCATCATACAACACTGCATCATCTCTGTACTGCATCATACAACACTGCATCATTCTGTACTGCATCATACACTGCATCATTCTATACTGCATCATACGTACACTGCACTCGCTCTGTACTGCATCATACAACACTGCATCATTCTGTACTGCATCATACAACACTGGATCATTCAGTACTGCATCATACAACACTGCATCATTCTGTACTGCATCATACAACACTGCATCATTCAGTACTGCATCATACAACACTGCATCATTCTGTACAGCATCATACAACACTGGATCATTCAGTACTGCCTCATACAACACAGCATCATATTAACATCGTCTCATTCAGTACTGCATCATACAACACTGCATCATGCTACAACACTGCATCATTCTGTACTGCATCATACAACACTGGATCATTCAGTACTGCCTCATACAACACTGCATCATTCAGTACTGCATCATACAACACTGGATCATTCAGTACTGCCTCATACAAACACTTTCCGCATCATACAACACTGCATCATTCTCGTACTGCAGCATACAACACTGGATCATTCAGTACTGCCTCCTTACATAAATACAGCATCATACAACACCGCCTTCATTCAGTACTGCATCATACAACACTGCATCATACAACACTGCATCATTCTGTACTCTCGCATCATACAACACTGCATCATTCTGTACTGCATCATACAACACTGCATCATTCTGTACAGCATCACAACACTGGACTCAGTACTGCCTCATACAACACAGCATCATACAACACTGCCTCATTCAGTACTGCATCATACAACACTGCATCATACAACACTGCATCATTCTGTACTGCATCATACAACACAGCATCATTCTGTACTGCATCATACAACACTGCATCATTCTGTACAGCATCATGCCAACACTCTCTCGGATCATCCAGTACCGCCTCATACAACACAGCATCATACAACACTGCCTCATTCAGTACTGCATCATACAACACTGCATCATACAACACTGCATCATTCTGTACTGCATCATACAACACTGCCTCATTCAGTACTGCATCATACAACACTGCATCATACAACACTGCATCATTCTGTACTGCATCATACAACACTGTCTTATTCAGTACTGCATCATACAACACTGCCTCATACAACACTGCATCATTCTGTACTGCAGCATACAACACTGCCTTATTCAGTACTGCATCATACAACACTGCCTCATACAACACTGCATCATTCTGTACTGCATCATACAACACTGCATCATACAACACTGCATCATTCTGTACTGCATCATACAACACTGCCTTATTCAGTACTGCATCATACAACACTGCCTTTTATTCAGTACTCGCATCATACAACACTGCCTCATACAACACTACTGCCTCATTCAGTACCGCATCATGCCAAATTGCATCATACACCGCATCATTCTGTACTGCATCATACAACACTGCCTTATTCAGTACTGCATCATACAACACTGCCTCATACAACACTGCATCATTCAGTACTGCATCATACAACACTGGATCATTCAGTACTGCCTCATACAACACTGCATCATTCTGTACTGCAGCATACAACACTGGATCATTCAGTACTGCCTCATACAACACAGCATCATACAACACTGCCTCATTCAGTACTGCATCATACAACACTGCATCATACAACACTGCATCATTCAGTACTGCATCATAACACTGCCTAATCTAGTACTGCATCATACAACACTGCATCATACAACAACATTGCATCTGGTCTAGTACTGCATCATACAACACTGCATCATTCAGTACTGCATCATACAACACTGCATCATTCAGTACTGCATCATACAACACTGCATCATACAACACTGCATCATTCTGTACTGCATCATACAACACTGCATCATTCAGTACTGCATCATACAACACTGCATCATTCAGTACTGCATCATACAACACTGCATCATTCAGTACTGCATCATACAACACTGCATCATACAACACTGCACTACTGTACTGCAGCATATAACACAGCATCATACAACACTGATCATCTAGTACTGCATCATACAACACTGCATCATACAACACTGCATCATCTAGTACTGCATCACAACACTGCATCATTCAGTACTGCATCATACAACACTGCATCATACAACACTGCATCATTCTGTACTGCATCATACAACACTGCATCATTCAGTACTGCATCATACAACACTGCATCATTCAGTACTGCATTCATACAACACTGCATCATTCAGTACTGCATCATACAACACTGCATCATACAACACTGCATCATTCTGTACTGCATCATACAACACTGCATCATACAACACTGCCTCATTCAGTACTGCATCATACAACACTGCATCATACAACACTGCATCATTCAGTACTGCATCATACAACACTGCATCATTCTGTACTGCAGCATACAACACTGGATCATACAACACTGGATCATACAACACAGCATCATACAACACTGCATCAAAAAAACACATTAACACACTTGTTAACCATTAACACTTTTTGGTTGATATTATTCCCTTCTGTAGCCATCCGATGGCTCCGATGCTCCTGTGTCCATGCAGAAGGAAGAATTTGTGAAGCAGGTGTGGTCTGTGATTGGCCATGGCTCTCAGGAGGAGTATGGCCATTTCTTTGACAGTGTAGATGTGTCCAGAGAAGGCTGGGTGAACTGGGAGCGAATGGCCTCTTTCCTTCTCTTGGGCCTGTCTGAGAAGGAGGAGCATGCCAGGGCAGCAGTTGTGCCCCACTGGAGACCTCCCCGCACACTGCCTGCACCGCACAGGGACAGGCTATACAGCATCACACACATGCCTACATCTGGCCGCTACCTTAGCATGAGTAAAGAGGGCACACTGTCTGTGTGGGAGGAAAAAAGCCTCACCCTGCTGCGGAGCCACCGCCTGGCCAATGACTCCGTCAAACCCAAAGACCTGTGGGCAACAGGCATGGTGGTGCTGCCCAATGTGCACAAGGTAAACACATGCTGAAAACCAGTTTGAAAGTAGCTTCAGTCTAATTGCACCAGTTGGTCAGCTGTGTCTCTGCTGTTCCTGCTCCAGATTGCTGTTTCCTTCACCAGTAAGGAGATCCATTTCTATGATCTACTCTCCAAGCAGGAGTTCAACATTCAGTATAAACTTAATGGCTTGCTTTACACTCCTATCAGCCTCAACTACTGGTATCATCCAGAGCAGCCAGAGCAGGCCATTCTCAGCTTTGGGGATGTTGGTGGACAGGTAAGTCTAGAGAGACTATTATACATTTCCCCTCACTCCTCAAACACCTGTTCTTATCAGGTATCCACAATGAATTATTTTTTTATATACTATGAATTATTCAGCATAAATGGTGTTAACCTCAGAGGATAGCTGGGGAGTGCTCAAGCTTCAGTGTGTTATCTTGTGAGTGAGGTTAAACACTGGCCAGTGTGCTCATGGCAAGACAACAAGCTTTATCAGACTTTGAGTGATGCTTGATAATGGGTGCCAGATGGATTGTGCGGGCATTTAACATTCTGTGATCCACAGTGTCATTTATTCTTTTTGTGGAGGTACATGAAGTTTATGAAGGCCCAGTGGACCCAACCCATGCCATGAGAATACACCCCACACCATTAAGGAACCACCACCAGCCTGTAGAATGCCTTGTTGACAACTGGGGTCCGTGACTCCATGACAACTGCACCACACAAGAATGCTACCATGAGCCTGACTTGGTACCATGACTTGTTTGACCACAATTCACATTGACAGTCCAGTAGGGTCCAGTTAGCAACCTCAGGAGCACAGGTGAGGCACTGTGTCATGGTGTTAACAAACATACTCTCGTAGGTCTTCTACTCCTATATCCCATGGAGGCTAAAGAACACTGCACTGACATGTGGAATATGCATGTGGGACCTCCTGCACTGAATGTGGAGTGTGATGTGGAACGTGAATGTGGAGTCAATTGTCCGATCAATTGACAAATCTTGCATGGATCTAGGATGTATTCCTGGTACACACATGACACTGTGGATCAAGAAATATTAAACGCCTGCACCAGTTTGGAACATTCATCTGGTTCCCACTATCATGCCTCACTCACAATCATTAATAATTCATATCGTCTTGCCATGAACACGCTGGCCAACATGCAGTGCGTGAGAGTATGAGTATATCACAGATATGTCTGTGTGTGTCTGTGTTTGAGGTGAGTGGTGTTTGTTTCAGGTCTGCGCTGATTTCTCTGTTTGAAAGGCCGAGTGGAGGTGTGGAGCAGGATCCAACCATCAGCATTAGCTGGGCTGAGCTCCAGCAGGGACGTCATAGTTGCTGCTACACTGTTGCACACACTGCACACTCTGGACATTGGGTCCGCACAGGTGAGTCTGACACACCCATACCACCCACACACCCATACGGTGAACAGCTGTACTTTACAATGAAAAACTGCTAAAAACGGATGTGGAAATGGATGAATGAATCATTATCCACTGTGAATTATTCTGTTTCTGTTCATAATAATTTTCTTATTCACTATGAATGATAAATTATTGACTATAAATGATTCAGTAACAATGAATTATTCAGTATCTACTATGAATTCTTTAGTTTTCACTATGAATTATTCTGTATCCACTATGAATTTCTAACTTATACTAGTTACTATGTTATTATTTTTTCTTGTATCAGTTCTTTATGATCAATTATCTAAGTGTTCAGTTATCCCAGGTTTGAAGTACTGTAATTTACCAGTGCAAGATGTTTTATTACTTTTTATTGTGTTTGAAAAATAGAAGCCCTTTGCTATATTTAGGTGCAATGAGTACACACACACACACACACACACACACACACACACACACACACACACACACACATTATTTGTAGGTTATATTACATTCAATATAAATTTAAATAATGCAGATGTAAGTGTTGCAAACTAGACATTCAAAGTTATTTTAAGTTTTATTTTTAAGTAAGACATTTCATGTCTTTCCTGAGACAGACAAATATGGACAGATAGACATGCAGGCAGACTTATAGAAAGAGATATATTTTTAAATGGATAAAAGTATTGGGACACCTGTCTCTACTGTCTACTGTCTAAGAGCATTAGGATGTGAGGTTCAGGATTTTGGATGATCACCACCCCACCTCACCCCAGCTTCCCTACTCATCACAAAAGTATTGACAGGAGCACCATCATCCCAGAGAACACAGTTCCACTGCTTCACAGCTCAATGCTGAGGGTCTTTATAGCCCTCTATCCCACACCTGGCATTAGGCATCGTCCCAATAGGGTCATGTTTATCTCCTCCAGAAAGTCCTATTCTATTGGCATTACTTCACTACAGGGACTAGACAAGCTGTGTGTGCATTTGCACATCTGTGTCAGCAATGGGGCCAACTTAATGTATCTGAATGCATTCATCAGAAGAAGTGTCCACAAACATTTAGACAGTGTATCATGGTATTTGCAGCTTATTTTCAGTATGTTTGAATAATTGGTCCATTTGAAAAGTTCTATATGATATGGGCCCTTTAAACCCCAGCTTGTGCTGCTTGAAATAGTAATATGACTTGTTTAGCACATGTATCTACAACAAAACTGGTGTTCTCTCATCGAAAACAGTGATTCCAAACTGTTGATCGTCATGTGCAGTGTTGAGAACTCCTGCAGACATAATTGTGCTGCTGTAGAATATTATTGGCAGCTCTGCGTCTCACAGAGACACACAACCTCAAGCTGGATAAGATGTACAAGTGTAAGTGTGTGTGTGTGTGTGTGTATGTGTGTGTGTTTGTGGGTGAACGGGCTCCTCAGAGACGGCGGAGGATGACAGAGAGAATAGAAGCTGAAGTAAACAAGAATAACAAACACAAGAGAGCAGAATGAAACACAACGGAACATGAAAAGGACTTGTTAATTGAAAATTGCTGGGTGCTTTATCTCCCCGGCTGTAGGCGGGATTCTTTTGAAGTTCTTCCCACCCTGGAGAGTCATCTAGTGTTTAGGATTAGACACGCTGCTCGTATGCATATGTGTGTGTGTGTGAGTTTGAAAGCACTCTGTCTTGGTGGCATGCAGGCCTTGAGGCCTACACTGTTCAAAGGTATGTGTCTCTCACCCCGAAACCGCTCTGGTGGGCTCTTGAGTGTGCTTAACCTGCATTTGATCCTTGGAGTGGGACATTTTACTGGATCAGCTCATTTCTTCTCCTAATTTCCCAATAAAACAGACCACTCAGGGCTCAGACAAACATTGTTCTCTCATGTGTTTGATACACTCATAATAGATTTGGGTCATTCCTTGGGTCATTACAACCTAATCCCTGCCTAAACCCCCAATTTGTTTCAAGTCATTTATCACCCTCCCTATTGGTCCCATTTAATGATATACTAAATTATTGTTGATATTAAATGGAAATTTGTCCCCCTGCTGCAGTGACAGCCTCCACTCTTCTGAGAAGACATTACGCTAAATATCGGAAACACCTTGTGAGGATTTGATGGCATGCTGCTACAGGAGAGCATCAGTGAGGTCAAGAACCAATGTTGGATGATTAGCCCTAACACACCAGCTTATCCCAAAAATTATTAGATGGAGCTCTATTGCTTTAAAGAACATCCCACCCCTGTTGCTGGGGGACTTTATACTCTTCTGACCAGTGCCACACTGCCATACTGTGCAATGACATATTAAAGTAGCTGAAATCACCAAATAAATCAAGTTGAGTAAAAGTTGTCAACAGCCAGATGGTCATGTCACAACCAGATGGTGTGGGGTGCAACATTTAATGTATCTGGAACCATGGTTCTACCTTTACAATTGAATAGCAGCAAACAAAACATACAGTGACAGAAAAGCCTATGGACCAGTTTACAGGAGGACAGTTGTAAGTACAAGAGACACATGGTGACTGAAGTGCCCTTGAACATGGCCCTTATCTTATAAGGGCCTTATCATGGCCCTTATAGGCCTGCCCACCACTCTGGGCATGTGTGCTCACTGCTCCGTAGTGTGTGAATTCACTCGAGTGTATGTGTGGCTTTCATTGTGTGGATTAGTAACATTCGGAGGACAAATCTTCCTGTGTGCAAGCACATTGGGTCTATATGCATGTTCACGCTTACTATACCCACACATGCATGTGTGTACCATGGGTTCGTGTTATGGTTGGAGGTGAATCCAGGCTGGCAAACCATATGCATATCAATAACATTCCAACTCCAGACTGTTTGCTCTGATTGTGTGATTTGAGCTTGTGTACAGCTTGTTGTCTTAATCAAACATGTGTTGCTTTGCATACTAGTATTTTATACTGATTTCTTTCCCAAAAGAATGACTAGTGTGCATTAAATTTATGTATTCTTCTTATGTGCTGACGTTACAAACACCAATCCATCCACATGGGGTACTACCTCAACAATGCTGGCAACCGCTTGAGACATCATAGAAAGCACCACTATAGCAACTGCCTAGCAGCCACATAAGAACATCCTTGCAACCACTAAGCAACTTCAAGGCAACCAATTAAGCTGTCCACTGATTCTGCTAATCCTTCAGGAAATTAATTTTTCTAGTTATTATTGCTGTTCTTTAATGTGTTTAGACATAATGTAGTTAGATTTCGTTTCAGGGCTGGACGTGTGACTTAATTCAAATCTGATTGATTTTGTTTTATTAACAAGGGAGGTAGTCAACTGACCCCTTCACCCTCTCAACGGCGCACAGCCATAGCAGCCCACCAGGAATTTTATCAATGGCCAGTCCATCCCTGTTTCATTTTGGGCCGATGTTCCTTCTTTACTAATAGAATTAAACTGTCAGTTTTGAAAATTATAATGTAAAAATTATATTGTAAATTATATTCATTATCAAACAATGGCTACACCAAGAAGGAATCAAGAGATTGCAATGCACATGGAATGCTGTCATGGAGTCATTGATAGGGCTTCAGTGATGAGTCCTGCTTTTGTCTTAGTGGAGACGTCCAATAAATCCACGTGGAGGCGTGGTGGTAATCCTGAAGATCAATGGTTTGTTGTTACTCATCACATGTCTCGAAGCCTGATGTCATGGTGTGTGGTGCAGTTTCATACTGCAGATGCCAGATCACCATTGCTCTTCATTACAGGCACTTTGACAGCCCAACATTACGTTAATGAGGTCCTGCAACCACTGCAACAGTCTCCAACTATCAGGACAATGCTCATCCACCTACTGCTGGATTTCAAGAGCTTGCCTTGAAGACACAGATACTATGCCATGGTTATTCGCATTGCCAGACCTATATCCTATTGAAAATATTTGGGATGTGTGGGATGTGCTATTATCACAAAATCAGCAGAAACTGAGTGAGAACATTCAAAGTGCATGGACTGGTTTATCATAGATCACAATTAGGAACCTCTGTAACTCCATGCAGAGACATCTAGCATGTTACTTGATGCCATGCTGAGAGACACTACTTCTGTAGGTGTAGCTCAATAAATATTACCCATATCAATCTACATGTTTAATCATTTATTGTTCCTGGTAGCCTTTATCTCCCTTTTGAATAGCAATGCAGACCGACACTTCCTTTTGGGTGCAACTATTTGTGCTTAGGACCCCACAGGACCACCACAGAGCAGGAATTATGTGGGTGCCGGGCCATTCTCAGCACTGCTGTGACACTGACATGATGTTGGTGTTAGTGTGGGATGTGCTGGAGTGGATCAGACACAGCAGTGCTGCTGGAGTTTTTAAACACGGTGTCCTCTCACTGTCCACTCTATTAGACACTGCTACCTAGTTGTTCCACCTTGTAGATGTAAATTCAGAGACAGAAGGTCATCTGTTTCAGCACATTTTGGGTTTGTCACCTTCTTGTCCTTCATGAGTGCTCATAGGACGCTGCCCACAGCATGCTTTTGGCTGGATATTTTTGATTGGTGGACTATTCTCAGATCAGCTGTGACACTGAGGGGATTAAACACTCCAGCAGCACTGCTGTGTCTAATCCACTCACACTAGTGGAACACACACTACTATGTCAATGTCACTGCAGTGCCGAGAATGATCCACCACCCCCAAAATACCCACTATGTGGTGGTGCTGAGGGGTCCTGGCCATTGGAGAAAGGAGGATAACAAAGTATGTGGAAAATCAGATGGACTACAGTCTGTAATTATAGAACTATAAAGTGCTATGAAGTAAAGTCAGTGGAGCTGATTAAACAGACAAGTGGGTTAAGAATCAATGTTATAGCTGATCAGTGAAAGTACATATAAAGGGTTGTATAGATACCTGTACATGTTGCTTTGTGTATAACCACACCAAATGGAGAATTTCTGCCCCCTCAGTGCAGTTCCTGGGGTCTCTGGAAGCTTTTGCCTCCTGCAGCACTTCCACTAAAAACAGCATGGTGCTGGGCTGGAAGGAGTCAGAGTCTAGACCTCTCAGAGTCACTGCTTTTCACACCGAGAAGGGCATAAGCGATCTGGACTTCCATCCTGGACTCAACCTCATTGGTACTAATTAGTTTCGAACAGCTAATGGAAGTTCATTTAATTGACCTCACTGACCACTTCACTATAAACCCTAACCTTGCTCTTGCCTTAATGAACATACAGGTCCTCTGTATACAGTCGTATGAATAAGTATGAGTATTCCTGTTCAAATGATGTTGCTGTACTGAGTGAAAATAATGTAACAAAACCTCCATTTAGACACAAGTACAAAATATTTACTGAACATGAATAGAAAGACTGGTCGCCTGGTCGCCTGGTGGTTGGGGAACCAGCCTTGAGACTGGAAGGCTGCTGGTTTGTTTCCCTGAGCTGGCAGGACATAAGCGAATTGCCCTTGAGCAAGGCACTTAACTCCTCAGCGGTTCCCCCGGGCACCATGAATAGGACTGCCCACTCCTCTGGGCACATGTGCTCACTGCTCCGAGTATGTGAATTCACTAGTGTGTATGTGTGTTTCACTTTGTCGATAGGCTACATACAGGTGGGCACCAAGGTGGAAGGGTTTCTGATAAAGTGGTCAGGAAGGGACTTGTTTGTCATTTCTGCTGATGCCTTTTTGTGTAGTCATTTGATCTGTTGCTATCTCTCACTTGTAGCCACAGCAGGCGTGAATAACCAGGTGTGCCTCTGGAACCCTTACCTTGTCTCCAAGCCAGTGGGCATCCTCCGAGGTCACGTGAACAGTGTGGTGGCTGTGAAATTCATTCTGGGAAAAAGGCAACTGATAAGCTTTTCAAAAGACAAGGTGAGGAGGAAGGCCAGGAGCTTGGTTATATGAAAAGTTTATTGTAAGTTTATTGTATTATTTTATGTGATATAATATAATGTGCAGAATAATATGCAGAGCATGGAAACAATATGTTATTTTGTGCATTATTACAGATTATAATGTGATTCTAGTTATTTTTACAGGCATTAATTAAGGCTTTATTGTACAAAGAGCAAAACCTTAATGTATCCTTCATTTCTATTCCTTAAAGTAAAGTGGTATCACTGTATTTTTTGTCTCACTTCAAAGTTTATATTTGCACACTTTAATGAGTCTAGGGGGTCAGAAAGCATAACAGTCCACAACAAAACCTTTTATGTAAAATTGTTTATGAATTTTATTTCTCAGGTTCAGACACTGAAGTTTAAGGGCCTGAACAACAGCTTAGAAATAGCATATCTTCATGAAAATATCTGTCCCAAATATATCTCACAAAAGAAACTAGCAATGAAGATTCATTGCTAACATCAGATGACACATCTACAAAATGTGGACTTTTAAAAGCTGTCTCTGTCAGACCCAATGTCAACAGTCCATGTACTTATGATATCATATGTGATGTAGGCTGGGTTGTAGCTTTTTTGAGAAACAGTGTCTCTATTCTTTCTTCATTTAAGAAACTTTTACATTTCTGGTTCACTAACAGTCTGCATCAGGCACCCACAGCTGCATTGTCTCAAACTAAACATTTAATTGATTTGTGTTTTTCTGCAACATGTTATTATTTGTGCATTTCTGTTATAATAATCTGCAATACCCCTCCTACTGGACTTTTCCTATATTCTCCATATTATATATTCTACATATTGTTTTATGATCCGCTGTGGCGACCCTTAAAGGGAGCAGCCAACAGAAGTAATGTATATGTAAAAAGATGTACATTTTATTATATACATTATTATTATCTTCTTCTCTATCTATACTGTATTGATGCTGCTGCTGGAATCTTAATTTCGCTGAGGGAACCCGCCCAAAGGGATCAATAAAGTTCTTATCTTATCTTAGTTTTTAGTTTGAACCCAACTGACCTCACAATTTATACTTTTAATAATATAATAAATCATTAGTGGCATTACCAGCCCACTATAGACTACTGTCTGCCCCTAAGGTTGTACTTCTCACTACTTCCCTGGACCACTGGGTTGAGAAATCCTGTTGTAACATATAGCTAAATCAACAGAATCATCACCCTGACCTTTCCATATTTTGATCATTATTTGTTAGTTATCAGTTTGTAGCTCCAATGCAGAAATCTTGTAGCAAACTCCAGACAGCAAACATGTCATGGCTGACTGATAGGAGTAGTTCTGTAAATGTGATTTGTGGTCAAACAACATTTTTGAACCTTTAGGATTCTGTCTGTCAGGTGTTGCGAGTTTGGGACGTAGCAAGTCAGCTTGACCTTGACCTTGACCTTGACCTTTAGGATTCTGTCTGTCAGGTGTTGCGAGTTTGGGACGTAGCAAGTCAGCTGTGTATCCAGCGCATCGCAGGTGTCTTCCCCAAGACCCAGGAGTGTAAGACGTTACTTTTCTACCACGAAGAGCGATTACGCCTGTTCCTCTCCTTCAACAGCACGCTTCTCCTGCTGGAGGCCAAAAAAGAGTCTGGGAGGAGAACACTGAGCCACGAAAGTGCCGTCACCTGTGTCCTCTACAACTCTCTCTTCAGACAGGTGGGGGCAGTGTGGCATCACAGAACCACACCATTATTCTCTCCATCTCTCAGGTCAATGTGAAAAGAGAGGGAGAGAGAGACAGAGAGACACCTTGCACTGTTGTGTGTGGGAGATATCTGCTGCCTGAGATGCTCCAAACTGGTTCTGCATCTGTTGCTTTGTTGTTTACCGTGAGATTTTAAAGGAGCAGATTTTCCCTCTTTAATCTGTCAAATTGAAAAATGAGTAAGGTTGGGACAGTGTGTGAGGGAAGTGTGTAGGGAATGTTTGAGCAGGTCTAGTCAGTCACGCACACACACACACACACACACACACACACACACACACACACACACACACACACACACACACACACTCACTGAGACTTTGTCTGTAAGTAACGCTGTTGCTGCTTTGTGTGGTCCAAGGTCATCAGCAGTGATGCCAGTTCTGTTGTGACTTGCTGGCTCATGGACACAGGTCAGAAGGTCAAGCAGTTTTCCCGTTGTCATGGCAAAGCAGAGATTTCCACCATGGCACTGGATGACACGCAGACGAGACTGTTTACTGCTGGCATGGACGGTGTGATCAAGGTCAGAGGTCACAACCAGCACAAGACTTATGTCACATATTTCTTTCTGCTTTAGTCCAGTTGCTCTGAAATTTTTAAATACATTAACAGTTTTTCTGTTCAGAAGTTTTGCCGCAACAACTACAGACTAAACTGCGATTCATTTAATCATCTAATGCCTTAAGAAAGAGCAGCAACAGTAGTAGTAGCTGCAGTAACTGCAACGGCATTAGTAATAGTAATTGTATTAGCAGCAATAATACAAATAGAAGTAATAGTAGTGACCATAGTAGCAACAGTAGTCATAAGAGTTATAAGATTAGCAATAGTAAAAGTAGTAGCAGTAGTAGTAATAGTAGCAGCAGTAATAGCAATAGTAATTGTAGTAGTAATAAAAGTAATAATAGTATCAGTTGTAATAGTAGTAATATTATCAGTTGTAGTAGTAGTAGTAGTAGTAGTAATAGTAGTAATAGTATCAGTTGTAATAGTAGTAGTAGTAATAGTAGTAATAGTATCAGTTGTAATAGTAGTAGTAGTAGTAGTAATAGTAGTAATAGTATCAGTTGTAATAGTAGTAGTAGTAGTAGTAGTAGTAATAGTATCAGTTGTAATAGTAGCAGCAGCAGCAGCAGTAGTAATATCATTTGTAGTTGTAGTAGCATTAGTAATAGTAGTAGTAATAGTAATAATATCAGTTGTAATAGTAGTAATAGCAGTAACAATAGTAGTAATGGAAGTGATAGTAGAATTAGTAGCATTTGTAGTAGTAGTGGCAGCAGCAGTAGTAGTAATTAACCAGACATATAACGTAGGATATCATAGTGGAAGCATTATTATCATAACCATGTCATGTGGATGTTTATATATTATGCATTTACTTCCACTATATTTCTCTTACTCAGTTAATGCTCTTTATGCTGTTAAATGCTTCATGTTTAAGTTCAACAATTATGAGCATCTTTAAGTTATTTGATAGCCTTTTACAAACACAGTGTATTACTTTTTACTACTGGAGTCATAGTTGTAGGTTCTGCAGTAATAGCTGCAACATCTGTCGCAGTAATAGTAGCAGTAGTACTAATAGTATCGTGTTCAGTAGCAGTAGTAGCAGTGGTATCCAAGACATATGTGAAGAGAGAGGTTTGACTTGACTGGTAAACAGATCAGTCTGTATTGCAAAAGAAGTGTGGGCATCTGACTCTAAGCACACACCTACACCACAGTGCAGAAAGTCTGCATGAGGATGTTTGTGCAATTTTGACTAAGCACACATCCACTCCATGTGCACATCCATCATCCTGCATTTTGGTATATATTTGTTGCCTCCTGGCTCTTGTTTGTTTGGGTGATGATAATATGTGTTCTGTGTGTGTGTGTGTGTGTGTGTGTGTGTGTGTGTGTGTGTGTGTGTGTGTGTGTGTATGTCTGTGTGTCTGTGTGTGTGTGTGACAGGTGTGGGACTTTAATGGACATTGTCACCACAGCCTAAATGCAGGCCGAGGCTTGGCGGTGGAGATCTCTCAGATACTGGTGCTGAAAAGGACTATACTGGTGATTGGTTGGGAAAGGTGAGAGAGATTTACTGGAATAAAGGAGTTTGGTTTCAAATAAAGAATTTGCAGAGAGTTAACCTCAAATGTAATCAATAATCCAAGACTTATGTGGACATCTTTAATTTAGCCTTGGAACCTGGAGGCCAGAGGTGTTATCCACTACACTATCCCACCTAAGATATATGGCTGTACTGTACTTACTTCATTCTCATCAATACTTTCCTCTCCTTGACAATATCCTCTGTAATGGTCATCACTTCTGTATTCTTGCTTAATATTTGGGTAATAAGTCACTTTGTTATGGCAAAAGGATTTCTGGTTTTGGTTGGGCCGATTGGTTTAGCATAATCGAAAACAACGCCTTCACGATGGACTCGGATTGGATAGCCCAGGAGTGTCAGTCAAATGGCATGAATGTAAATGTACGTGTCGAGCAAGGCATGGACTTCGGTTTTGTCTCAATGTGTCAGCAACCTTGGGTAGCAGGATTAGGTCTGGAAGGTTACTGGTTCAATCCCCTGGACTTACAGGGGAGTGGTGGAAGTGAAGGAACACCACTTTATATTTATCAAGCAAGGTACCTAACCCCCAATGTCTCAAAAGTGTTTTACTCACTGCCCCTATTCACTAGTGTGTGTGTGTGCTCAAGTGGGATTCTGTTTCTTAAAACCCAGTAGGCCTTTCACAGAAGCTCCTTGTAAATCAACAGTTACACCGTTTCATTTGGCCTCTACCCCGTCCATTGAATCTAGTCATCTAGTCAAATGGCAGCTCTGCCCCTCTTTTTACCTGAGAGTACCAAACATATCACCTCAGTTTTTAGATGGCAGCATTTCAGAATTAATAACTGACCTGGGGCAGATCTGATTCCAAGTGCACTTATGAGCAGCAGGCGTGACAATCCGTGACTTGCAGTCCATGACTTGCATAGATCACACTGCCTTAAACTGTTCACCACTTCAGATTCGAGAATCTGTTATTCGCAGTCATGTAACTCCAGGGATTCCCAACATAAGCACTGAATTCAGTGGGAGGCATCTTCTTCAGAGTCCCTGCTCCATCTTCTCCATGCAGCCTTAATTCTATGAACTGCTATTCAGAGCATAAGTACAGACAACAGTCAGAGCTATCTTCTCTGAGGCATGTAGTCTCATAGCAGCTCTCTTGTGCACTGGAATGAAACTGGGACTTGTGAGTATCCCCATATATTCCCCAAAGGAACTGTCAAAGGAGCCTCCTGATCAGATACAGGCCAGTTTTCATCTAGTTTACACCTTTCCATCACAGGCTGTATTTTTATGAAGAAAAGTGGCATTTAAAATGTTCAAATCCAGCCTCTATTACCAAGTGTCTGTCCATCTTTGTGCACCCCTGCTTGCTCTTCTGCTGCCTTCATACCTAATCCACACCCTTCATTTTGCAGGCCACCAAGTACCAGTTTACTTGGTTTGCACAGTCACCAGGAGCTTGCACACTGACACCACCCTGGTGACCCTAAATTGGGATGGGTACACTTGACGTTTTGATAGCTTTCATAGTGTCACTCTTTGTTTAACCTCTACTCTCAGACCTGTTTAAGAAGGCAGACCTGACTGGCAGGAAATTGACAAAGAAACCTCGCTTATTTATATCAATTCTTTTGCAAGTTCAGTGCCAGTGGTAGGACTTACTATGGCTGCCCCCTTACTGTATATCGATTATGTGCATCTGGGCTGTATCTGTTGCATCTTGTGATTTAAAGAGCAACATCAGTGGAATTAATGAAAATGCAGCACAAACTCAATCTGGTAGCTGGTTGTTTGTCTTAATAGTGTATGGCTTTACACAAATATAGCATCTGTTGGTCAGTGAATCTCAGAAAAAGGTCTATGGTATGATATATGTATTTTGACTATGATATTATTTAAGTGGACAGTGGGGCCCTGCTTCAAAACAGTGTTAATGATGTGGTGACAATGTTGAACAAGGCTACTATCTGTGTTTTTAATGTAATTTTAAAAGGCTATATGATTCAGTTCCAGTGAATTCCAGAAAAATTAGAAGCCATGAAGTTATCAATGAACTGATGTTTCCTTTATGTAAGTTAAAGCCAAATTCTTCACAGCATTCTGCAGTCAGAACCTTTTTGCTAAAGGATAAAAGGTATCTCCCAAAGCTAAGTGTCTCCAATCATTTGATGGCCTTTGTATGTCCAGTAAGAAAGCAAAAGATGGCATGTGACTGAGGGAACCAAAAAGTGAACCCGAAGTCCCGTCAGCACGAGAAGCTCTTGAAACTCACAAAAGAAGAGGAAAAAGAAAGAGATAATGAAAGAAACCCATTTTGTCACCGTTTGAGAGATGACTGTGGGCTGGGTGTTTGTCATTGCTGTCATTTCTAACATTCCATCTAAGATCTACTACTGTGTGTGTGTGTCTGTGTCTGTGGCATGTTTTGAGAACACACCATCTCTCACCTCACTGTTCCTCTTCTCATTCCTCCAAACTTGTCCTCGCCTGTGTGTGTGTGTGTATCGTTCTTTCTCTCATCATCTTACGCTGATGTTAGCAGGCCCATCATTGCTGGTTAGCGTCAGCTCTGATATGCTGAGAGCACTGCTGCTGTTGAAAGCTGTGAAAACACTCTGAGGAGTCAGACAAGGCAGTGTGCAGGAGGAGTGAGTGAGGCAGGGAGTGTAGTCATGTGTCCAGGCTTTATTCTGCCTGACAGACACAAACCAAACCAGACTTTTAAACATAGACTTGGACACTTTCTGGTTCTTACAGTCATATCCTATCACTTTCTCATCTCACCACTGGGCAGATCAGAAGTTTGTGGACACATGCACAAACTTCTAAATCTGTGTTATGAATTTCTTTCAGTAATGTTGTATGTAGAGGCCTCTCATTCATGTAAATATTACTAACATTGTTAGACACATCAGCCAGAGACCAGGCATTGAATCCCCTTTTGTGATGTCAGAAAGCATGAGAACTCACCTCTATACCAAAAACACTTCTGTGCTTTTGACAATAGTTTGGAATAAAATCTGCCAGAACATTAATCAGACCAAATCTGCTCTTCATCTTGAGGATTAATCTGTGATAAATATGCTTGCTTGTTTTTGTGTTTTCCTGCTCTAACACACACAGCTCATCTCAGCAAGAGCTCATTATTATTTGGATCAGCTGTGTTGGAATTAGGGGAAACTCTGGGACACCAGGACCATGATTAAGAAACACTGAACTAGTGGAATGTTGGTGCAGCACAACAGATAACATCACCAGTGAGCCACCACAACATGTGGTTCAGTTCCAAGACTGGGCAACTATGCTGTGCTACACCAATAAGAGTATACACACACACACACACACACACACACACACACACACACACACACACACACACACACACACACACACACACACACACACACAGTACCAGTCAAAAGTTTGGACACACTTGACTGAATGTACTAAAGATGACATTTTTTTTTTTTTTTGAGTGTCAGCTAATAACAATATATACTCCATTTTCAAAAGTATTAGACCACCTGCAAGGTAAATAAAAGAGTTAATCCTGCTTTGTTGGGGTATCTGTCTCTAATGTTCAGGGAGGGCTTTCAGTTACATTCTCGAGCACTTCACTGAGGATCTGAACTGAAGTGTTGGGCTGCATGCAGACCGTGAGACTTGGAAAACTCTGTGTAGTGTATGTATCTAATACATATAATGTATAAACCAAAATAGTTAATTTATAACTACAATTAGACAAAATCCATACTAGTAGAGAATTGTTTCCTATTTGTCATGTGTTCTTAATTATACAAAACACTTCCATTTGGTTTATATAGAACCGGACAGACACGTTATTTGTAGGAGTGTAGGTGTGTATATATATATATATATATATATATATATATATATATATATATATATATATATATATTGCCTGGTGGCAGGTCACACACTCACCTTTAGTTTTGATGATGGTGCACATTTGCTGTGTTCCACAAGGTTTTGCAATGTCACTTTTATTTCTGTCCAGAGTTGCATTAATTTTCCCCTAGATCTTGTATTGATGATGGGAGATTTGGGCCACTGCACAAAGTCTGGACTCAATCCATGGCCAATCCATGTGTGAAAATTGTGTCTCATGCTCCCTGAACCACTGTTTCATAATTTGGAATATGCCCATGCTATGTGAGAAGAAAAAAATCCATTGATAGAATAACCTGGTCATTCAGTATATCTAGGTAGTCAGCTGACCTTATTCTTTGGGCACATAACATTGCTGAACCGAGACCTGACCAACTGCAGCAGCCCCTGATCAAAGCACTACCCCCATAGGCACTAGGCATGATGAGTGCATCACTTCAGCCCCCTCTCTTCTTCACCTGATGCACCCATCATTCGGGAACAGGGTAAATCTGAACTCATCTGACCACGTGACCTTCTTCCATTGATCCACAATCCAATCTTTAGGCTCCCAAGCAAATTGAAGTTTTGCTGGTTTTCTTAAGACTACACAGCTGTTTACTCCTAATCCTCTAATCCGTGAGTGTGAAAATGCTCTTACTTTCACTATTAAACACATATGTTTTCTATTATTTATTTTCAGGTATCGCTGATCATGATCATTCAAGATTTTTTTTCTGACCACATTCCTTGCTCAAAGATGATGTTCCTCACTGTCCTTCGACTTTCTAATAATGCATTGGATAATTCCTAACTCAATTTCTCTGCTTGATGCATGGCAATAATTTAACCAATAATTCTGAAACAGATTAACATCTTTACCATGACCACAGGATGTGTGTGCATATATATATATATATATATATATATATATAGCATTAGTGAGGTAAGGATGTTGGAAGTTCACTGCCCACCTCATCCATAACTCCACAGCTCACCCCAAAATTATAGGGCCATCATTCCAGAAAACACAGTTCCACTGCTCCACAGCTCAGTGCTGGGGGCTTTGTACATCTCTAGCCCTCTTAACCAAGACAGTGGGCAGTTACATGCGATTTTCCAGGCTTCATATCTCAGGATCAGAGTAACCCAGAGACATGATACACATATCATAAACTATAAAATCATATTTTTTTTATTTCTATTACTTCAAGTATTTTGAAGAATGTATTATTATAAATATCCTCGTCAATTTATTTTATTAATTTATATTTAATTATTCAAATATATTTTTATGTTTTGTATGCTGTACTGTCCTTTTTACTAAAAAGACCTTATTAATCATTTTCTTCTTTCTGTGTCTCTGTTCAGGATGATCACAGTGTTCAGGCTGAACTCATTCTCTCAATATTTTGTACAGCCGGCAGAGTGGATGGGTGGGGTTCAGCATCGGGATGATGTTCTGTGTGCAGCTTTCAGACCACCACAGACTTTAGTCACAGGTACACTCCATTTCTTCTCTCCCCAGCTTTGTTTTGTTCTCCTGCTCTGCAGCCTCAGTCTTCATCTGGAGTCTGTAGTACACCTCATCTCTTCTTCCTCTAACCAGAGCTTCCTCATACAGCATTTGCAAGCATGTTCTAATGGAAACATATGCCAGATACAGTGGGGCATTTAGTCAGCCACTGATTGTGCATAAAGATAAGAAGGGTCTGTAATTGCAGGAAATCACATTGTAGGATTTTTAAAGAATTTATTTGTACATTAAGGTGGAAAATAAGTGTTTGGTCACCGACAGACAAGCAAAATTTCTGGCTCTCACAGACCTGTAACATCTTCTTTAAGAAGGATTTCTGTCCTCAACTCATTACCTGTTTTAATGGTACCTGTTTGACCTCGTTATCTGTATAAAAGACACCTGTCCACAGCCTCAAACAGTCAGACTCCAAACTCAACCATGGCCAAAACCAAAGAGCTGTTGAAGAACACCAGAAAGAGAACTGTAGACCTGCACCAGGCTGGAAAGTGTGAATCTACAATAGACAAGCAAGTTGGTGTGAATAAATCAACTGTGGGAGCAATTGTAAGAAAATGGAAGACATACAAGACCATACAAGATACAAGATAATCTCCCTTGAATCTGGGGCCCCACTCAAGATCTCATCCTGTGGGGTCAAAATGATCATGAGAATGGTGAGCAAAAATCCCAGAACCACACAGAGAGACCTGATGAATGACCTGCAGAGAGATGGGACAAAAGTAAGAAAGGCTACCATCAGTAACTATGCTGAGAGGGACTCAAGACCTGCGATGCCAGATGTGTGCCCCTGCTTAAGCCAGTACATGTGTGGGACCGTATGAAGTTTGTCAGAGCATATGAATGATCCAGAACAGGATTGGAGAGTATCATGTGGTCAAACTTTTTGGTAATAACTCAACTCATCATGTTTGAAAGAAGAAGAGTTGCATCCCAAAAACACTATACCTACTGCAAAGGGGACAGGATGACTGATCCATTTTAAGGGAACAATGAACGGGGCCATGTATTGTGAGATTTTAAGCCAAAACACTTTCCATCAGTGAGAGCATTGAAGATGGAACTTGCCTGGGTCTTCCAGCATAACAATGACCCTAAACACACCACTCGGCCAATGAAAGAGTGCACCCGTAAAAAGCATTTCAAGGTCCTGGAGTGGCCAAGCCAGTGTCCAGACCTCAACCCCAGAGAAACATTTTGGAAGGAGCTGAAAGTCTGTGTTGCCCAGCGACAAAACATCACTGCTCTAGAGGAGATCTGCATGGAGGAATGGGCCAAAATACAGCTATAGTGTGTGGAAACCTGGTGAACACTTTCAGGAAACGTTTGACCTCTGTCATTTCTAACAAAGGTTATGTTACAAAGTATGGAGTTGAACTTATAACACAAATACAAATAAAAAAACCCCCAAATAAATACTTTATAAATCCTACAATGTGATTTCCTGGATTTTTTTCAGATTTTCTCTCTCATAGTTGAAGTGTACCTATGATGAAATGAGACATGAACAGAAGAGTTGTAGTGTCCAGCCATTCAGTGAGTCTGTCTGTTATATACATGTATAGGTGCAAAAGAGGAGCTCAAACCCTGAGAGGTTGACAGTAAAAAACATTTCTTTCCTGCATTTTAGGAGAGACATGTTCTGGTGTGTTTAGACAAGGTGCCTGCAGGCTGTCTCTTCATCACTTTGGAGGCACCAAGTCCCATGAGTTGCTGTGTTTTGCTTGGAAACTTTGGGCAAGTGCTCACCCCAGTTTCTGCCCCTAAGGTCTGTCCCACTGGGTGTTTTTTATCAACCATGCAACAGACTTTCTTGCTACACCCTACATTTGGGACTGCATTGGAAGTGATTGTGATGATGTGAAGCTTATAGAACCTGTTTGCTTTGTTGGACATGACATACTGCCAGTGGTGATCCTTCAGGACAACCTACTGGGCTTGGATGCCTTAGACTGCAAGTCAAGAGTTCTCTATTTGTTGTACCCACTGCCTTGTATCCCAGTTTTCATGGGGAGATTTGGGTGGGAACTGGTTTCATCATGTCATTTCATCATTCTCTTCCACCCCTGGCAGTCAGTAAATAAAAAACAACCCTAGATAAAGATTTCATTGTGGTTATATGAGTAGTGGAAGACCACTGAGGTTCCTGATCACTCAGCTTTGGAAGAAGAACCAGGTCCTGCAGGATGTCCTCTGAGAAGCACTGGTGATCATCTACTCACAGTTACATTCATAGGATTCTAGTCAGTCAGTGGCTGACATGCTTTTTACCAGTCTGCAAACGTTGTCCGTCAGGCAGCCACAGGTCCTCAAACATGCTTTAATGGAGAAAATTTAATAATAAGTAAGTAATACATTTTACACTTTTAGATACAGTATGTGGAGATTTCACCGAACTATCACATTACCCTGTAACATACTGATGGTAGATTTTATTGCCTTCTCTGAAGTCCTGTCACGGCCAACGTAAGTCTTTGAGCATGTGACGGTCAGTCAGGAGAGAGCGGCCAGCGCCTCTGGCCATCAGCGCTCACCTCGGCTTCCCCATTAGAGCACTGATTAGAATGGGCTGCAGCCTGTGTCAGAATGGATGTTATTAGCGGTCTTGGATAAGTAGTAGGGCTGATGGGCAGATGAATAATGGAGGTCCAGCTCTGCCTCTTTTCCTCTGGACCTGAAGCCCTCTGCTCTGCTCTTCTTCATTCCTCTTTTAAAAGCCTCACCCATCTGCAGCTTTCAGAGGCTTTGACATGGCTGAGTTGTGATGATGAACGTGTTTTCTGGTTTGAATATAAAGAGTCACAGGAACCTTCTGACACGCTGTCCTTGTCTGGTTGCTGTCAGGGTTATGAGTTTGCAATTGCTGGTCATTGCAATGTAATCAAATTAAAAAGGCATGATCTGAATGAGCTTTGTGGTGATGCTGTCCCAGTTGGGCTAGATAGCTGACTTTTTTGTTTGGGCATTATTTAGAAGAACAAATGCAGTGCCTATTTAGTTTAAAACTGTACTATTCAGTAGTTATTTAGTAGATGCAAAGGTTCTGTATGTGAATACTTAAAAGGTTTTTTGCCTCATGAAAATCTGGCTTTGGCTTGGTGTAGATTGTTCTGAATGGCACCTTAATGGGTTCTACTAGTGGCATGGTTTGTAGACCCGTGGTTCGTCTGCCTTCATTTTGATAAACTCTTCTACATTCATAAATTACCAATGGCAAACATATTGCTTTTTTTCGTTTGGGCAGGCAGCAGTGATGGTGAGATTATAGTGTGGAACAACAGCACTGAAAATGCACTTCGCAAACTCAGCCTGAACACACAACATAGAGACCTCAAGTCCAAATCAGGTAATGCCTTTAACTTTCAGTTAATGCCATTTCTAGCCTCTTTCTCATGAAGTGTTTCCGATAAAGTGGCCAGTGCTTACATCACCTGCATTAAAATCTAATGTCTCTTTGTTCATCGCTGAAGAGAACACCTTCCGTAAAGCTAGCGCTACAAGTCCTAGACGACCATCAGTAAACTCTGTTGCTAAGATGCTCAGTAGCGTCCCCTGTGGTGAAGAGGACAGTGAGAGTTATGGTATCACCAGACTGGCCTTTCTTGAGGGCCGAAAGGGAGCGGTTGACTCAGGTAAAGTAATCTGAAAGAGGGACAGACACAAGTAAGGGAATAAAATGACTGAAATGTCAATATTATTTCTTATAATATTCAATATATAGTACAGAACTGTCTAAAAGTCATCTAATTGTTTAAAGCTATGTATTTCAGCAGCAACCTCTAAAACTTCATGATTAGAATAAACCTAAATAAACATAAAGTCAGTGGTCAGTTAGAGTGTTTACTTTGAAACACTATATGACATTAGAATAAACCCAAATTAGTTCTAAATAACATAACGCATAAAAACTAATTATGATCCGTAACACTTATGATTGTGTAATTTTGTTCAGGTGGGGCCGATCTTGTGTCCTGTGGGGGATCAGGTGTTGTACGTTTTTGGAACTCTGTGAATTGTCAGCTTGTGGGTGAATTTGTGGCTCACAAAGTCTCAGGGACCATCATTCTGACTGTGGACAGCAGTGGACACTACCTGGCCACAGCAGACATGGATGGTGAGGTGAAAGAGTGGGACATACAGGTGAGACCTGATTTTTGTGTGGGAAAATGCAGGACACACATCACAAACACAGTAAGCAGCATGTTTACCAGGCTTCAGTGTTGATTAGAAATAAGTTTAAATCTGACATCTCAACTGTGACATCCAGAGCAAAGAACATGTTGCTTTAATGTCTGTTTGAAGTTATCATAAACCTTTATATCCAAAATGGCAACTTTATAGGCAAGGAGAAAAACCCCTTAAGCTTTAATGGACGTCAGTGTTAAAAGATCCTATTCCAAGTCATTTTGGAGCATTTCTTATGCTCTTTTTTATTGGAATATACGTATAGAACAACCAGATTGTGCCAGATTCACAAAGTGTTGACTTTAACTCTTAGAACCTTAGATCCACACTTTGTGGGCAGTTACATGTTGTTTTCTAGGCTTCATAACAGATACATATATATAACAAAGACATTCTCTCTAACCATTGTATCTCATCATTGTCTGATGAATAATCTGCAAGTAATCCAGTTCGGAAAACAGCTAAAATTCCCTCATTTCCAACTGAATTAATCCCAGTTTAAACTGTAAAGAATCCTTCCATGTTTTCTGCTCTGTCCTTGTGTAGATGTTCTATACAGCCTCCAACTGATCAGCTGGAGTGGGTGGGGCTGATGACATCACTGAACCAGATATTGGGTTACAGAGGAAAATGAGAAGGGGTTCACAGTATTCAAATTTCAGAATAAAAGTCCTTAGAATCGATAAAAAGTAAATTCAAGGCACAAGTTTAGTTTTGATCAAACATGGTGAAAATCATAAATGGGTTTAAATTCTCTTATTTTTTACATCTCAAATGAAGACAAAAAAATCTATCTAATGTAGTTTGTCATACTACAAAGACTTGTTAGTTTATTAGCTAGTTACCGTAACAAATGCTTACAAAGTTAGGTTACTTTTCCTGTAATTGTGGTTTTATGTCACAGTTGCAAAAGGTGGGAAATTTCTGAAGACATCATCACCCAGCTTTTTGACACTGTTTTGTGTGACCAATAGGCTACTAAGGACAATAGAGAGATGTATTGAAAATGTCACTGAATGACAAAATGAAAACAGACATGTGTTTGGTTTAAATAGATAATGTTTACATCTCGAATAAATGCATCGTCAGCACTGCACATTAACAGGAGTAGATGAGTTGATGTTAAAGGGTTCAAATGACTTTGCTGTAATTATTAAACTACAGTGTCATTTGATTCCTATTTTCATCCATAAAACATTGTGTTCTTCAGTATTTTGAGGGGACATCACTGCATCCTCCCCTCATCACTGCTGCCACGTTTTTGTCCTTGAGAGACGAAGGGAGGTTGACATTGAAACAGAAAGATTGATGGTGGGCAAAGGGGGTGTTTGTCAATTTCTCCATAACTTTCCCCCGAAATATAACCGCTCACTCCGATGAGGATGGATTGGGTGTTCGTTTTCATTTTACTGCTTTAACAACTCATGATAATTTGTAGCCTCGCGTTTAGCCGTCAGACGGCCCACTTGTCTGATGTAATTGCCTTACAGGCATTCTAATGGATTGCCATGGTTTCTCTCCAGGAGGACATGGCTTTTATTCAAGCGCCTGTCTATTCCACTGTGTGTACCAGGCCTCCCCTGCTCTAACCTAATTACCTCTGCTGATTCTTTAAAAGTATTTTACACTGAGTTTTATTTTTCCCTCTGTCTTCTTTATGCTGTAGACAGAGTCAGAAGTCAGCCCAGGTTTTTGTTTTATTTCATTTTAAATGTATGTGAATTGCATAGCTCAAGTTACACTATATGGGCAAAAATATTGGGACACCTGCTCATTCATGTTTTTCTTCTGAAAACAAGAGTATTTATGAGGGTTTATCCTGCTTTTGTTGGAGTAACTGCTGTCCAGGAAAGGCTTACGTTAAGATGTTGGAACATTGCTGTGAGGTTTTGATTGCATTTAGAGTCTAGAACATTAGTGAGGGTCATCCCTATCTCCCTGGCCAGACCAATACTATCTGTCTGTCTGTCTATATATCTGTCCGTACATCCATCTGTCCAGTCTGTACTTCTGTTGGGTATTGACATGTTAATGTATGTTCTCAAGATTATACCACAATTATACTGTATCACAGTTACCAGTTTGCACTCACTCACCATTTTTCCCACTAATTCCACTTTATTAGAAAACCCAACCTTGTACTTCCACTCACTGGCCACTTTATTAGAAACATCTACCTGGTATATACCTAGTAACCACTGGTGATCAATCAGTGGTGCAGTTTCTGTTGTTTTTACACAGGTCACTGTCAATGCTTTAGGTTCTCAAAAAGTGTCATGTTTTTTTTTCTTTTAGGAGTACTGTCTTATCCCTAGTGACAGTGTAGCCAATCAGGCTCCAGTGTTGCTGTCCATTCTCCGCCCTCACATCGACTGTGTCACTCACCTTGAGACGTGTGTCCATGGTGACCAACTTTTCCTCCTCAGTGTATCAGCAGACTGCAGCGTGGCCCTCAGCTACCTGCCTGGACCCACCATTGGGATTTTTGGCCAGGTGGGTTGTCCACTCTACACATCATCCTTTTCATAGAGACCTGATAATTTTTTTTTTTCACCACTTAAAAAATTAAGCCATTATATACTGTGAACTTTTTATGATGAATAGACCATTTGTATTAATACTGACTTTGTATTAAACCCAAACCATCGCATTACTTATGCTGGCAAAACAGTGTGGCATCATATAACTCTAAATATCATAGATACCACCTAGCAGTACCATAGCAAACCACCTTGGAACTATCTAACATCACCACAGCAAATACACAACAACAGTATATCATCCACTTAGCAACCACTTAGCGACACCATAATAAAAACTTGTTTACCACTCAGCACAAACTGTTTAACCATAATGACCACCCAGAAATACCCTAACAAAATCCTAACAGCCCCATAGCAACCATCTAACACCTCCATAACTTCCACATAGCCGCTTTATAAAAATCCAATAACAAAAATTTTGCTTACCATGTCAAGCCCCTAGAAAATGCTTGCACACAGGGGGATTTGCATTTTATCAATCCACAGGAAATCAAACCTTCACTTACAAGGTTGGTTTCCTAACCACCAGGCCATGGCTGGCCCCAACAGACGAACACACACTGCCTGTTGGGAAATCGAACCCCACTCTTCTGCATGACAGGCAGAGATACTGTCCACTATACTAATGAGGAAAACCTCCAAGCACTTACACACTTACAGCTGCCTAAAAGTGGGAAACCCTTAAGCTATGCAACTATTCTGTTTCCTTCAGGACATTTTCTATGTTCTTATGTTACGAAAGACAGACTGTACATTCTCAATTATGAACAACAAAATCTGCCATTACAGCTAAAAATACCATGTTACTCAGCATCACACACTCTTCACACACTGAACATGTTCTGATGGGTTGATTATAGTTGAACTGCTTGGCAAAAGAGTAGATATGATTTTTTGCTGAACTATCACTTTAAATATCTGGTCTTGATGCTGCAGAGCTGCGGTGTTCAGAGCACACCAGGCCTGCCAGACTTTTAGTCTGTATTGATTTGTGATAAAAGTGTGGAGTTTTCTTCATGAGCTATCGGACAGCGGGGTTCTGAGCATGACAGAGAAACTCCCAGCACAAAGCTTGTTACAGGATGAGTAGAAAACACACACACACACACACACACACACACACACACACACACACACACACACACACACACACACACACACACACACACACACACACACCTCAAACAGCCATGGCCTGCATTAGAGTAGCTCAAGGCTATGTTTGTAAACTTTTGGCTCCCTTTTTGTTGTTGTTGTTGTTGTTGGAGCCTCGGGCCATGTGAATGTATGTGTTATAGATCAGAGCTGCATTTGCAATGCTTTCAGCTCTCGCCTAAAACAGTACCAACGTCCAACTCACAAACAAGTCCCTCTTTTCAACGGACTCCTTTCAAAATATTCAACTGATTCACAATTTCTACCGAACCATACTTTCTGCAGCATCTTCACAGTGTTAATCTCAGTTTTCCTTCCAGTACATTTGAAGTTTGAAGAGTTTGAAGTTGTATGCAGTGATGGATTGGCCATCAGGAGAACCCAGGAAAAAACCCAGTGGGTTCCTATGGATGTGGGCGGCTGAGAGGGTGAAGGGGTCGGCTGTTACCCCCACCCCACCCCCCTAGTCGACCGGCCGGTCTGTATAAGGCACAGGACTGTGTCTTGAAGAACATATGTCAGTCTTGAAGGCACTGTAACAAAAATAGTTCTTTTTTTTAAGTGTTTTCTTTTTTAAAGCTGCTTTCACACCCAATGCGGAAAATTTGCTGCTATACTTTCAAACACATTTACTGTGCGGAGCTCAGCAGCACAGCAGTAAGTGGAGTTTGCCGTGGCAGATGCTCAGGGTCAAATAAAGTTGAAATGTTTTCAATGTTTGTGTGATTCACATCAGCCAAGTGTCAGCACAGCCAATAGGAGAGCAGATAGAAATACAGAGAGCTACAAAAAGCTACAGAAAAAAATTCTCACTTTTGTGCCCAATCAGCTAATGCTGTGTGTACAAGTGGTGTTAACAGCAACTAGTACATTATGCATGAACTGCATTCAATGTGAAAACAGATTAGGTTAGTTGGCCGTAGAAAAATAAACTATAGCTGTTTTAGTGCACATGTTCTAATAGAGTTATTATTATTATTATTATTATTATTATTATTATTATTATTATTGTTATTATTATTATTATTATTATTATATTAATAACCACATTGATAATATTCTATTGTATTATTAATATTAATTATGTAGACCAGGAGTGTCAAACCATTTCTGCAATTCTCATTTAATTAATTGGCCAGTCTTGAAACAACTGATTACATGTTCTTCAGTTTTTCAATTTCTGACTGAAAACCCACAGCCACTCTGCCCTGTTGCAGATACAGTTTTATACCCCTGATGACTCTGAGGAACTATTGGTTCAGAAATGCTTGAAATTGTACAGTATGAACAATTCACTACCTATTATTAATTAAACAGCTTATAGTATGTATTATTATCTATCTGCTGTGTTATTATTCAGTATCCACTATGAATGATTTAGTAATTACATTTTTACTAACTATTCAGTGTCAGCTATAAAATAATTAATATGAATTATATAAAAACATTTTAAATTTAGAAGAATTTGTTTAATTCCGTAACTATGAGAGTGGGGAATTTAATTGTTCAGATTAGTTAAGATCAGCCTATTTATATATATACTGTTTAAATGCTCTTTGTGTTGTGTGTTTGTGCATTAGATAAGAGCTTTACTTTTCTTAAAGTGTGATAGACAGAATATTCCTTCTGCATTTAACCCATCCATGCAGTGAACATACACATACACACTGGTGAGGAAACACACACACACACACACACACACACACACACACACACACACACACACACACACACACGCACACACACATCACAGTGAAACAGTGAGCACATGTGCCCATATATCACTATCACAGTAGAAGAATCAGGTTGGGTCTTTTTAATATTGTTGCAAACATTAAGTCAATTGTTGAAATGTCAAATTCACATTTTTGTCCACCAGGAGATACACTGGCACTTGGGAGCACCTGGGGGATGCCTGGTGCAGAAAAAGAAGGAAGAACCAGAGGAGAGCATGGATAAAAAGTCTACCTGCAGTCCAGAATGCTCAGGAACTGACCAGTGCAAACTAGAGAAGGATGAGAAGGAAAAACAGCCAGACACACAGTGAGTTTGTGCACTCTCTGTAGAACCAAGTCTTGGTTCTTGTTGCCATTATTGTTGCTTTCATTGTCATTTGTGTGGTTGTTGTCATTGTCATTGTTGTCCTTATTGGTGTTGTCATTGTTGATGTTATAATTGCTGTTGTTGTTTCCATTGTTGCCATTGTTGTTGTTTCTGTTGCTTTTGTCATTGTTGTCATTGTGGTGATTGTCACTGTTGTATTTGTTGTCATTTTTATTACAGTTGTTGTTTTCCTTTAACTTGAATCACTTTATTGTCAGCAGTTTTGTTGCTGTTTTGCTGGAGAGTTGTGGATCTCAGAGTCTGAATGCACTGCTTATATGCAGTAATGTAATCTCCTGATAAAGGCCTTCATTAAAGCTGCCAGTGTGACTGTGTGAAGAAGAGCTGCACTTTGGCTAAACTCTGTGATGAAAAGCTGCCTCCTACTTTAATAAAGTAGCTGGAGCTTAACTCAGCATCTGAAATTAACACCTAAAATTCATTACTCCAGTTTCACAACTTCACATGCATTGAAAATATGACTTTTCCCCCTCATTTACTTTCCCTTGGTCCAGTGGCTTATTTGTGAAGGAGTGTCTAAAAAAACTCTTGAGAAACATTTGCGAAAATTTGAGAGCATTTAACTTTCATGTGAGGAGTCAGATATGCAGACATGAATCAAATGTAAATGTATTTGTCACACTTACAGTTGTGCTCAAAAGTTTATATAAAGGTTATTGAACTGTATAAAACAGGAAAGAGATACAAAAAAAATATGTGCAAGGAACTGATAATGCCAATTCCTTGTTGGTGTGCAAACTGTGATTAACAAAAGGAAAATCAGGGGCTCTGTAAAATCCAAACCACGGTCAGGTAGACCAACAAACATTTCTGCCACAACTGCCAGGAAAAATTGTTCGGGATGCAATGAAAAACCCATAAATAACATCAGCTAAAATACAGGACTCTCTGAAAACTAGCGGTGAGGCTGTTTCAGGATGCACAATAAAGAGACACTTGAAGAAAAATGGGCTTCATGGTCGAGTCGCCAGAAGAAAGCCATTACTGTGCAAATGCCACAAAGCATCTCGACTACAATACGCCAGACAGCACAGAGACAAGCTTCAAAACTTCTGGAACAAGATCATTTGGAGTGATGAGACCAAAATGTAACTTTTTGGCCACAACCCTAAATGTTACATTTGGAGAGGTGTCAACAAGGCCTATGATGATAGGAACACCATTCCTACTGTAAAGCACGAAGGTGGATGGCTGATGTTTTGGGGATGTGTGAGCTACAAAGTTGAAGGAAAGATGAATGCAGCATGTTATCAGCAAATACTGGAGGCGAATTTGCACTCATCAGCCTGGAATCTGTGCATGGGATGTACTTGGACATTCCAACAGGACAACGATCCAAAACACAAGGCCAAATTGACCTGTCATTGGCTACGGCAGAACAAAGTGAAGGTTCTCAGTCTCCTGACCTCAATATCATTGAGCCACTCTGGGGAGATCTCAAGCGCACAGTTCATGAAAGTCCAGGAATTGACAGGAACTGGATGCTTTTTTCCAAGAAAAACTGGCAGCTTTATCATCTGAGAAAATAAAGAACCTCATCCACAACTACCACAACAGACTTCAAATTGTCATTGATATTAGAGGGGGCAATACACAGTATTAAGAACTGGGGTATGTAAACTTTTGATCAGGGTCATTTGGATGTTTTTGGTTGTCATGATTTAAAAAGAGAAAACACAGTCGTTTGACAATAAATGGCTTCACCCAACCACTTACCCTGAGTGGAAAAAAAGGTTTTATCATTCATATTCTCAGATAAAAGGCCAAGAAAGCAAAAATTCTGCCAGGGTATGTAAAATTTTGTGCACAACTGTAGATATCAATACATATAAAAGCATTGAACAATGCACCACTTGAGATGCCATGAAATGTTTATAGACTAAATGAAACTGTATTGACATGAAATCCCTTAAACTAAAGGAACGGCCAATTGTTCCAGTAGTTTGGAATTACCTTTCATAACAGTGTAATTATTAGGCTACATTTCTTCTAAATTAAAATGAAGAATTTAATACATTATATTATTTTAAAATATAAATTATATTATTGCACTCATAATAGTTGAACAAATAGTTGCACAGAGAAGGAAGTATCTTGCAATGATCTTGATTGATATGAACAATATTTATTGAGGTACACATACAGAATAAGTGTCTCTCAGAAAGGTGTCGGGTTTAGCGCAACATGCCAGATGTCTCAGCGTAATGGTGTCCTGCAACAATTCATCCCATGCAGGAGTGAATATTTTCACTCCTGTTCCTGTAGATTTTGTGGTAGGGTGGAGTTTTGATAGTGTGTCCAATAGCATCCTACATATATAAGCAAGGATAGGTCTGACAAAATCACTGACGATGGTACATTATCAGTGTCTTCAAGGCAAGCTCTTGAGACATCAGTAGTATGTGGACAAGTGTTGTCTTGTTGGAATAACATGGAATAGAAAAAGGTATGACCTCATTAATGTAACATTGGCCTGTCAAAATGCCTTGAATGAAAACCAACGGTGATCTGGCATCATATGAAATTACTTCAGACATCATGACAGCAGAACTTCTGGATGTGTGCCTCTGCTGCCTTTTTGCGTTACTCCTTGAGAGTCTGGCAGGACACCACTGCATTCATGCACTGCATTCCACCTGGGTGCAAATTATTATTTTTTTTTGTATTAATTATATAATAATAATTTTTTTTTTTAACTTTTTTAACTTATAATAAGTTAGAAAAGTTTTAAAACTAGAATATAGGATCAATTTTTAATTTAGTATTTTGAAAAGCAATGCAAACACATAGTATTAGAAGTACAGCTGCCCAAGACACAATAAACCATTTGTGATAATCACAAGAGAACAGTGTAAAATTGTATTCTGTAAGTCAAAATGAAAATGAATGATCTTTTCATTTCTGTGTTTATTGATCAAAGCCTTCAGTCCTTCAAAGCCTAGGTCTTACCGAGCTGTTTACTGTCTCCTAGGCAACTCCACATCCTTGGCGACAGTGCTGACATGCAAGGATGGGATTTTGAAGAAGAGTGTTGCATACAGCTGAGTGACAGCAGGCAGCATTCGTGTGTGAACACTGCACATAGCACTTCTTTTGGTCAGTCACAGCTCAGACTTTATCGCTGTACTTACTCTGCTTCTAACTCTGCTCCTAATTCTCATTAAAACACACAGTTCACAGTAGAATCAGATTGCAAACATTCTCCCAATTAGCTAAGACGTGTTTGGAGTGTGAATTTTGCTGCTTTGGCCAATGTAACTAATAATTATTGTACAGTGGTATGTAAAAGTTTGGGCACCCCTGGTTAAAATCACTGTTAAGTTAAAGAAGAAATCTCTAAAAAGCATGAAATTAAAGATGACACATTCCCTTTGTATTTTAAGAAAAAAAATCTTTTACATTTTCAAATGAACAAAAAAGGGAAGGGTCCTGAAGTAAACGTTTGGGCACCCTGCATGGTTTCCAGTAGTCCCCCCACTTTTGACAAGTATCACAGCTTTGTAGTCAGCCAAGAGTTCCCCTTTATTGTGGGCCTCAACCATTCACATTTTCAGAGTGCTAGGCAGCTGCTTAGAAGAATCCATGGCTGGTGTTTTGAAATTTGCATCACCTGGCCTTTGATAATGATGATTGGGAACAAGTCATGTTACAGTTGCATGCCACTGTATGTTTATACCCCACTTATCATCTTCATAAACCATGAAGAGGTGTTCAGTAATCTTTTTCAGGTTTTAGGAAAATGTGTGATGATTTAGACATGCAGTTCGGACCAGGCTAATAGATTTCCATTGGTGCTTATTAGCTACATCAGACTCGTGGTTTCAGTGTGAAAACTATACAAGCAAACTGATTGACAGTATTTGGAGTGAGGAGTGAAAGGAGTGAAACTATCAAATTAGCATTCTACACTTGCCTACACACTCAAGGTGCTGCACTTACAGGAGACGTTGTGGCCTGGTAGTTAGGGAACCAACCTTGTGACTGGAAGGTTGTTGGTTTGATTCCCTGAATGGGCAGGATATGGTGGTGATGTTTGGTGTTTTAAACCTGGGTTAATGGTTCCAATGTTAGGTTGGGAAAATGTTATTATTGACAGAATGTGAGTAAGCATGAGGTCATTGCTGTTAGACATTGGATATTTCTGACTGACATTGCTCTTAGTCTAATCATAATATAAGCAATTACACAAGATAAATGTCTTCCATTGGTTTGATGTGTGGGGCAATAATCTGTGGAAGTAACTGCTAATTCTAGCCCTCTCTAGGTAATTTCAGCTAATTGCCTTCTCTTTCTCTCATAAACTCGCTCTCCCACAGCAGGAGCTACATCAATTATGAAACTCGTCGATTTGCAAAGGCCATATTGCTTTTTAAAACTTTTTTGATTCAAATCAGGTTCAGGCTTGTAAATTGATTCAGTCTTGCTGTTGACAGTCCAAATGCTTTCTGGGACCTCTGTTTACATTTCCTGCCACTTCAGTTTCTCATTTGGTATTGTATGCAGTACATTTTCACTTGTATCTCTCTACTATACTGACCGTGTGCTTTCACCATAGCTTTACCCTTACGGTGGGATATGCAAAGAGAAGCATTTCTTTGTACTCTACCAGTGTGAATTCCAGAGATTGTTTCTGTCTCTGATTTTAGGTAATTTCAGTGAACTCAGATTGGAGAAACTGGACATTGTGGGTGAACTGAAAAAGCCTGACTTCATCACTAATCCTCATTTATATTTTGGAGAGATGTGGGAGTCTTCCACCCCGAGTCCCTCACCAGTACCAGAAAACAGACAAAGTAAGGAAATATTAGTTTATTTAAGTCCTTGGTTTGTTCTAAACTTAAATAAAAATTTGTTGGAAACATTATTATTATTATTATTATTATTATTATTATTATTATTATTATTATTACTACCACTTTTTCTTTAGTGTGAATCTTGTTACACATGTAAGAAAATGCTTAAGGATACTGTTGTGTGGTATGTTTGCTGACCCAGGAATTTGAACCCCAGTCTGTGTACATATAGCAGTGTTGAAAGCACACTTACGGTGGTATTTGCTACTAATGATCAGATTGAATAATCTCTAACAGGTTTGAAATCACCCTTTGATGAAAAGAGTCTGTTTCCTAAAGAAGTGTTGGAGCAGGTGGACAGGCCTGCAGGGGCGCAGCATTACACACAGAGAGGCAGTGTAATGAAGAATTACGGGGGAGCCGTTAGTAGGAGTTTACGGTGAGTGTCTATTAGAGCATGACTAATATACTACTTTATTGTTTGTTTAATGTCATTGTATTAGAATTCTGGTTTGAATGTAAGTTTCTGTAATTAAGGTAATGCTTTTGATAACTCAGATTAGATGAGTTAGATGAGATAATAATAATGATGACAATAATAAACATGGGCATTATCATTGTTTTTGATTGAATTTCACAGATTAAACTGATGAAATGCTGCATATTTAAAAGTAGTTTGGCTGCTTTACATTTATAGTTTATGCTCATGACTGATTTGGACTAATGCATCTAAAAATGAGAATATGTTAAAATAAATATATGTTCCTTTGTTTCAAACTGTTATATGTTTATTATATGTAAAATGACACATATGAAGATGTTTCTGTTTTACTGTTCATCAGTATAGCTTGTAGCTCAGGAAAACATATTTAATATAAATTTTAATTTCTCGCTTTAAAAGCTGTATTGGGGACAATTTTCATTTTGGACAGGCCCCAGGGACTACATCTGTGCATGCATGCTTGTGGGATTTTGTTTGTTCTTTTCTCTTGTTTTCCTTCCTTCATTCATAACATCAGTGAGCACATGTTTGTTCTCTCATGGCCTCCTGGGTAATACCGGTCTTCATTTTGTTGGTTGAGCACTGGCTGTAGTTACGTGCAGGTAATTTCAGAGATAGAGAGTGTGGATTAACAAAGAGCTCAGGGTCACTTCTATTACTATTCAGTTCCTCAGGGAGTCTTAATGTCTTATGAGCTGTGATTCTGTTGAGGAATGAGGAATGTGTGAGTTCAGTATTGATGGCTTGTGAAGTGGTTGAACTCTCATGGAAAGGACCCCAAAACAGGCAAAAGAGTTAAAAGAGTTAAAGGGGTTAAAGGGGTCCCAGGGGTTGTTTTCCCATTTTCAGCAACATCTAGAACAAAATGAAGCAGCATCCAGAATATCAGTAACAGAAGATGAACTGCCTAAACTTGTAAATGAACCTCTCAGCTTGTTTGCTTCTAATTTTAGTTGTTTTTTTTTTCACTATCACAGAAAACCTAAAGCGAGCATCTCTGGAGCATTCAAAGCCAAATGAAGCTTCTCTCACATTTCAAGATGTTTACAAATATATTATCACATGTTTTATTCTTTCAAAATAAACTTTTTTTTAATTTAATGTGTGTATGTGTGCGTGTGTGTGTGTGTGTGTGTGTGTGTGTGTGTGTGTGTGTGTGTGTGTGTGTGCGTGCGTATTATTGTCTCCTTATTTCCCTAAAACAGTTTCATTGGAGAAGGAAAAACATTCTATGGAAGTGAATATAAAAAGATTTTAGGTTATGTTGGAGCATTTTTATTGGTCCATTCACCATTAAAGAGCACTGGATTCACATTCACATGTCAAAAAGTGAAAAATTGCAAAAAAAAAAAGAAAATCTTATTATCTTGTAAAAATCTTATAAAATTATTTGTTATAATATTTAATAACATATCTAAGACATAAAGTTTCATAAAGCTTGTCAGCAAATAGAAGCAGAAGTGGTAAAAAGATGCTTTGTTGACTCTGGACTGGATAAAACATAGTGGACCAAACAGAAACTTCAGACTGGACTTCAGACACCTTGCATTCTGTACCTCCTCCAGACTCTATGTGCTTGAGTTGAGATTGTAGGACTCTTGATTTCCAAACGAAATGTAAAGTTTACTTTCATCTGAAAAGAGGACTTTGAAGAACTGAGCAACAGTTCTGTGTGTGTGTGTGTGTGTGTGTGTGTGTGTACATGCATGTGTATATGTGCGACTGGCTATGAGATGAAGCCACCTTCTCAAGGACTTCCTCAAAACCTATAGTCCTCCAGTTCCAGACTGGTTCAATGTTAGTCACACACATCTGATGGAATTCACACTCAGCGAGAAAAGTGCATAGTTGCATAATGTGAACTAAATGGCTGCTATTGATTCTTTCTCAGGCAATTGCTGCAAAGAGATATCAGCCCATTGTGCAGGCAGACGTGCTTTCAGTGACTTTGATTAACTGTCTGCAGTTTTAAATAATCCAATACTGACTTACGGTTGTCAGAGTGGAGGATGGAATGAACTGTAGCTCAGCTTTTCAGACAGGTTTTCAAGGTCTGCCCCATAAACACGTATATTTAATAAGATCCAGTGCTGTCTGTAATCTGCTGTTAACATGTCTGTAGAATACACAGAAGGCTATATCAGTAAATAAGGTGTACTTTATCGTCCCTCAGAACTATTAAAGTGAAAGTTCTGTGACTCAAGGCTTAGACTCCAACTCACAGAGACTCCAGATTCGATTTGGACTTAAACTTGCATCCTAGAAACTCAACTCACACTCCAAAGACTCAAGATTCACACCCAACAGACTTGAGACAGATTCACTCCTCAGGGTCTTGAGACATGCCTTAACTGTATGTTCAGACACTTGGGACATGACTCAGACCCAGAAGATGCCCTTATCCAGAGCGACTTACAAAACTGCTTTGCTGTTCACTCAGAATATCCTTACCTAGTAGACTTCAAATCACAACCCTCAGACTTGAGACATGACACAAGTTCATGTGCCAGGTATACAATATTTGACTTGGACTCACACTTCAGATATTTGGGACATACATCCAGACTCAGAGTCATCCTGCAGAGATTTGAGACTTTGGTAATCTACTTGGATATAAGACTTGACTTGAGCTCCAGAAACTCACAACGTGACTCGCAATTACCGTCAGTTCTGGACTCTAAGCTGCACCGGAATATGAGCTGCACCCGCAAAGTTAAAAAAAAACAACCTGGAAAATAACATATATAAGAAGAAAAGTCCGGAAAATACGGTACTTGTAGATCTATATTATTATCTTTACATCTATTCTGTATGTTGCATATTCTAAAACAGTTGAAGCAATCTTGAACATCTTGATTATCCCATTTATAGATCAGTTATAATAATGGATAGAAATACAAGCCAAATTCAGGCATTAAGTTGGCAACTATTTTTAATGATGCTAACTTACTTCCATAGTCATAGATAACAATTAATATTTGTATTATGACTAATACATATAGTTTCAATGTATTAGTTTCAAACTATATAAACAAGTCTATTGGAGATCATTGAACACCCCCACACAGTTTGAGGAGAACATGTGAAGATTTAGGTATGTAGTTAGCACCACACTAATTGGTGGGATGTGAGCTGTCATTACTTTTTTATCTACATTAGACTTGTACCTCCAGTGTAAATCATAGAAGCAAAAATGTTTTTATTGCTCATTTGTGTTGAAAGGTGGGCGTGAGTTACTACCACTTTTAAAACCACAGTTCAGTCAAGCATGTATATACAGATGCCCTCCAGCAAGAGATACAATTAAAAGTTTCTCAAAAAATGTTCCGAAGTGATGAGGAGACAAACACAATATATAAAAAAAGAAAATGTGGAAATAATATTAATACCTGCATGCCTGATGGAATTCACTCAGTTTGAAGTGAGTTCTTGTTGCCATGGAAGCTGAAGGACTTATTTTAGACACTAATGTTAATTATTACTTTGTCAGGAAGTGCTGTGAAGGAAGCCAGTGTTATATCAAATTACATTTCATTGGCTGAGAGTATAATTTATTAAGATATTATCTGACAGAATGCACCTTATCTAATGCTGAATGAGATTTCGTCTCCTTATTTCTGTGTCCTCCTTCAGGCTTTAGGGAGCTGAAATATGCTGAATTCCAGTAATGTACAAACCTCTCTATGCTCAATATTAGATGACCTATTTGTTATGCAGTACTGGAGTATTTATTAAAAGCTTATTCCAGCAATTGCAAGGTAGCACTAAACAGTTTGTGTAAAAAATAAGATTATATTAACTTAAGGGGGCTTAAACTAAACATGATTCATTTCTAACACTGGCATAAAGCATTATTCCAAAGTAATGGACCTTATAAGGTAAAGAAGGCTCCAAAGGTGAACATCTCTAGGTGAATGAGGAGGAACTGCAGGTAAGATTTGAGACTTAGAAGGAAAATATCACTCCAAGTTTCCTTCAAGCATGAGGAAACATTCCCTAAGAGATCCCCCTTCTGCCCATGGGTGGCACGGTGGTGTGGTGGTTAACCTGTTAGCTGTTAGGAGTTTTCATATTCTCCCTGTATTTGTGTGGGATTCATCTATTTATCTAGAAAACCACTATATAAGTATAACTTCATTCATTCATTCATTCATTCATTCATTCATTCATTCATTCATTCATTCATAATATATATCCTCCAGATATGCTGTATTCCAGTAATGTACAGAGCATTAGATCTAAAAGTTCTTTAATTAAAGCACTTAATTGGATGACTTCTGACATATGGATCCTAACAAATTAGATGGCCAATTTATAATGCCATATTTGAGCATTTATGAGCCACTTGTTCCAGCAAATGTAAGTTGGCAGTTAATGTTTTCTATAATAAATAAGATTGCATTGACTCTGAAGGGGCGTTAAACTGAATCTGATCTGTTTCTAATACTGGTATGATGCATAATTTCAAAGCAAGGTTGCTTTTAAGGTTGAGGCCTGATTTATATAAATTGTTATATATTTATTTACTTATGTAACATTAAGTAAGCTAAGTCCATTATTTGGAAAGAGTGAAGAGTTGGCCACATATATACATCACTTTTGTTTATGCACACTAATGTCAATATGATTCTTATGAGTATTGACATAAATTGTCCTTTTATTTATAATTGTTCTGGTATAACAGCATTATTCATCAAATTCTCATGTCTGTGCCATGAAGTCCCTATGTAGTATGTATCCCTTACTTCTGTGAATAAACAAGGAAAGTTTTGGTCATCGTAGGTGAAATAGTTCTATTTTGCATCATTTTCCACAGTCTGCCTTTCACAGCACTCAGACGCCCTTGGCTGTTTTTTTGTTTTAAGTTTTCTTTGTGTTTGTCCTGAGGTGCACTTGCTTTATGTTCTTATACTTTGGCTTTGTAGAGCTCTTCAGAAAATAGAAGCTGTGATCTCACCTACTAGCTGCTAGCAGTGGTGTCAAGTACCCTGTATATGCAGTTGATTAAGTGATTAAATGAAATGAAATACATTTTTATTTTAATGAGCAGCAGAGAGTATGAGAAAGAAAAACTGAAAAGAACTACGACTCAAAAGAGAAACTCAGAGAAAAACTAAGAGTATAAGGAGGAACCACAGAGAGGAACCAAGACTGAAAAAGAGAAAGTCTGTATGAGTATGAGAAAGAACCACAGAGAGGAACCAAGACTCAAAAGAAGAACCTCTCTAAGAATATGAGGAAGAACCACTGAGAGGAAAAGAACCTATAATAGAAACTCTGGTTCTCGAACTGGTTCCATTTGGGCTTAAAAGAATCTTGGTGTTTTTGAGCAAATCATCCTGCATTTAGACAAGTTTCAGAGGAACCGAGGTCACATCACAGAATAAGTCATGAACAAAGGGTGTTGCCCAGTGTCAGTAAATCTCATCACAGCAGACAAATCACCACTCAGTAGCAGCATGGTTATTATGGAGGAATAGAATAGAACTTAATCTAACACACACCATTAGAACATGGGTTGCCATCCCTGCTCCTGCCTTCCTGCAGACTTTAGATTTGACCATAATCCACTCCTCCTGATCTAACTAATTACTGCCTTCAGAAGTTTTTGATTGGCTCAATGGTGTGTGTTAGATTTGAGTTGAAACCTGTTGGAAGTTAGCTCTGCAGGAGCAGGGTTAGTGACCCCTGGCTTAGAACATTTAGTACATGCTGTATACTGCCGGTACCCCTTCCAATATAAGTTCAGCTACTTTAAAGTTCACCCTTTTCTAACTCAGATGTTCACTTGTGCTCAAATGGCTTTCCATAGAAAAGCACTGACCAATAGTGCAGGATGCTATGGAGCACAAGTCATCTTGTCCAGTGTCCAGACCAGTAAAGCCCCCTGTATTGGTGTATTGGTTCCACGGTTTATGGAGGATTGGACTTTGGAGTGTTCTCTGAAGTAACGCAGCCTTTAGGGTGAGCCGGAGATACAGAACTATGCACCCAACAGCTTTCATGTAGATGAATGCAATCAGATCTTCCTCATAGAGATGTTCTAACATTTAGCATGGAGCATTCCTAAAAGATTAAAGGCTGTTACTGCAACAACGGGGGATGAACTCATGTTAATAGCCATAATTTCTCTGAAAAATCATCTCCATATATCAGTATATTCCATTATATGTGCTTCTATAGGCCATATGAAGACCCAGTATATCGTTCAATATTTTTTTTTTTCCTTTCACACATCTGTCTCCCATTCCTTACCTTTAGTGTGTTTAATGGACGATGTGTCAGGGTCAGGAAGTGCACTGGAGCCCAATGTGTTCCTCCTCGTCTGCAGATTCGCTCCATCCTTTCAATGGATGCTAATGGCTTCTGGGAAAGTGATTATCATTAATAAGATCGCCAGAAATAGCAACAGCACATTCACCTAGAATGATAATAATAATAGTAATAATAATAATAAAAAGAGATGGTGCTCATCTGAAATTCTAATCATGTGCAGCAAATTATTCACAGCTCCAAAAATGCAATTAATTGTATTCGTGGAATATAATATATAGGTAGAATGAGGCTTCGCTCTAAATGCAATATGAAAATTTTCTGTTTTACTGTTTGCCCTTGAGCCTGTTCCAGTATTAGCATTTCAAATTGAGTTATATGGTTAAATAAGCAGCATTTTTTCCCCTACTGCTATTTACAACACACTGCTCAGATATGTGTCTTGTGTGCAGAACTGCTGTTAACTGCAGAAAGTAAGGAAGAGGCCTTTTGGGGCTTATACTGTCATGTTTATTTGCCATTTACTCTGAAAAGCCAGCAAATGACATTTGGCTTTTTGACCATTTTATTGGAACCCCCTACCTTGTACTTCCCCTCACTGGCCACTTTATTAGAAACTCCTACCTGGTGCTTGCACTCACTGGCCACTTTATTACACCTGCTTAACATCTACTCTCTGCTGTCCCACCTGATGTAGCTGTATGTACATGTAGACCCATGGTGCTGACGAGAAGGCAGGACTTAAAGAGACATGTTTAATCTGGTGAGATTCTGGATATTTGACACATTTTTAAAGTACTGACAGGTTTTGAGAAGTCCTGGTACACCACAGGGTGAAACGTAGAAGTGCTGGTCCTGCGCACTTCAAGCACTAATCTAAAAGATGCCAAACACATCAACAGCTGAGCGACTGTCTCTTCGCTAGCATGATGGAACATGATGGAATACAAAAGAGGGGTTTCTGGTTGTGTGATTGTTCATTTCCCATTAAAACCAATAACAAAAGAGCCTGGAAAAAAAAGATTGGTATTGATCTTCTCTGGGTGAAAGGTAAATGAGCCAATTTGTCCAAAAGTTCAAGTTGGAGCAGTTAAGATGCCCACAGCACATGAATCAACTTTAAGCATGTCATTATAAATAAATGAACACATACTCTCCAAAACCTGAACCCTCGACAGCAAAACTCATAAAGGAGTTTCAAGCCTTAATAGATGAGACATTAATAGATGTGGTGTCCTACTGAAGCTCAATGGTCTACCGCACTGGCCCCATATTAACCAGGCATCAGAGATAGCATTTTAAAGCTCCCTGCCTCCTTTGCGAAGGCAGATTAGATGCTATTATTGTTGTTATTATTAAGGATTTTCATCTGGGATGAGGAGACAGAAAAAAAAATAATTTAATTGAATTTCAGTCCTAATCAAAAAAGCTGAGGGGACTCAAATTTATGCAGTTTACCCTGCAAGAAGAAATGTGCACGCACACATACATACGCACACACACACACACACACACACACACACACACGGATCTGGAAAAGAGAAAAGCAGTATTAGCATTTGTCTAACTGAGCAAATCCCTTTTTCTCTTTCACTCTCAGCCCTGCTCAATGCAGTTTTCTCCCTTTTCTGCACTCATGTCACACGCTCTGTTACCATATTGTTCACCAAGGAACAGATGTGATGTCTCACATCTGTCCAACTAAATCAGCATTGATTCATTTGTTTCTACTCACTGGCCACTTTATTGGACACATCTATCTTATGCTTCCACTCACTGGCCACTTTATTAGAACCCCCTTCCTTATTCTTCCACTCACAAAAACCTTGAGCTTTAAAACACGTCACTTTATTGGAAACTTTACCCATGATACTACCACCACCATCATTCACACATGGGATATGTTTGTATGCTGTAATACAGTGTTTTATTTTCCTCATTTAAAACAAAAAATAATTACCTTGGTCTGTCCACCAAATAGCCTGATTTGTCCACTGTTGTTCCAGTTGCTGTGTTCTGGCTTGTCGATTTTTAGCAAACTGCCGACAGGCTCCAATGCTCTTTTTGCAGAGCAGTGACTTTCTCTTTGCAACACTGCCATGCAAGTAATTATTGTTATTAAGAGTAAGAAAGACCTTTAATTGCTTATAAGTTCTGTTGGGTTCCTTTGTGACCTCATGGACTATTACTTTGTTGGTTGACCACTCCTGGGGAGGGTAATAATGATCTTGACTTACCTCCATTTATACACAGTCTGACTGTGGATTAGAAGAGTCTACATTTCTTAGAGATGTTTTTGTAACCTTGATGAGTTAACAGCTCTTCTTCTAAACTCCTCAGAAATCTCCTTTTTTCATACCATGATACACTTCCACAAACATATTTTGAAGATCAGACTTTTATAGATCTCTGTTCTTTAAATGAAACAGGGCACCCACTCTCACCTGATTGACTGAGAACACCTGACTCTCATTTCACTCTCAAATGGTCTGCTAATGCTAAAGGTTCACATACTTTTGCCACTTCCAGATAGGTAATAGTGGATCATTTCCCTTTATGAATAAATGATCAAGTTTAATACTATTGTCTCATTTGTTTCTTTTGTTTTTCTTTATGTATGTTTAGGACTTGAAAATCTTCTTTATGCAGAACTATAGGAAAATGTATTTATGTGTGTATGTGTTTATGTGTGTATGTGTTTATGTGTGTATGTGTTTATGTGTGTAAATGCCTGTAACTGTTTTGATTGTGTTTTAAAAAAGTGGTTATTTTGCCCCGTCTTCATTCTTCAGGTATTTTAGTAAATCAGAGATCCTCTGAATACAGATAGACAGAGTGGCATCAGACAGGTAATGTAGGTAATCATGCAGAAGCTGATAGAAGATAAGGGAGCAGAAAAAGGGAGCAGTGGCAACCTGGACAAATGTAATTGTGTTCCTGCTGCCCATTTACCTGCCCACATGAAAGCACTTCTGCTTTCTGCCCCTCATCAGCAGACATTGCTCAGGCTCCTTACTGATCCCTAGCCCTAGCCCTCATAATTCTCTTTTGGCTAAAAACGTCTGGCAGATGAACACAGGGCTGCTGTTGATCACAGAACAACAGTATATCACAGTGATACTGCTAGTGGTCTATCACCCTAAAAATATCCAGAAAGAGTGGCTCTGTGCTCAGAAAAAAAAACAAAAAAACAAAAGAAACAAACTTCAGACACTAAAATTTTGATATGTCTCCATTAAATTGTTTCATTAACTCAGGGAAAATCAGGCCAGTGACGTTTGAAGACACAGACTCAGGGGGGACCCTGTCAACTTCATCACTGACATTAGAGTGAATAGATGATGAGAAGACTGAGGCTTTCAGGTTTCATTTCTTTTTCTCTTTGTTTCTGGCAGGTGGTTACACCCATCTGTCCTCATATGGCTTTAAAATGTTTTTAGTGCATTCAGAAACCACATTACACTCCCTGCTCTGACTCCACTCCAGTAGAGAGAACAAATCATTTGCATTCCTTTATTGGTTTAATGTAGTTTTAATTGCAGTTTGATTACCAGTAAACACTTTCTAACAACAAAAATACTCTGCACTTAGTCAGACACATCAATTTCAGCTTATACGGATGTGTGTGCTTGTCTGTGTGTGTTTAATAAGTGTTTTTCTCCTGAGAGTAAATGTGTAGGTTTTGTAGTTTCTATGGAGAGACTGTAGCTCTGCCTCAGTGTATATCGCAGTACCTACATTTAGAGTGTTATTAATATTCACCCTAATGAGAGACTGTAGCTACACTTCAGTGTATATCACAGTACTATGTGGGGTTGTCGTGATGTCGTTTTATTTTTTTATGCATTATACCACACACACATACACACAAGCACGCACGCACGCACGCACGCACACACACACACACACACACACACACACACACACACACACACACACACACACACACCACGCACACACACACACACACACAGACAATGAATCCCTCAAATGCATAGTTGTGTTGTCGCAGCTAGACCAGTAACTCTGAGAAGCTCTTGAGAATTAAAACAAGATTCACTCTCAACTGTTATAGAGTGACAGAACAAAGGAGAAAGAGATTGTACTGCATCAAGAGGTAATGCAGAACACCTCCACACACACACACACATTTAAAAATAATGAGAACAATATTGAACACAGCATAACACACTAATAATACACTAAATAAGGAAAATGAAGTATCTAAAAATAGTATATATAAAGTGGTGTTGTGGACGAGAAACCCGGACTCCTGTGAGAACCATACTGTCTTTAGTAATGCTCTATTCTTTTTGGGTTCTGTCAGTTGAGGTTGAGTATGGAGGCCCTCATAGCATTTCTAATCCTGCCTATGCTGTGGAAAGACACACTGCTCCAACTGCTGGTGTGGACAATCTCGGAGTTATCGACAGTTTGCCAGTCGGTCACCTCTTAGTAGTGATAGTTACACACATGTACAGAACATGTTGCAGACACATGTGTTGCCTCTTGTGACAAGACTTCCAACTGCACTCACAGCATGGCTTTCTGTCAATCAAGCATTTATGGGATGAGCGTGCAGGATCTACAGACCCAACTGTTGAATATTTTCTTTCTATCTATCTATCTATCTATCTATCTATCTTTATTCATTTTATCTATCATCTATCTATCTATCTATCTATCTATCTATCTACACTGTACATTTTGAATGGTGAACAAGGTAGATTTTACCCACTGTCTCACAGGCAATGATGCACTGATATTGAGGGCACTATAATATCCTGCACCACTGCTAACAGAAAACGTGAGCTCACCACATGAATTGACTACATCCAGGAAGCAACTGGGAGCCTTGTTACTAAGCAACACAGTGGATTGAATGGAGCTGACAACATTGACTCGTATAGCTGCTAAACCAGTAATGGTTACAAGCCACTGGATGCAGTGAAGTTCAGATTTTTCTCCCATAAACTTTGTTCATTAATGGAGAGGCTTATGTTTGTAAGCAACATAACTGTGATTATTCCATGAACAGCACAGAGCTTTACTAACTTTAATTCAGAATTCAGTTTGTGTGTACAGAGCTTAAAACAGTTCAGACACTCATGTGATTGTTTATGTGAGTGATGCTGACATGCGTTGCTGATGAGGAAGTGCCTGAATTCATCTGTTTCTACACTAATTAGTCAATGAATAGTCTATCCCTATATAGAGCAGCACTAATGAGGGAGATGGATCCTTTCAGTTACATCAACAGTAACAAGAGCATTCTAGCTTTTTTCTCAGTGTTCTAGGTTCATGTTCTTACTGTTTGCATTGTGCTGGTTGGTTTTTAGACTGGGCTGTTGGAAAGTGTTGTGATATGTGTTATGGGTTGTTGGGATCTGGGTCAATTCTGGGTTCTTTATCACTGTGTATCCAGAAAAGTAGGGCTCTTTTCTGGACCCCATACCTCACTCCCATCAATGGGCTGAATCACACTATCCAAATATTTGGTCTGTCTCAGCCTTTCTCACTATTGCTTTTCCTCACTCTCTTCTCTCTTAACTCGCCAGCGGGTGGTTGATTTTGGAGATAAACAGGCTGAGAGTAAATTGGTAGTGAAAAGGGAGCTCTTCAGGAAGCTTTAGTGTTGAGGAATGGAGAAGTACTAGAACTCATTCCCTCATTTCTCTCCATCTCTCTGCAGGATGTGTATAAGAGACAGGTGGATGAGAAGATGGGGTGGGGGGTGGGGTGAAGGGGGCTAATGAAACGTGTGTGTGTGTGTGTGTGTGTGTGTATGGTGCCAGAGGAGAGGAATGAACAGCAAACTCAGGTAAACGCTGTTGTTCATTAGCCTGAGAGCTTTGAAGGTCTTTAATGAACTGCAGTTCTCTTAGTGCCTACTGAACATTAGGGTACTACTTAGTGACCCTGTGGACTAGCACCCAGAGAGACAGCACTGTTGGATGGCATTTGGTTTTAACGTTCATTTGTGATCGCCACAGCACTCCCCTACAGGCCTGTTACCAATATAAGTAGTGGATTTAGTGGTTTTGGGAGCCACAGTGCACCTTGTTCTGATGCAGATGTTTGAATGTAGGGAACAGTGACTAGGGCATATGTGTGGCCAAAGCTTAAGATATAACATCCCTACTTAAACAAACATCTGAACAACTCAAGCTAATTTTGTGAGGACCTGCTCGCGACACGGCTGCCCAGCCACCAGAGGGCGGCTGTCTACTAATCATGGCCACAAACACGTTGATTGAGATCAGGTGCGTGGTGGTTTAATAAGGGTCCGTGTCCTTCGCTTGAGTTTTGGTGTCAGTATGCTTATCCAAACCCTGCTGGTAATTTAAGTGATATTCTTCTGTAAAGGAGACTTTAAAACCTGAGGAGGTGCTTTTCTTCCTCTCCCTGCTGAAAAAATAGGAGGTGCTTTTCTCTCTTTTTCTCTTAAAGAATAGTAGCTGATATTCCCTCTCCTTCCCTCCTTAAAAGAAATTGCATTTTTCTAAATTTTCCCTCCTAAATTAAGAGTAGTTTCTTCTCTCCTCCTGTGAAGGGAGATGTGTTCATTTCCCCCTTTCTCCTCCTTCAGTCAGGCTCTTAAGCTGACCTGTTATCTTCTGGGTGACTTGTTGGTTCAGTGGTAACTTCTTGGTCTCCCAATTGTTTTTCTGTTTGTGGGGGTTCAAAGCCGGTGTTATCTTTAAATTGCAGATTCGCTTTATTTTCTCTTCCACCAACACACTGTTCATTAGTTTCTGTTTTTTCTGTAAAAGCACAGGTGAGGGCTGATGAGCCCTAAAACTCACCAATCGCTCTGACCTCCCGAGTAGTGGTTAAAGTGCAGCTTCACCAACATGGCAGCCAGGTTCACATCCCACACTGAGCAGCCCTGCTTTGTCTGCCTTTGAGTCCACCTGGCTTTGACTGGGGCTGTAATAAACCCGATGTCTCAACCCAGGTGTATTTACATACTAATTGTGTGCCCGTAACATCAGTCGCTTAAGCTGGTTGACCAGCACTGTCAGTGTTATCATAATTGTCTTCAGTTCGATTATTTAATTGGTTTGCATGAACATCTTGACCAAGGTGTTAACCAGAATGATCCAGTAGGTTGACCAGCATGATCAGGTTCACCAAGTTGGTGGAGCAGCACAACATGCTTGATCATCCTGATCTACCTGTTTGGCCAGCTTGATGTTTTGTGTCAACCAATATGACCAGCCTAATGACCAGGTTGGTCAAACTGGTAATGCCGATAGGCCAGGTAATTCAGGAAACTCAAATGGTCCAGGGCTAAAATAATAGATAAATAAGAGTTTAACAGAGTTTAGTAATAAACTTATGGAAGGTATAGAAAATATGCAGATCAAACAGTGTAACTTGGATCAAATGACTGTTTTATTTGCCTTAACCTGTCTTCTTCACTGAGGTCCTCAGTTCCAGCATTTCTGAAGATGTTTCTTCTTGCTGAAAGTGATGAAAGGGTGTGACCTCCTCTCAGCAATGGCTTGCAGAAGGAGAAGCTGTCGCTAGAGAAATGAAGCTGTTTCTCCAGCATGTCGCCTCAGGCCTGCTATTTTACCCCATAATAACCTTCCAGATGACCTGCATCCAACACAGTCACACTAACAAAGAACCACAACACTTAACAAAACTGCAATGAAGGGGGGGTTATATGGAGTAAATTCAAATTCTTGCCCTCTGACAAAGGGCAGTTTGGGTCTTCTAAAGAATTTACATCTATGTTGCTTTTTTGCTCTGACTTTACAATATGATCAAAGTGTTGGTCCAATAGACCAATGCAGACAGCATCAAACATATACACACAGATTGGTTAGTTTACAATTATATTTTAGTCAGAAATGGACGCTGTGGCTGCAGGATTTCATTCTAAACAACCACTTAATCAGTTAGTTGATCGTCATACACATGAACACATGAGCTTCCATTTGGCTGGAAGAAAGATCTGCAGCCACACTGGCTTGTTACTCACCTGGTGTGACACCCTTAGTTTAGACCCTGTCCCTCTGTAGGTGGATCGTTTTAAATAATATAGGTTTTTTGCTCCACCTCCAGCAGCGTTTCTGAAAATCTCTCCATCCACACTAGACGCAAACATGTCTCTAAAACAGCAAAGCTGACTCTAAGAAGCCTTTAGTATTCCAGCCAAGCAGGGGAATCTAATGCCTCACAAAGTTTGACATCAAGAATAAAAAAAACATTCCTCAAAGATGCCACAATAGCTTCCAGATGCTATAAAAAATAAGCTGATTTCATAAAAAAGATCCTCACTGTGTTGTTCAAACAGCAGATCTCCACAACTTAATATCACACACAAACTGTTATACATATTACTATGTATTACTAACTACTATGACTAGCTCATTTCAGTAAAGTTATGGCAGTTTTGCCATAAACAAGAGTAAACCAATTAACATCAGGTACCCCATTATCGATCGCTCCAAATATTGCGTCAGAATTAAACAACCAGAGTGTCCATGTACAATGGAACTGAATGACTCCTAGTGTGATATCAATCTTAAAAACACACTCCTTTTCCAGGATATATGAGGGAATATTTACACAAATATCAATTTGCTTGGAACTTGAGGTTAATATTAAAGGTGGCAAAAGAGTCTTGAATCTTTACTCATGTGGAAGCACGCAGTCTGTAAAAATTACTGACATGGGATATTCAGATGGCACTAAAATCACTTGGCACTTCACCTCACCTCTCCATGTTAAACGAATCCCATAGGGCTAAAACTGCTTTTTAGAAATATCACCTGTCTTTGAAAGTAAGGGTGAAATATTCTTTTAGGTTTGTCTGAACTATCGTACACTAAAGTTGGGTATTAAAGTCAAAGTCAATTCTCTATTTCTCTCTGTCTCTGTCTTGTTTTATAGAGGATGATGATGATATATACATGTAGAATTCTAATGAGCGGTTATGAACTGCCTGATGGGATTGGTGTGTCACACCATCAATTTTGACTGATACACTGTGTATGTGTATGCCTCTCTCTCCCTCCCTCTCTCTCTCTCTCTCTCTCTCTCTCTCTCTCTCTCTCACACACACACACACACACACACACACACACACACACACACACACACACACACACACACACACACACACACCAGTGTAAATGCAAGTGTGTTATTAAGTCCACAGGTGCACATTTACCCCAACAAGTAACAGTAATTAAACTGGAAGGGGGTCATCCCACTTTGCTGCATTAACAGCCTCTACAGGGAAGGCTTTACACTAGACGTTGGAACATTGCTATGAGGAGGAGTTGAATGCATTCAGCCCCATGAGAGTGAGGGCATCAGTGAGCTCAGGTACTGATGCTGGATAATTAGTTCTGTCACTCCAAAGTGTTGCATACAACTCCATCACTCCAGAGAAGCTTTAAACCCCTCTAGCCCATGCTTGGCATTGGGCACCGTGACCTTTGCATCATGTGCTCACAGCTGCTCCAGAGCATTCTGTTCAACTGATCACTGCGGTGGTCTTAAATGTGGCTGAATACACTTTTTAGAAAGGGATGTCCAATTTTTTGGGACATAGAGTGTAGCACTTGTAGCTCTGTGTCTGCTGAAGAACAACAGAGAACGGTCAGACATATAGCAGTGACCTTGATTGAACTTGACTCATATTGGATGCTGCAGTGGGATACACACACACACACACACACACACACACACACACACACACACACACACACACACACACACACCATTAATATTAAATCATAGGACAGGTAGCCACCATTAGTCTCTGTGTCTCGAGCTCTCTCCTGGCCGTCAAAATGATGAAAATGCTTGACTCTGTGTGTGTGTGTGTGTGTGTGTATGTATGTGTGTGAGTGTGTGTGTGTGTGTGTGTGTGTGTGTGTGAGTGTGTGTATGCTCCAGTCTCACCCCTACCCATTAACCTCAATAAAAGCATGATGGACAGCTGTCAGGATGTGCAGCTGAGCGGAATAAGGAGAGAAAAAGGGTGGACTGGGAGGGAGGGAATGAAAAATGAGCATGTTTGTGTATGAGAAACAGGGAGAGAGAAAGAGCAGAGTGAAAGATAAAAGAGCAACGGTGGATGAAAGGATGCAGTGTTAGAGTGAAGGAGTGAAGGGAGAGGTGCTGACACAGCTCTGTGATTCATTAGCCTCAAAGGATGATGCACATAAAAAGATCCAATCAAACAGATGAGTAACAGGTCCATCAGAGTGACTAAGAAGGTTTGGGGGTTGGCTTGGGCACTGACTAAGCAGTGCATTTGAGGCCGTCAGTGTTGCCTTGCTGAAACATGACACACAAACATCAGAGAGCAGGAGAGTGTGTGTGTGTGTGTGTGTGTGTGTGTGTGTGTGTGTGTTTAGGTGTGTCTTTCACACCAGACAAACCACGTATATGTAATTACAATACAGAGCAAAGAGATTCATTTCCTATGGAAAAACATACTGAATCCTCTAGAACTCTAGAATCCTATTGGCCCAACTCTATTCTGGATACAAGATAAGATACACTCGGACATCAAAGCATGCAGGATCCATTTGGCACCCTGTAGCACATTTGCCACATATGTTGCAGGTTCTGAAGATCCCCTCTTGCAGTGTGTGGCAGAGCATTATCCTTTCCAAAAATGCCAGTTGGAAGCTTGCCATGAGAGGCAACACACGTGACTACAGGATGTCCTACACATGTCGCAGAGCTGTTACTGTCCTTCCTGTCACTGCTAGAGGTAACCAACTATTGTATGTGATGCCTCCCGACACACATGTGTGATAGAGATAGTGTGTTGCACTACAGCAAAGGCAGAATTTAATCACTGCATGAGACCTCTATACTCAAACCTGACCGTCTTTGGATCCAAAACAGAACCTGAATTCGTTGCTAAAGGTGATACAGTTCCAGTCTGTAGCAGTCCAGGTTTCTCTTTCAAGATAACACTACAAATGCAGGCTATGGTTGCTGGTGGCTTTTTGCCGAAATGGCCATCCTTCTCTCAGTCCAAAGATGTGCCTCTCTGAAAATCTTTCACAGAGGCAAAATGAGTCAACAAGGCATGTCTTTTAGGTACAGTACCCAAAAATAGCCACTGGGAGCCTTTTTATTGGGCATTGGCCCATTCATCATGAAATGATGACACAATGTAACAGCCTTCATCTATTTTCCTGATCACATGAGAGTAAATGAGTACTAGTAAGTAAGTACTTGCAGAGTCACTTTGACAACACCCAAGTTTATTGGTCATCAAAGTCGAGGCTGTATAATGAGCAGTATAATCCTGACATTGGACTTTCCTTACTGTGGAAGATGTACCCGGCTGGATTTTATACACAGCAGCTGTGTGCAGGGCTGATCCATTAGTGCAGGTATATTACTCCATTGGCTGTGGGTGATCTCTGTGTGTTGAATGATTCAGCAGCGCTGTGGCCCTCAGTGTGCTCTGCTGGAATAAACCCAGTGTGACTGAGCTGCCCTTGGACTCCGTCACTCATATAAACTCCCCCTCTTATAGCCTGCTCTTCTAATTTCAGCCAGAGTGGGGTAGTAGGCCACGGGCTAGGTTATGCACACACAAATTTACTGTGTTCCTCAGGGAAGACTCTGCTTTATGGGGCTGAGTGAAGCAACTTGAGCTGGGAGAGAAGCAGATACAGCATGGGTACACAGGGACTGGGGGAAAACAGATAATCAGCTCCAACAGATACACCTGAGTAGCACAGGTGTTGCCTATACCAGTGTTTTTTTTCTGCAGAAGGGGACTGTGGGAGTAACAGATTCACTATACAAATACAATACAGTTGTTAGATTGTTACGCAAAGCTCTCCTCCTTAAAAAAATCCTGTTTCCTCCATCGTGCAGCACAATGTCAACTAGGAAGGCTGTTTGTTAAAATAAGTAAAAAAACAAACAAACAAAATTCAACGCACAGAATTACTTTTACCACAAACAGTTTGTAAAAAAAGAATAAACACATTAATAAAAGTCAGGTAATATCAAATTCATTTGTGTTTTTTACACTTGCATGTAGGTGTTTTCAAGCAGTTTGTAGTAGGAAGCAGTTTGGAAGCAATGGTTGATGTAGATGCAGGTACATATAGACAACAGCAGTGAGAAGATGGGGCTTAAACAGACCTGTTTAAAGCTGTAAAAATTCACACACAGAATGTGTGGCGAGTATCGGAGCAAATGCTGACATTCAATTAATGCGAAATCCTGGACATTTAGCAATCCCAGCTGGCACATTTTTTAATTCCCAAAAAGAGGCCAGTAAAAAAAAGCATGTATGGTCACTCTACTGCAATGCACATCCCAGTTTGGAAAACCAGGACATGTAATTGCTTATGTGTTTGTTTGCATAAGAATGAGCATCAATATTTTATCCACTATATTCATGTTTTCTTGTCACTTTTTACATGTTTTATTTATTTAAGAGATATTTTATTGGGCTTTATTTTAATTTCTTTGTTTGAATACTCCAATGATTAAAAATTCTGTTCTCATTAAAAGGGTGAAAATACATTGTTATGTGCTTATAATTTTATTAGAATGGAAAAATATCATCCAAAAATATAGTTATCAGGTCAGGCCTAACCAGGGCTGAACTGGCAACCTAATTCAGCCCCAGATTTTAGAGATTTCATTTCATTGCCCTAGGGTTGGGGGTGCGAGATCACTGGCCCCTTCACAGACAGTGACCAGAGTTAGGCTTACACCCACAACTCCAGACTTTTTAAGATACAGAGTACTTTTATTAATTACTTAAATACTTTATTACACAATTGAAATCAATTAATTTGTTCATTTTTGAAAAGCAATTGCCAAACATCCTGAATTCATCAGGATTTCCGGCATTGTCATGAGGGCTTGATCTTAGTTGCGTTGACTCATCTTTTTTCATCATTCCTATTGTATTTCACTCTTTCCCCTCCCACTCTTTTTACTCATCTTTGTACTCCTCTCTCCCCTCTGGTTTTAATAATGCAGTACCTGCTTTTGTCAGTGAGCTCATCACTCTGCCTTTTTGTCTGTTCGTCCATGAAATTAAACCATTTTAAGCTGGAGTCTAATCAGCAGGTGTTTGAGGAGAAAGTGCTGTAGTGTCAGAATCGGCCGACACCAGGCCACGGAGAGCCAGACGTTCAAACCGGCCAAGAGCTTGGAATAAACGAATATGATTATTGCAAGAGATAATGGTAATGTGGTGATGAAGCCCAGAGGACTGGCTGGGCTGGGTCGGGGTTGTTCCTGAATGTGTGTTGAAATAGTCTGTGCAGTGAGTGAGTGTTAATGAGTTGAGCTCCTCCTGATTCTCCCACAGAGTTTTATTGCAGCTCTAATCAGATCCACCTGATTCCCCCATTCAGACACTTCTGAAGCTTCATCACCTCAGTCAGGTGTCTTACATAAGAGTTTGCAAAGTCTTAAAAACAGCTCAGCTCAGGTTCTGCTGTCAAAATTGAATGTATATATGAGTACAGCACAGTAGAAGAAGTTTTGCTTTCTGGCTAGGTTTAACAGTTAATCCACCCAAACACTATTCATTCTATATTATTCTTTTAAAATATGAAATATGAAGCACAAAAATATCTATTCAAATAACAGATCAGTGAAGAGGCTGCTAAGTCAAACAATTTATATTTATTTTACACCACAATGTAGAAAAGCCCATTCAAGCCCAACTAGATTAATTAATGTCATATCTTCAATCCATCTGTGTCTAAAATATCAGCTGCTGTGAATGCATATGGGGAGGTTCTCATTGTTTACTTTCAGGGTTTTAATTACAGTATAGTGTCATATTACATTATATGCACAAAAAATTGGGACACCTTTTAACTCTTACAACCTGAGATCCAAATTTTGTGGGCAGTTTTCAAGGCTTCATGTCTCATGTCTTCATGATCATGAATTATTTGCAAAACAACTAAATTTCAGTCATTTCCCAACTGAATTAAATCCCAGTCTAAATGCCAGAGAAGCCTTCAAGTGCATGTTTACTGCTCTGTCCATGTGTACATGCTCAAACTGCTAATGATGTCACTGTCCCAGATATTGGGTTATACAGGAAAAGGAGAAGGAAGGGACTATTTGTTCTTTTTTTTTGCTCATAGAGTTCAAATTATTTTTAAAAAAATGAGGTACCTGTAGAAGCAAACTCTGATGTACAATCAAATACAGAGGTGATAAAGGTTTCTATGACTTATTAGCAATCAAACACATGTTTGGAGAAATCTGTCCATCTGTGTTGGTAATGTGTAGATGACAGTGCTATGGCAACATGAGAAGAAGACCAAAGACCTGTTTAGTTTGAACCTGTAAATATTACCCTTTACCTCCTGTTCATTTGGATGAACTAGATTGTAATAAACATGTTGTTTTGTTGTGTTAAATGTTGACAAATGTACTTAACTAGATGATATATTTCAGAAAAGCACTGTTTGCTTCCATACTTCAGTGCTGTAATCTGGTTCACAAACCCAGAGCGTGAAGTGTTGATTACGGTTGGTTGTTTTTGGGTGAAACGAGACAGAAATCATGTGTAATTGTGAGCAGGGCAGTGAGATGCAGGGATGATTAAATGCCGCAGGAGGCCGGTGTTGTTGGGCTGTTGCTCGGTCTAGTCATGGCTAAATAAGCACTGGGGTTATTTACGGAGGGCAGAAATGCTGAATAAATCAACTCTCAGCAACACTGCTGATTAAATCTGCTGCGTGACACATCAAAGGTGGACCAGGCTAAAATTTCCACTGCCGAGTCCACAGCAGACTTTACCAAGGTAAAGAAGCTGCACTTAATTTGTTTTGAGGGATTTAATAGATTATTCTAAGAAGATTACAATAATGCATTGTATTATTGACACTGGACTGCCTTCTATTAGATAATCTAAATATTGCCAGTTAAGCCATTTGCCTTGAATGTTAATCAACCTTCTGGCCAATACTGAACACTATGGAACTTTTCTTGGCCTTTACTCAAGAAAGCACCACCTTTTATTCCTCATCCATGACTAGAGGTGGATCGTATCAGTTTTTGGAAGCTGAAGTGTGTTGAAGTGGCATTTAGATGTGTGCGGCCGGAGAGAGATGGCTGTGACTGTTATGGGCACGACAAATGTCTCTTATCGCTGGGTGGCAGAAGCACACTTATCTTCATGCTGCAGTTGAGATGGGGGAAGAAAACTCACCAATTTTGGATCAAACCTCAGGTGAAAAATGTTCGGTCTGCTGTCCAAAAGGAGAAGAGGATCACACACTATGAGCTCTCTTGATGAAGGGGCTGGACAAAGAGTTGGCTCAGTGTTTTCAAATTCTCTTGGGGGGTCTTGGGAGGCACTTTCAGCAGATTGTAAGGGAAAATGACTTTGGATATGTTCCCTTGCTGACCTCTAGATGGCAGTGCAGGCAAGAAAAACTATAATGAGTCAGGAAATGGATAGGAGACGATGACAATGTGGCGTGCAAGCTGGCAGTGTAGACACTGCAGTCAAACAGGACATGGTTAGGCCTTGCAGTTCTTAAAGAGCTCTTGCAGAGTTAATGAGTTCTTTAATGAAAGCAATGGTTCTATGTACAACTTTGAACACTCCAGCCTGCTCTCAAGAGCAATTCGTTTTCATACGTGATTTAAAGACCGTTTCAGAATTTGTAACATGCACTAAATACAGTGTAACCCTTGTTAATGAATGTTTTACAGATAATCAGACAGATTTCAACAGAAATTGTTACAAAACAACCTGTATAATAATATTACCTCAACCTAAACCTAAACCTAAATCCTTACTCTAAGCCTAATGCCTGAATAAATGACATTACATTAATATAGATACCCAAGGATGCTTTAAAACCAGTCCCCTTCACAGTCACACTCAGCCAACACACACTCTCTACTGGAAATTTCCGTGTACCTGGAGGTCTACATCGAGCACTAGGGGAGGTTTCACCCAGCACAAACTGCCAATCCATATCTGGGGATACAGCCATTTATTCATACGCATTCATTCACACCCCAGAACAACGTGGAGTAGCCAGTTCACCTGATATCCATGTTTTTGCAGTGTGGGAGGAGACCCAGGGAGAACAAGGAGAGTCCACCCAAACAGGGTTTTCAACACAAGATCCCAGCTCTGGGAAGTAAACATGCTAACCACTAAGCCACCATGCCATCTCCGGCTTAATCATAAGCTAAACTTGATCTAACCCTTACCCTAAGCCTAACCCTAACCCTACCCTTTACCCTAGTTGTCATTACACTGCATGGCAGGCTTGTGTGTAGTTAGCCAAACAGTACCACCAGTGGATGGGGGCGCATTGTAAATTGTAATATATGTACAGCATATGCAAAATATTTTTGTGCAAATATGACATTTCTTGGGGTGTACTTTAGCCCTATATGTATATTTTTGTGGTATGTTGAAGCACTCTTGTGGATCTTTGATGGATTAAGTGTTTTTAAATGATTGATAATCTCTTGATGAATGTAATAACCATCTTTCAAAGGGTTCTAAATTGCACCAAAAGGGTTCCATTATGTAGTGCTTCTTGCTAAGAGTGCATACATAACTACTAATTTCACATTTGACTTCAACTATACATTTGAATCACCCCATTTTATAAGAGTGTACCTAACACTTCATCATTAAAAATATGTTCCCCAAGAGCTTTTCTGTAAAGCCAGAAAAGACTCTGAATGCTTCAATAGCAGCTTAATTAATTAAAATGTACTACAATGTGCTTAAAATGTACAACAACCTTTCAATACCTTGAAGTAAACATTTTCTGTATGGGTTTGAAAGAAGTTTGATCCACTCTTACAACATACCTCTTTACAACATTGCTTCAGTTCATTTCAGGGGGGGCACTTAAACAGGGCTGAGATCTGGATATTGAGTTGGGCATTCCAACACCTTGATTTTCTCTTATATTAATTTGTCGTGGTAACTGGAATCATTAACCTGTTTCATTACCTATGTTTGACCCAGTTTCAGCTGCTGGCTAGATGAAAGGTGTCATATTTGCCAAGAAAATTGGGGTATAAAGTCTCATCGTCTTCCAGGCCCTGTGGCTGCAAAACAACCCAGATCATCACTCATCCACCACCATGCATAACAGTTAGTAAGAGATGTTTTTAGTAATGCAATTTGGTTCTTGCAAAGTATAGTGCTGTGAAATTATATACACTGGCACTGGGCAATAGGTTCATGTTTATCTGCTCCTATCTGTGTCCTATACATCCTTCTCAGATGCATCAGAGGAGCTCAAGGTTAGCATTTCATCAGCCTAGGTGTAATGATGAGGTGTAATTAGTTTGTTGTTTAAATTTATGGAGAATAGAGAATGTAAATATTACCACAGTGTGGCGAGTGAGTCTGACAGTTCTGTCTATAACAGCCTAAATCTAGAACCAGGAAATTTGACCATATCAGTCCAATCTTATTAGCACTGCACTGGCCTCTGGTCAAATCCTGTATAATATATAATTAATACAATATAAGTTTTACTTGCATATAAAGCCTTACATGGGCTTGCTACTGAGTACAGGGTGCTGGCTTCCGACTAGTTCCCAGAACTCAGAAGATTTTAGCAGGAGGGAGAGCCTTTGTTTACAAAGCACCCCAGCTCTGGAATAACCTCCAAGATAATGTTCGGGACTCAGGCACAGTCTCAATCTTCAAGTCTAGGCTGAAAACTCACTTGTTCAGTGTAGCTTTAGGTAATTAATGTCTCGCTTTGCTTACAGGCTGTAGATCCAGGGGTTCTGGATATTATGGTAATTATTGTTTTTGGTGCTGCTGTCTGACTCCTTCACGTGATCACTCAGGTTTGTGACAGTTGAGTTGGATGCTACCATGCTTATGCTACCTTCTGGTTCTCTCCGTTTAGTTAGGCTGCTTTATCCTGGCTGCTAATTTTCAAGTACTGAGTAAATCAAACTTTAGGCTTGAGGTGTGTTACTTTTCCAATTTCAATATGACGGCTGAACATTGATTAAGTTTTTAAGACCGGCTGTTTAAATTTTTCCATGTTAAGCTTTAATTCAGACAAAGTCCCAGTACTGTTAAACCTAGGTGATACCTCAAAGCAGCTCACAGTCAGTTGGTTTAGCCTGTCTGTCTGTGGCCTGGTTCTGGTTCTGGTTTGTCAGCAGCTGTTAATGCTACTCTGTCGATTAAGTAACAGACTATAGGCTATGCTGCACGAAAATAAGGCAGCACCCTCCCGTGTTGGGTGGACACCATCCCTACCTATATAACCAGTCTCACCCTCGAATTTTACATAATTGTCTATAAACCCACATTGTTTTCCGAATTCCACTTGGACATCCAGCAGGTCAATGCTGTAGGTCTGCTGACGGCTTCAGCACATCCCATCGGGATGGAACCAGAACAAATTACGGCATCTGACATTGTCTGGGCCAGTTTAATCATCTCTATAGTATCATCCTTAGTCACTTCACTCTGCTGTAGACAGATATCATTGGCCCCTACATGGATGACTATCCTTGAATATTTCTTGTTTGTTAACTTAAGATGGCCACTAATGTCTGGGCACTGGTTCCCAGAAAACAACTAACTGTGACCGCTGGTGCCCCAAGAGGACTAGCCAGTTTCACATGTCAGACAGTAGAATCTCCTACGACCAGAGTTCTTTTAACAGGCTCCTCAATGGGTGCTTCGCTGAGCGGGGCAAACATGTTTGATGTGAATGGGGGGAGTAGTGTTTGTGTAGGTTAGCTTTGGCCTTGGCCTCAGGCAGGCTTCCTGAGCATGTTAAGCACATATATATAAGTACAATACCTATATATATATATATATATATATATATATATATATATATATATATATATATATATATATATATATATAAGTAAAATACAAGGCTAGTGATTGGAATTGCAGAATTGGTGTATCCAATAAAGTGGCCATAAGTGTACATGATTCATTCTGTTCCCTGCCACCTCATCGTTCCTATTCCTTTCTTTTCCTCGCCTGTTCTCAGATCACCAGGGACATTGTCACGCACTGAAGCAGGAAGCTGTCCTAATTAAAGTAACGGGAATAGACACTTCCCTCCTGCTGGCCGACCACTGACAGCACTATCAGAAAGCTCTACCCTCACTGATCTTGTCTCAATCAGCCACTCTGGCCCGGATGGTCCCTTCGGGCCGTACGCTGCCAGGCCCTGATCACACGAACTTTCATGCCTGTCTGCTTCCTACTGGCTTCATATTTCTCTCACATAATCCCTCACTCACTCTCTCACTCACTCACTCGCTCACTCACTCACAGAATCTGCCTTCTTGCTCTCTCTCAGCATTAGAGTCATTTTATTTGCTTGTGCATTATGTAATTATGCAATGTACAGTGGGTAAAATGTAACTTTGTTATTTTATTTAGTTAGAACTCTAGGAAGGCTAAATTACAGCCTCTTACATGGTGGAGGTAGTTTCACACACTGGTACTGTAATTAAGACTGCCAAAGTAAACAATAAGATACTCTCTCTTATATACATTTACAACAACTAATATTTTGGACACAGAAATATTGGCTGCTTAGTTTCCATATAAAGATTGTATGAAAACATTAGTAATGTTTACATGCTGTATCACATATATCAGTTTCAGCTTTTACATCCAGATAGAGTCAACAATAGGGCAATTACAACTATTTTAATACATAGCTCCCTCCTTTTTCTTGGGGCACAAAATTAGCTCCTCAGATGTTGCAGAACTAGGGGCGTGCTACTCCCACGTTATTAAAGATAAAAGGGCTAGAATTGATTTCATGGGTGACTTATGAATTAGAAATCTGTTGCTGTTAACTTTCAGTATAGGTCCAAAGAGCTGTCTTCACCAGAGAAGTCAGCTGTCATTGGACTGTAAAATCAAAACAAAACCATTAGATAAATAGCAAAAACAGTTTTTGTGGCCAAATCATCTAATGGGTTTAGCCTTAAAAAGGAAAGAATGCACTGGTGATCTCAGAAACACCAAAAGAACTGGAATGTTTTATGAATTATGACTTACTGGCTTTGACATTGTCAAGTCAAGGTCGAGGTCAAGGCTTTTTATTGTCATTACATCTGAGTACAGGTACACAGTGTAACGAAATTACGTTCCTCCGGAACCAAGGTGCGACATGGAGCAGCAATACAATAGGACAACATAAAGTGCAAACACTACAATAAATACAATAAATACAGTAAACAAGAGACAGTTTGACAGACAGGACAGGACAGTACAATACCGAACGGTATAATGAAATGAAGTGTTCATGGTGAAAATAAGGTGTGGAGATATGTAACATACTGTAACATATAGATGTACATAATAACAGCAGTTACTGAGGTAGAAATTACCATTACTTTCAGGGTGAATCCTGAAGTGCACAGGGCAATTGTATTTGCTTTAAAACACTGTAAAATCCAGATCAAGACAATCCTTTGGTAGATAGTCTCAGTAGGTCTAAGCTGACCTTTTGATGCTTGTTATCAGGGGAAATCATACCTTATCCTGGTAAGTTAGATGGTTAAACTGGCTGACCAGCTTAGCTCCTGAGTTTGATGGCCCAGTCTATCAACATGACCAGCTTGACCAAGTTGTTTATCAAGCTTATCCCACTAATTTACTCAAGCCAAATATGTTCACAAGTAAAAAATAAAAGTCCAAGTCAGTTCACAAGTCCTTAACCAAGAGTCCAGGTCAAGTCAAGTTAGTGTTGAAGTAACTTTACTTTTAGGCTTTCTGCTAGATTTTGGAGAATTTCTGTAACAATATACACTGGCATTGGGTAATAGGTTCATGTTATTCTGGTCCTATCTGAGTCCCATTCTACTGGCAGTACTTTGATACACGGATGGTCAATCCAGTGTCTTTAATTTGCTGCCCACATTCTTCACATGTTGCCACTCTTCTATCCCAGGATTTTCAACTCCTTGTAACTGAAGTGTACCATGTACAATGCTTCCAGTGAAGCCATGCACTTTTTGTTTACATTTGCCGCTGCTCACTGATTTCACACTTACATTAGCCAGATGATGAGTCACAAGGGGCCCAAATCAATGAAATTCAGCCACTTTCTGTAACTTTTAAACACGTCGGAACACTTATTGTTTGCAAGTGATTGTTCACAAGTAAAGTCATGAGTCATATAGGGATGAGTTGCATTTGTTTGCGGACTTGAGTCGCTAACTTGAGTGGCTGTCTCTAGGTTAACCAGTTTGTTCATGCTAGTCAATTAGCTTGGGAACATTGGTCAAGCAGCTTGGTGGTTCCAATTTTGTTTACCATTTACATATCCATTGATAATATAGAGTAGCCTCTAGGTTAAATCTTAACAATATCAATAATATTAGAGTAGCCTCTACGTTAAATCTCCCCAGCTCCCTCTCTCTCTATTTTTTCCTCATTGTGAGCTTGAAAGTGCTGCTGTCAGAGAGTGTGTGTGTTTTGCGTATGAAAAGGTCAAGGCTTGCCCCTTTCATCTGCAGGGAGGGGGGAAATTCAGCACCCTCTCCATCTCTGTCTTTCTCTGTATATCACTGCCATCTCCAGCTGCTCTCAGAGTGACACATCGTGCATTCTGACCGTTTGCCCTGACGAACTCTCGGCCTGTGCTCTCTCTGGGGCGGAGAGAGGGGCAGCTGTGTGGGGAGGTGAGTGAGGAGACTAAACTAACAGGCCTGTCAAACTAACTCTTACACTTGTACTTCTGAATTCTACACTGTTAAAGTCAACCTGAAATCTAAACAGAACTTTTTAGCTCTTCCTTCTAACTCCAGTGACTAGAACACCTTCAGATTTTGATGATCTCATCATGGACCAGCAGGTGAGGCACAATAATTTTAACCATTACCAATACCAAATTTAGAACCTTAGGCCAATTTTGTGGGATATTTTTGTAGTTTGAAATACTTTTATTCACCAGAATATTTACTAAGTTATTATAGGGAACAGTCACATATGCCTATGTGTGACTGAGATTCTAAGCACTCAAATATTTCAATTGAAATGTAAATATTAACAAAATGTACACATTTGTATGAATTTGACCATGTTTTGTTAAAAAAAACTATTGCCCGTACAATTTCTTGTGCATGTTTTGCTTATCAGGACTTGATTTGAATTTGATTGGAAATTGACCATGCAGAGTATTTTTTTAGGTGAATATGGAATTAGATTGACAATGATAAACGAATAAACATCAACCTGAATGTCCTTCGTTATTTTTGTTGTTTATGTTTGTACCTGTATTATTCCTTCTCAGGACTTTTATTCTGAAATTTGTGTGTGAGCAAAGAAAGAGAGCAAGCAGTCCCTTCCTTCTCAGTTTCCTCTATAACCCAACATCTGGGTTAGAAGTACTATTAGCTCTGCCCTCATTCACTGATCAGCTGGAGTCTACATGCAGGTTGAGTGGACAGAGCAGTAAACATGCCCTGGAAGGCTCCTTTGGCATTTAAACTGGAATTTAATTTAGTTGGAAATGAGTAAATTGTTGCTGTTTTCTGAGCTAAATTACTCACTGATAATTTGTCACACAGTGATCTCTTGTAGTTTATGATTATTCTGATCCTGAGATATGAGGCCTAGAAAATGGCATGCAACTGCCTGCAAAGTGCAGATCTCAGGTTCTAAGAGTTAAATATCATTATGACTTCCCAAGACTGGGAGGCATTTTTTATATGTAAAACGGAGGCTCCTCACATTTGCAGTGATAAAACCACTGTGCCATTCTAGAACTGAGAAATTACACTACATTAAATTACACAGTTCTGGGTAATTTATCTTTCTGTTCTTTCCTGGATACAACTATAGTGTGACACAAGTGTCTGCTTGTTGGGAGTTCAAATCAGATCAACATCACAGCTTTCTGTGGTCAGGAGTCTGAGAATAGGAATTTCTCCCCTCATGCAGCTGTAACCTGCAGATGGGAATAAACTGGGAATAAATTGTGAGGGTGCAACAATGGCTTCTTATTGTAAACAATATTTGATAATGTGTGATGTGAGCAGATAGCGCCATCTACTCACCTAGAGAGCACAGCCAATTTTGCTCTCTTGGACTCCAGCTGCTGATGGCAAGCTGTATGACCCAAGATTCAAACCTACAATCTTTGGATTAGTGCTAGTGCACTAGACCCCATTAGATACTAACATACATATACTAATTGGTAGAGATGGTCAGTCAGGTTGATTTCCTTCGATAAGATATAATAACTCAAAATGAGCTCTACCAAAACATTTACTTGAACGTTAAAAAGTTAAGAAGTGAAAATAAGCTGGTGACTATGTAATTGAAGACACAATTTGTGTAGATTTGCTTCTGCATCAAATAATTTGACCTCTCAATAATCTCAGAACTAAAGAATAGCATTTAAATCCACTGGGATGATTGAGCAGAAGTGTCGGGGTTTAAACAGCCCTGACATTTCAGCGTGTAGAGCTGAAATATGCCACTGTTACAGCATACAAGCTCACAGCTTTCAGGACCTCTCCTCTCTTTTTCCCCTGTGTTACTCCTCCCTCTTTCCCTCTCTTTTTTCCTCTTCATCAGTATGCTGCTTCATGCTTGGCTGTCCTGCTGCAGCCAAAGTTGTGTGACTGGATTGCATTTTTGAAATCAACGGCTAAAAGACATTAAGCAGTATCAACTGCTATACTATATCTAGCATACTGTTCATATATATATATATATATATATATAATGTGTGTGTGTGTGTGTGTGTGTGTGTGTGTGTGTGTGTGTGTGTGTGTGTGTGTATCATTTATTCTGTCTAAGCCTTCATTATGAAGTTATGAGGTGGATAAGGCAGTTTCTGCTTGTCTGCTTTTGATAAAACAACTAAGATGCAAAATTACTCTTACCAGGACAAATTAAGTGATTCATAAATACATAACACTGCAGTGTGCGAACGAGTCTTCTAGTGGGTATAATGTTTTTGTTAATAGATTATTTATCCAGGCCGGAGGCCTTTTTCTTGTTGATGTGGAACATAATGAGAGGATTGTTAAAAGCAGAAACATAACGATAATACCATCAGTAAGTCATGTCCAATGATCTCTTGTTGTAAAACCTAGTATTTCATAATGGCCATACAAATAACACTTTGTTCAGCTGGTCCAGCCATGTTCTGATCACAAATCAGTTCTTTTATAGCTACTGCTGTGAGGTTGAACAAGCCGTCCAAAACGCTAGACTGTGTCAAGGCTAGGGAAAGGATATGTGAACACTTCTGTGCCCAGGAATATTGGAGCCTCCATCATTCACAAATGGTATAACTTTGGAACTGCCAAGAATCGTCTTAGATCTCACCATCCAGCCAAACTGACCAGCTGGGACAGATTGACTTATTCAGACTAGTAAACAAGAATCCAGTGGTAACTAAGAATGAAATCAAATTTTCATTTGTGGAGATGTATGAACCTTACTAGTACAAAAGGACAAACGTCAATCAATGCAGTACTCCAATCTGACTTTTATAGTAGAGGCCATTCCTCACTAACAGGGAGATTGCCAAAAGGCTCCCAGACAACTCTCAGACAATGAGAAGCAAGATTTCTGGTCTGATGAAATAAATACTAAACTCTGTGGCCCAAAACCAGGCATGGAAAATGATCTCATTTACATTTAGCACACACCCTTCTCCACAGTGACTTACAGGTTATTCACATTAAACGAGGTGGGCCAGAGTAGAGTTAGGAGTCTTGCCCAAGGACTCTTTTTGGTGTAGCACAGTATAGTTAACCAGACTTAATCCTAACCCTAAACCCTAACCCTTACCCAAATCATAGTACAGTGTGTAATTCTTACAGTTTCTACATGTGTTTTTGTCCATAAATTCCTCTTCTCATTTTTGGCAGGCTACATTTACTGTTAATTCATTTAAAGAATACTTAAACAACCTGTTGCTTAGTTTTGTGGGATATTGTGTGTACTGTGAAGGACATTTTTGTGACAACTACTCAACTTTTGCTTTTTCACCACATTTATTCATGTCTAGTTCCCACCTTCTAGCTGTTGATCATATAATGCTATAATGGGAGTGTGAAGGATAACACAACTTTCCTCCTGGCTATGAATTGATATGGCATCAAACTGAAGATACCCAGATGATTAGAAATATGTATTCTTGTACACCATATGACTACATATCATTTTTGCTCTACAACTGAATTTATGTCACCTGGATAGGCCGACAGCTATTAGAATTTATTGGGTGTAGTTTCATTATTTAATCAAATTAATGCTAATTTGATGTAATGACTCATTTCAGTTTGCTGCAACAACACAGCCCAACTGACTGTAAACAAAAGTGGGCTTCAGTTCTCATTACATTCAATTCATTTTCTCACAGTAGGAAAACAATTGTGGGTGGGGCATGAGCAGGTGAGTTGAACTATAGGAGTCTTTGGAATCAGTGAGGGTTCTTCTAAAGATTTTCAACAAAAGACCTGGGTTGAATTTGAGGTTAAGCACTGAAATTATTTTAATTAGAGAAACTTGCATTCTGTCCCTGAGAGCAACTCCAACTGTCCAACTGCTGGTCCCTTGTTTAGTCCGCAGGCCTTTCTGCAGCAGCAGTGGGTGCCTGATTAGATCCCAACTTCAATAACAGGGCCTATTGTTGCTGGAGGAAAACACCAAGACCTAATTACTGCCTATTTATGTCCATTTGCACCAGGGTGCAGGCTGCACAGCTTTGGGCTTTGTACAAAGCCACCACTCCAGTTCATTTTCAGCAGAAGGCGAGATGCGCCCTGGGACTGGATGAAGATCTACACTTATGAGCCTGTGAAAGGATGAGGATTGCTTCTGTGTAATGGAAACTCTGCATGCATGGACATATTATCTTACTGGACCTACACTGTGCAAATTAAAAGAAAAGTAGCATTATTTATTCATTCCCATCCTACAGGAGTCATCTGATAGGCCTGACCTGGGGTCAGTTTCTTGTAGAGTTAGGGTCAGAACTCTGTTTTTATGGTCAAACTTATCGCTTCTGTATGTTAGCCAATATAATGCATTTTGTATCATTAATAAATGTCCTTTTCTATAATGGATAGTGCTAGAATGTTCCCTGTGTGTTTTTTAAATAATTTGTTGTAGGTGCTGATGCCACCTTTGAGCTCATCTTGTCAAAATCATGACTTTTCTCACAATTTCAAAATTTTGACTATGTGACATTGTGAGTATCTCCCCACAGTCACCAGTATTGTATACAAGTGTGCAAACATGAATCCCTGTGAACAATTTGCGAAATGATAATAAGATTGACATACCTGATGTAGGTGGAGTCCAGGTCATTGAAGATCCAGGTCTTTAACTGTAAAATGAAAGATAAGGATATTAAGCCAGCTATGTACATATGTTTAAATGCAACTGCTGTTTATTATGTGCATGTGTAACAGTGTTTAACTCTTAGAACCAGTTAAAAGAGGAAGATGGGAAAACATAGAGGACACAGTTCAGCCAGAGTGATGTTTTGTGTAATGACCTCCACAATGCTTAGAAGCAGTGGTCTTGAATATAAAGTCACTTTGCTTCATTTCATTTTTTTTAAAAAACCTTTATGAACATTATTAACTGGTTCTGGTTTATAAATGGAAGCACTGTGGACTGAAAGCTTGTGGAAATAATGATGTGTTTCCTTATGATGTAGAGTAATTGTGCTGAAATCACTTTCTTTTGATTTTGAATGATTTCTGATGGCATTGACCTCTTTCAAAGAACAAATCTTGTTTTTTCCTTGCTGCTGTTAATAATGTGTGAATTGACTCTTATGTCATTTGTAATTCAGTCAGAATGCACATGTTTTGTTGATTCTAGGACAGTGGTTCACTAGTGCTTTACTTACCACCACATGAATGAAGAGTATGGGTGGGGCTGGAAAAACTGGATTTGACCTATGGGGCATTTATTCATGTTTATAGTTTTTAATACTACTACTAATAATAATACAAATACTTCTAATACTACTAATAATAATACAAATACTACTACTACTACTACTAATTATATATATATATATATATATATATATATATATATATATATATATATATATATATATTAAAACCCCTAGTTTTTCCACTTTTTCCACCAGTTACACATTTCACTGCTGTCCAACGAAAGACAGGTAAATAAAGAATGAGTGTTCAGAGCTACAGGGTTCAAATCATGGAGAAAACTAAAAATGGACAGAAATGGAGCTGCAGTGTCTGATTTCACACCACAAACGTCCACAAAGAGAAGAACAGACCACTGCTCTGCTGCTCTTCTCCACCTGGACCTCATCCAGCAGGACGAGGCGGGCGGGGCCTCTGCTCGGTGCCCCACCCCTCCGCAGCGGACGTTTCCATGGCGACGTTACACACAGAATAAAATAAACAAGCGCTTCGTGGGACTGAGAGAAGGACAGAAGTAAGTGATTTAACCTCGTTTACACTAAATACTGAAGCCTATATTCGGCTTTGTTTGATTTAAACCCAACCTGCTGAACATTAAAAGGCTATTTTCTACAGCTTTACATATAAACAACAAGGCACAGCCCAGCTCCTAATTTTATGAATATTAATATTAATAATATATAAATATTAATATAGAAAATGTAATTTATTTATTTAAAAGTGTATGAAATGTTTTATCATTAGTAATAATTATACAATTTACCTGATTGTTTGTGGATCCTCTCAACTAATGGCTGATATATGAATAATGCTATGTCTGTCTGTATCTGTTATGGGCTCTGTAATGACATAACATGAAAGCACATCTGGGACTAAACTCCAACACTGTTGTTTTCTCCATACAAGGCCTTGTTATACGTTCTTGGAGGTGACATTCACCTGACTTCATGAACAAAAATGACATAATTACACTTGTCAAGAAAGAAGGACATGTAGGATTGCAATGTAATTCGGATGACAGATAAGAGATTTCAGGAATAACAAATGATTTAAAAGTGGTTATGGCCGATATTTATTGAGTTACAGATGCAGATGTACTATCTCATGCAGATGTACTATCTCTCAGGTTCTTTATTAAGCTCATTTTTCAGAAATTCCAAAGACTTTTAGGGGGAAATGTACAAAGGACAAAACATATCAGGTATACCAGAGAGTGCCTATAGAGAAGTTCAACCTACACAGAAAAGCTGTTTTTATACTAACATAAAGCTAAATACAGAAAATGACTTAAGAGGTGTGTATTCAGTTTACTTCATTTGCAGTGCTGTTGCTGGACCCAGTACTCAGTCATCAGAGTAATATATGTATGATGCCGATCATTTGGCATCTGTTTGTTGTGCCTTTCATTTATTAATACTATTAACTATGATTTTTTTCCCCAGGACTCCTCCAAACCACACAGGGAAAATTATTATTGGAGTAAGCTGCTCTCATCAGGTCACAGCATGAATTTAAATGACTTTGTGGTTCTTCCCAAGAAGTCCAAGTCAGTAAAGTTAAATGTCAGGTTGGTTTGTTTTTGCCTTTGTTTGTATATCATTATTAGAGGTTATAAATAATGGGGCCTAAGGTGATAATCACACTTGTGATAATCTCTGCAGAACAGAAGACATCTCTTCATCCTCTTATGCTTTCACAGGTGAAAAACCATGATGGGTATGTGATGAGTAGCCGGGGGTCACAGATTTTCTTTCTGAGCAACCCCCCCCCCCCAAAAAAAAAAAACATGACCTGAGATCTGCCTCACTATGCTCATCACTCCATAAACTAAAATTCACTATTTTTCAGTATTTCTGTGTTCATGACACCAAGTGTGCTGTTTGTGAGAAGACTGACAGACAAAACTGTAATCTCCTTTAGCAAACAAAACCATTTTTATAAATTACCTTTATTATACCAGCAAAACTGAATCTTAAAAAATGCTCTAAGGAAGCATCAGTTGGTTGAAGAGTCACAGAACCCTTTTGGCACTTTGGCACAACTGTCTGTAAACTTGTTGGTGCATTTGCTGAGTGTGTTCTGGTTTTGCAGGAACCTGCGAGAGCTCCGTATGGAGACAATTCACCTGGATCAGGAGAACAAGGACATGGAGAACAGACTACAGGAGCTCAGACAGATCATGAGACATGAGAAAGAAGAGAGAGAGTGAGTAAAACACTGATATATTGGCCAGGGAGTGGAAGGAAACACAAGCTAGGGGTTTCTAATAAAGTTGCCAGTGGGTGGAAGGACGTACAAAGTAGTGGTTTCTAAAAAAGTAGCACGTATATGGCCACCTTTTTCCAAACTGTTCATTGAAGTGCTTGAGATAAAAACAAGTTAATTTTCTATAAAACACAAACATGTCAGGAGTTGTTAATTTCATGATTTCTTCCTCAGCATAAGCTGCTTTCGTCAACATTTAATTAATAACATAATTAATTACTCAAGCTCTGACCCATGGAGCTTCGTGGTGTGGAATTACAGTCTCTGCCTGTTTTAGAGGCTAATGTCTGAGTATATGAGCTCATAACTCACACAGCAGCAGCCAAAGAACCAAGCGTGTGTGTGTGTGTGTGTGTGTGTGTGTGTGTGTAGTGCATACATCACACTTCTACACCCTCCCAGCTGAATATACGTATACACTCTCCATCATAGTGAATTGCTTCTGAACTGCAGGGAGAGGGTGTGGATGAACTGAAATGTGGTTTGATGCTTCCATGTCCTGAGTGCTTGTGTGATCATCAGGTTCATACATCACTGAGGTGGAAAGTTAACATACGATAATGAAATGAAGTTTCCACTAGTTGTTCTTCATGCAGGTTGCGCATTGTCAATTAAAGCCTCATACATCAGCACAACGCGGTGGCCTTTCTGCAGGAGTCTGATGAATGCAGCAGCAACGCACCGTCTGTGCTATCTACAGTAGCCACCTCATTCCTTCTCCATATAGGATCTGTCATATTAAACAGTGGAGGAGGCTGTGTATCTAAATTGCTTTTGCGTCTATGGAGGCGTTTTCTAAGCGTAAGTGCACTTACCCAAGTCTAGCAGCACTTATCTGAACCAGGGCTGCACAATATATCATTTATTAATCCTTATCACAATATTAGCTTTTGCAATATTGATATTGCAGGAGGATAAATATATAAATGTTGGTGGGAACTAATCACTACATTTTATTTTGTACTCTGAGCGTCCTAACCAACCTCAGATGATCCAGGTAACGTTCTCTGGGTGTTTTGATCAATCAAGGCCTTCAAAAATTAGATGAACATAATAATATAATAATATAACAGTGTAGCTCGGTATATGAACTGAATGTGGATCCAAAAGAATTGTGAATCTCTTTGTTAATAAGTAACAGAAAGTACAATGAATGAGTGAAACCCACAATGTTTACATGTATAAAGAAATGATGTACGAGCGACTGAATGCTGTGATGTTTCCCATGAAGTTTGTTAACTGCAGGCTAATTTTGCTTAGCAACATAGTGGTCAAAGATTATTCCATGAACAGCACAGTGATTTAATAGCATTTATTTATTATCCAGTTTGTGTGTGTATGAAGATATAAACATGGTTCAGCCATGTGTTTGTTAATGCTGATGCATGTTGATGATGAGGTTGTGTCTGAATTCACTTGTGATTCTACCACTACTAAGTAAAATAAATAGTCCAATCCATGTATAGCACAATACTAAAGAGGGAGCAGAGGTCATTTTTATTCACAGCCCAGAAGTTCTGGAACAATGTGCTCAGACAGAAAACTATTAAGCCTTGCCTTGATGTTTTATATGACAGCAATGGTTTCATCCTTGAATGCTTTCCAAGTGAATCAAAACTTTATCTGATTTTTCTTCTGGTAGTAGATACTATACAATACTATAATATCAGCTCTGGCAAGAGCTACCTGTAGGTTTTGGGAGAGCATTAGAGAGAATTCTTAATGAGGTGAACTTACTAGAAAAGCCTAACCAGGCCAAGTTGGTGGTTGTACACTCCTCTTCAAAAAATAGTTGGATCCTGGAGGAATTAGCCAACTACTAGGCATAACTACAATAGTGTAATGCCAGACTGTCATGGAGTCACTCAGAATGGCAGTGGGTCTTCAGTGATGATTCTTGCTTTCATCTTGGTGGAGATCATCAATGAATCTGTGGGGAGCCACTTTGGTCAGCCCCAAGGTCAATGGCTTGTTGTCACGTGTCACATGTCCAGAAAGCCGGATTTCATGGATCATGGGTGCAATTGTATATGACGCCAGATCACTTTTGGTCTTTGTTATGGGCACTATAATTACATCACATGCTTTGAAGACATAGATACTATGCCATGCCATTGGCATCACCAATTCAACCTGACACTTCCATCTGGGTGCAATTATTTATTTGACAATAAATGTATTTTTTAGGGGCAGTGGAACTGCTAATTTCTGATTGATCTGAGATCTTCAGATCCCTTCCTAGACTCATATGCATCTTCTGAACCTTCTTTCTGAAGGCCTTAGAGAGCTCCTTGGGCCTTGCCATGTTGATACAACTCACTTCAACAATCTAGAGTAAACCAAACTAAATGTCTAAGACATAATAATAATAATAATAATAATAATAATAATAATAATAAGAAGAAGAAGAAGAAGAAGAAGAAGAAGAAGAAGAAGAAGAAGGAAGAAGACAGCCTCCTCCAAAATCCACTCTTACCATGTTCTAATCAAGTAATAATTAATGTGGGTGTGAAGGTCAAAAATCTATATGTTGAAATATAGGTTTACATAATGACTGTTATAATCCATTTTTTTTGCAGTAAATATTTCTACAATTTGATTTATGTATATATTCATGTGGTTACCTGCTTACAAGGCAAGTGATAGATGGCTGTGTTAAAAGGTTAACACATTAAAATACTATTATTATTTCATTCTAAGACTGATTATTCTGAAAGCTGCCTTATTCTTAAAGTATAGAAGTGTGTGATGTTAGCCATAGTTGGTGTGTAAGTGTAAGACATTGGTCATGTTTGGTATCACATATCTTAAAGCACTATTGAACAGTACAGAGTCTGTTGCTGCATCTGACATGTACAGGGCTGATGTGATCCTGTGGGCTGTGACCTGTTTGGTGTTTATCTCTGTGTCAGCCTGCCTGTTAAAGGGCCACCAGTGAACACTCTCTTAGACAGAAGCTGATGGACTCTGGCTTCAGGCTCAGCTGGTGTCAGAATTGCACTCACGCTTGCACTCACAAACTCTCACTTGGCTTACATCCTTTCAGTTTAGTACCTGAACTTCACATGAGCTTCTCTTCTTTTGTTCTTCACTGTTGTCATTGCAATGACAGATCTGACAGCAGGTGAGGATAAGCTCTAGGTCACAGGCCAGTTGTTTGCAGGTGGATGTATCTGAAAATGCTGAGTTCTGTTATATTCCCAGGTCAGTGATTGTTTATCTCAAATGTAGTCGATCAGCCAAGACGGTTTTGATTACTTTTATATTAGAGCATATACCTCAGTAATTGTTAACAGCAGGCCAAACACACCTCTTCCCTTGATTATGTTGTGCTGCAAACCATTATTAAATATTCCGATTGCATTATTTCTGAAACATTACAGGCTAACCTTCCTCGAACCTTTTAAAACATTCAGGAAACAGTCTCTGCTAGCTGAGTACCAACACCACAGCAACCACCACCTAGAATGCTACCTAGCAGCTACATAGCAACACCAGAGCAACCACCTAGAATGCTACATAACAGCTACATAGCAAATCCATAGCAAAACCCTAGCAATCACCTGGAATGCTAACTATCAGCTACATATGAAGACCATAGCAATACCATAGCAACCACCTGGAATGCTACCTATCAGGTACATTGCAAGACCGTGGCAACACCATAGCAACCACCTAGAATGCTACCTATCAGATAAATAGCAAGACCATAGCAAAACCCGGGAGGCTCTAAAGTTGCTTTGTGACAATGTCTGTTGTTAAAAGAGTTCAAATGAACTTACCCTTTATAGGTTCATATAAAAAGCAGTGTAAAGTATTACCTGCAAAGGGTTCTTCAAAGGTTCTTTAGTAAAGGCAGGGTTTCAATATAGAACCATGTCAAATAAAATAACCATTGGATGCTTCTTCAAATACATAGAAAACCTCTGATTAGTATATTTTAAAACAGGTTTACGGTATATGATGCTAAAAGACTTCTAAAACTATAGGAGCAAACTTCAGACATCAATCGACTGGATTTGGGTAAACAGTACATTCAGGTGGAGGTCAGAAAGAAGTGAAGCAGTTTGGTGCGAGACTGAGAGAGATAAGACGAGTGTCAGTATGCTTGGCTGTGTTTGTGTGTGTGTGTGTGTGTGTGTGTGTGTTAATCTGCCCAATGTTAGCATACTGCCATGCTGCTCACACACACACCTCCCGTAGGTGCTGTCAGCAGCTCAGTGTGCTCTAATCCCCCCAATGAGCCTCAGTGTGAGTGATGAAGGCCAGCAGATAAACAGCTTCTAACAAGAGTGGACAGCACACAGACGAGGAGCTCTCTCTCTTCCTCCCTCCCTCTCTTTCTCTGTCAGTCTCACCATCTCGGCTAGCAGTCCTACCCACTCTCTTTTTCAGTCTGTGTACTCTATGTCTTAAAACTCTCTCTATAGTCTTTAGATACTGTATACCTCCTCTATAGTCTTTATATTCTCTCTCTCTCTCTCTCTCTCTCTCTCTCTCTCTCTCTCTCTCTCGCTCTCACTCACTCACTATTGTCTTCCTCTACACTGTCGAATTTTCCCTCTCTCTTTCATAATCTCTCGTTCTTTATTCTTCTCTGTCCTCATAATCTAGGCTGCAGCTGAGGAAGGCCACATTTCAATCAAGCCTTTACATCACTGATTGCCATTACGATTTATAGCTACCTTTAAACACTGCTGAGTAATCTAAAGACATGACTGGTGTCGATAAGTATTGATATATTTTATATTTTGATATGTAATGGAATAGAAATTTTAAATTGACACTTTTAAAAGACTTGCCCTTATGTGCCCTGAAGAAGAGACTTTTTATACTCATTGTAGCAAAGTCTTTCATACCTGAGCTGTGCTGGGTTTGCAAACCTACCATTCTGAGATGTGTTGGTCATAGTCATATAGCACAACAGCATTAGTGCTATATGATAGAACTGCATTCATAACAATATTTTGCTTAGAATGTGTTTTAGATGCAGCTATGATGTGACCAAATCTGTTGGAAAGATACATTAGTCACATTAGACAAACAAATGGCATTCTAAAAAAAACATGTTGGACACATGACACTGACAGAATGCCGTGCTCCCAAAACACCTGATTTGACTAATCAGCTCATTAATAAGCCTTCCAGAGCAGGGAGTGCGTTAAAGCAGGGAATCCTCTAAAGTGTGCAGGGCACAGTTGCCTCCAGTACCATGGCTGAGAAATACTGTCCTAAAAGCATGTTAGACAATGGAGAAATAGCCAGTGACAGAATCATAGAATTATGGTTAATGAAAAGTGTAGACAGTTGTTAAGACATTATTTATCAAAATTAAATGACACTTACTTGAAAACAGGCAGCCATGGTGATTAGGGAACCAGCGTTGTGACTGGAAGGCTGCCGGTTTGAACTGCAGGGACGACTGAAGTGTCCTTAAGCAAGGCACTTAACTCCCCACCTGCTCCTGTGCCGTGGACAGGGCTTCCTACTGCTCTGGCCATGTGTGTCCCCTAGTGTGTGAACTCACTTATGTGTGTGTGTGTGTGTGTGTGTGTGTGTGTGTGTGTATGTGTGTATCACTGTGTGTGGGTGGGTTATATACAGAGGACAAATTCCCCCTGTGTGCAAAAAAAACTCACAGTGGGTCTAAGAGCACTTTCACTTTTACCTAACCCTGGGTGGAGAAATTTCTGTGACCCATGAACAGCCTTTATTTTTTTTGCTCTATATTTTATAAAATGAAAAGTCATCTTGTCTCATCTTGTTTAAATGAATTAATACTAAATAATGAATAATTTAAAATAATGAATACCACTTTCATTTAAAGAGTTTCTTTTTCTCAAATTTTAAAGGGATTGTAGTAGAACATGGATAATTGCCTTTGCAAAAGTGTTGTCTGATACAGACCTATGAAAAGTGCACACTAAGTGCTCATAGAGGCTGCTGATGAGCCGCCGTTTGGGGAAATATAAAGAACTGGAATACCCTACATCTTTGCACACCTACTTCGACATGTGCAAACGAGGTGTGTAGGGCTGCAAGTGGAAGTAATGGGACAGGGCTTTAGGACACTTTGGTCACATAACATTCTTAAAGATGCACTTGTCATGTGACAGTTATTTTGAAAGGTCAATGGTCACATGACATTCTAAAATACATGGTCATATAACAGTCACATAATTCAATCATTTGGAAAGACCTGTTTATCACCTGACAAGACATGTTGGCAGCACATTGGCAACTAGTGCTAAAAAACACTCTGGTCACGTAACTGCTATGCAACGTAACTGCTATGCAAGATGTGATGGACACATGATGTAATCATTCTTAAAGACACATGTTGGTCACATAATACATCTTGCCATGTCTTCACCTCTGGAAAAGTGTTATGAAAACAGTGTCAGTTCATGTCTGAAGAAACTGAGCATGAACGACTAAGAGGGTATGTAAGCAGCGAGAAATACACTCTGACAGTGATGAGGGCTGCTTCTGAATTTTGTATTATTGTAACAGAGTAATGCTACATCTTAATCTAAACCTAACCCTGACCTTAACATTAATAATACCATCCCTAATCTTCACCCTAATCCTGCCCAGTGGAATGGTGCACTGCAGTCATTTTGATTTGGTGGTCTTATCAGAATATGAGCGGTTATGTCTGAAAGTTTTCTTGTTCTTGTTCACCTTATTTTGCATGACAACAATGGAGAGGTACATTTAATTTGACTTTATTTTATTTTACGTTTGGTATGAAAGCAGATACATTGATACAAATTACCAAAATTATTACAACCACAAACACATGTCATCTTTTTTGGAAGGTGGTGAATAAATGTTATATGGTGCCCCACAACACACTGATCTTCTTGTTGTGTTTGTAACACTTTTGCTTAACATTCTTTACTTCTTCCTGTCATTGTGGCACCATTATTTCTGAGTACATTATACTACTTATTTCGCACCGTTTTTGATCTTTGGATTACATTCAGATTCCATTTTGACTGAATTAAAAGACAGGTGTTTTGCCCAAGATTGAATTATGATCAGATCACTTCAATCGGACATGGTTTGAGATGGATCTCATCCACTTTTGAAACAAATGAAAACAAAATACCTCTGTCAAATTTTTTTAATAGGAGTACTCATTCATATGAAGCTCCTTTCCCTCTCTTGATACATCACTGGCTCTTGTGTGTGTTTGTGTGCACGTGTGCTTATCCAGATACTATACAACTACAAAATGCATGGTAATGCCAGGTGTAAACAGTCCCACAGTATGAGAAATCACATAAGCAGGTCTGTTGGAGATTATGGAACACCTCCACACGGTTATAAGTGAGTGTTATAAGCATGCAAATTGGTGGGGTAAAAGTTACATTAGTTTCATACCATAAGTGCAAAATTGAAGGAGCACTAAGCATATTTTGGGTGATTGACTGCATTTGAGGGTAACATAAGTCAAATAGCATGCTTCAGTAGACTGTTGATTTGCATAACAACACTGACGCTTTGTGATATTCAGTAATGCACAATAGTGCACGTGCTTTGATCTACACCACATGATCAGGCTATAGGCACATAATCACATTATTTAAAGGCATTTCTCAATTTTCTTTGCCTAAAAACTTACACATGCGTGTAAACATAATTACAGTATAAAGTAACATTTTCCAATTTTGAAGAAAGTAGCCAGCCAGCACAAGGTTGTGTTCAATTCCATCACCAGCTCACCTGATTTAACATCATTAAGCACTGATTTCCCAAAACAGTGGTTGGATGAGAACTATAAATAATACTAGACTCCCTTGAGGAGATCTTTTGAGATGTTTTAATGAACACAATGATGTAAAACCTCTACTTTTTACCCAGTAGTAGCGTTTTACTGAATAAATAAACACACTTCTGAGGCCGTGAGCTTTTTGGGTCTCCTTTTCACAGGTACCTAAACATTTTTCTACAATAATGTGAGTGTGCCTTTGCTTTGGAATCAATTAGAAATTTTGGGTTTGATCAGCACTGCTGAAACCTCTGAAGCACTCAAAATTCGTCACTGTGTTTCATTTCAAAGTATCTTCAAGAACCAAGCAGAGTGGCCAGCATTTGTAGAATGACACTATGTTTTGATGTTGTTTTTCACAGGAAGTCTGGTGCTCTCCACTGGAAGTCTGCCCAGGCCAACAGCAGGCTGCAGAGTAAGGAAAAAGGAGTCAAAGTGAGCCTTCATCTCAGTATCCTTCTCTCTATTTCTGAGTGGATTAGCCTTTCACACACAAACACGCTGCCATAATCTTCTACCGTCAGAATCGAGTGACGTGCAACCACTGTTTGCTGTCCTGTCCAAATATGTGACAGTGTTAAGTGCAACAGACAGGCCTGTTTTAATCAAAGTGTTGTAAAACACTCCCCTGGCGGGGCTGATAACACCCTGCTAGCTGAACTTTCTGTGTGGCTTTTTGGACAGCTTTCTGCCGGCAAGATGAAGATAAGAGTGCTGAAGGAGGATTCCATGCCAGGTGGGTGCCTGAGCTAGAGATGGGAATGTGCGCATGCGTGTGTATAGCATCGTAAATGATCAGGTCACCGCTTAAATATAGCTCTCATTAAACACCTCTTAGAAACATATTAAAGTCAAGTGTTTGTAGTGAAATGTACATTATTTATTGAGTTTTCCAAATGGTGTTTTCATGGTTAATTGTACTTACTGTGGGTAATTAAGTCGACTTACACCGTGTGTCCAAATGTTTATGGACATCCCTTCTAATGAATGTATTGCACCCATTGCTGATGCACTTGTACAAATGCAAACACAGCTTGTCTAAGGGGTGGGGGTGGGGAGCCAGGGGTGGGCTAGAGAGGTTTATGGCCCCAGCATTAAGCTGTGGAACAGTAGAACTGTGTTTTTCTGAATGATTGTGCTACATCCAATACTTTTGGGATGAGGTGGGGTGCTGACACAACACAGTCCTGAACTAACAAGCACTTTTGTTGCTGAATGCAATCAAATTCTCACAAGAATGATCCAAAATCTAGTAAAAACCCTTCCCTGAACAGTAGAGACAGTTACTCTAACAAAAGCAAGATACCTATTTTAAAATATCCTTGATTTCTGGAGAAACAATTAATGAGTAAATGTTTTTGTGTCCATATGGGGTATCACAGACAGTAACATTTAGTTACCTTACTGTACATGGGTATGTGCATCATTATACCGTATCTAAAGGCAGACATGGAATTACTTTTTTAAAATGAATTAAAGTGGTACACTTTTGTTATGAAGCAATTCCTTTAAATGTGTGTGTATCTGTCTGTGTATGTATGTGTACTCAAATGTAGAAACAAACAAGCCATCTGAAAAAGTGCCAGGGCCTCCACCCAGCGATCCAGGACCCAGTCGAAAGCTGAGGCTGATGGGCAAATTGTGTGGTCAGTGTGAAACCAAAATGGCTGGACTGGTGAGTCATTAGTCATCCATTTCAGACAGAGCTCTCATTACAGTCTCTCTTTAGGGTGAACAATAATAATAATAAATCTAAATGTAGGTTTTGTGATATACACTAACGCGGCTATACAGTCTTTCAACAGTGTTGGATTTTTTTATCAACATTGTCCAACCGAGCAACAGTAGCTACAAAAGAACCCATTATATGGGTGGAGCCTGTTAACTTCAACGATGCTACTGCCCTCTTCTTTCACTGCCTTCAGGGAGTCTAGACATGTAGTCTTATATTCCATTCAGATGTGTAGCTCAGTGCCGCCCTATCCATCCACATAACCGTCTACCCATTTATTCATCCTCCATTCCCTTCTTTGATCCACCCATCCATCTTCTTGACTCCGGTAACTGATTTAAGTGACGGTAACTTAAAAAATCTTTGCACGGTTCACCTTAGTGGAGTTCAGGGACTCTTAGAGGCGATCCGTTTTTCCTCTTGTTGGTCTGGCTCCATGTTTCAGACAGGTCCAGAGGAAATGGGATGACGAATGTCTGTCTTACCTCACTGTGGCAGACTACAGTGTTCTGGATGTGCTCTGAGTTTCTAGCTAGTAATGGTCATTACTACATTCATGATCAAAAGGTGGTTTTCCAAAGTTTTAAACTGGAAGATCTTGTATTTATTTTGTGGCACCAACATGGAAGTTGAACAGATATGTTTACAACACATCATCACAATAGGTAGCTAAAGTTGTTCATTTTTGTGTGTTGGGGTACTGTTGAAGGTAACACCATCTTCCCCATGGAAGGGTCCACTTACCCCAGTTTGGCAAATGCCAGTAGGAGTACTTGGCCAACTTAGATAATACAGGAAGATGTTTTGTGGATGTTTTATCAGTCTTTGGTTGCCAGTGTCCTGTTCTAAACTGTGGTGTTCTGGGGGGCAGTATATCCAAGAAGGATACATACAGGCTGGACAAACCGATCAGATGGGCTGGCTCTGTAGTTGCCATGAAGCTAAACTCTCTGGTGATAGTGGCAGAGAAGAGGCATATGAGCAAACTACTACTGGACATTATGAACAATACCAGTCACCCTCTGTACACCGTCATCAGCCACCAGAGGAGCCTGTGTAGTGACAGACTGCTCCTTCCCAAGTGCAGGATCAATAATCTTAAAAACTCTTTTGTCCCTCATGCCATCAGACTATACAACTCCTCTCTGGGGGGCAGGAGGGGTAACAGGAGGACAGAGGATAGGAAGAAACAGTACTCAGTTACCATATTATATATTTCATATACTCTCTATATTATATATTCTCTATTTTTTCTATATATTTCTATTATTGTATTATTATTACTTTCTTCTCTGTTTGTACTTTAATGCTGCCGCTGCTACTGGAATCTTAATTTCCCTCAGAGAACCCTCCCAAAGGAATCAATACATTTCTACCTACCTACCTACCTACCCGTCCTTACACATTTACTGTTTGTGAAATGACCCGTGAAGTTGACAAAATGCTACTTCTAACAATTACACATTTGACCCTGCCCATTATCAAATATATCACATTCTGTATCATGAGTCCTTAGGTAACTAACACTGCATTCTCCAACATACTTGATTCACATGCAATAGCTCTGAATACGAGCATCAGATGTCACTGTTTTGCCCAGATTGGTGGAGAGCTGCAGTGCTTACCTTCTTTAAGATTCTCCCGTCTGTAAACAGGATCTTTGGATCTCTGCCAGAGTAACAATTGGGTATTATTATGAGATATTGATGCTTTAGGTTTCATGCAATTCAGTGGTGGTCGCATAATGTTTGTGTCTGAAATCCTTTACAGTATTTAAAAAGTGAACATGTGGGTGAAACTATGTTTGGGTCACACTGCTGCCATCAGTCTTTTATCTTTGCCAAACTTCCATACATCTGCATGTATGCTGCGGTCACTCAACCACTCTCAGCCTTTCATTCTGTCCCTTTCCTGCAGAGCACCATCTTTCTGTTCTGTCCTCACCTTCATTTCTCTCAAACTCACCTGAGACACAGAGAGAGAGAGAGACAGAGAGAGAGAGAGAGAGAGAGAGAGAGAGAGAGAGGTTGGGGGGGGGGGGGCTTGAGTATGCAGTGCAGTCTCAGACAGAAGAAGCTGGGTTAAGCTCACCAACATGCTGTTGTACTCTCAGATCTAACACACACTTCATACCTTTACTGAGATTAAGTGATAATAATAATAATAATAATAATAATAATAATAATAATAATAATAATAATTATTATTATTATTATTATTTATTTATGCATTAGTGTGCCCTAATGGGCAACTGATGTGTACAGTGTATATTATATGTACAAGTAATTGTTGCTGATTTTTAATTTTTTTTTTAGAAAACAAATTTGTCATTTCAACTGATAGAGAGAGAGAGAGAGAGAGAGAGAGAGAGAGAGAGAGATGATAGAATGAGAAATTGTGGACATTAAAGTTGTCATTAGTCAGAACTGCAAAGCTACAGAAATGGATTCTTTCAGACCTGTGTGTTTTATTATTATAGCCTTGTCTGAAATCCCTTTTTCACCCTGTCAGTCTATCTGTTATTCAAATCCACACCTCCATCCCTTGCTCATTTACTCCTTCAAAATAAAAAAATAATGAGCTCCCTTAAGATGCCTACGCTTTGCATTTCCCCTTATTTTAATATTTATTAGGGTGAAGTTTAGATGGAGAAAAAAAAGAGAAAGGGAAGAATCTTCCAACATGTGTTTGCAGAGACATTAGAGTTCCTGCTCCATGTAAAAAGGCACCTTAGCCTGGAGTAATTGAGGTTTTAATTATTTATTCGTTTTTGGTTGGCCGTGCGCAGGTGTGCGCAGAATGTGGAGAGGACTACTGCGTCGGCTGTTTTGCCAGGTTTCACCAGAAGGGGGCACTAAAGCACCATCGAATGATTCCTGTACAGGTGAGGAATGGATTTGGTTTTCCTGCAGCCACACACACATACACATACACACAGACAAGAATGTCCACACCGACCCATGTATCCATGCAGTGGCACAAAAAGGAAGAATTTTCTTTCCACACATTTCAAAGTTTTCGATTTAAAGTGATTGTGTTTGTCCTTTCCTCTCTGGCACACTCACTATTAAGCGGACGGCCTGCTCTCTCTCCTCTATCTCCATCCATCCGCTCATTACACACACACACACACACACACACACACACACACTGATGCCAAGGCTGAAAAGTAAATACACCCTCACACGCCCACACAAGTTCATACCATCAGAGGAAAGCAGCTGTGTGTAAACACAAACAGGTCGTCCCGCTCTGGCCGTTTGTTTTGGAGATTGCAGCTGCAGCATGCGGGAGTGTTAGAATGAGACTTTTGTTGACTGGGTGGATGTATCTGCGGGGCACCATGGCTTTAGAGAACTGCAGGGACACCCCATATGGACACAATGACTTCTAAATATAGGTGATATATGATAATGATGGTATGCTCACAGTGTTACAATAAAGACTCTTTTCTGAGAATATCTCAGATACCATCGGAACTTCCACAACAACTGCACGTTCTGCCAACCCTCTATCAACAACTTACCAGAGATCTGCTCATCATGTCTGTGATGGTCTCCTTTACCTTCTTCCTGCAGACCCCCTAAAGGCAGAATGGACTGGTTGAACATGTGAACATGTGAGCTTCCTGTGAGCTACCATGTTGTTATTGCTGGGTAAAAGATGAATGAAGCTGTTGTTCTTGTTGGATGCATGACATTTTCCCCAAATGAGCATGAGTTGTTATTTTTCAGATCAGGAAAAAAGAGGAAAGGGAGAGACATGTGTGATGTAGCAGGCACACGGAATATTTGCTTCTTCTTTCTCTTTCTGTTTTCACAATCAGAAGGTTGTTTTTTGTTAGCCGTTTTATTTCCTATCAAACCTTAACAAGTAAATAATACTATTATTGTAGTGCATGCAACTACAAGATTACCAGATTTTGCAACAAGCTAAAGAACAATCTAAAATGAAAATAACAGACATATATTTTTGCATTTTTCTGAAGGCCAGGAAGGCCTTTGTATCATATGATTGTATCTCCCATTGTATCATATGATAGTTTATCCCTACTACCATGCTGCTTTATATTGAACATAATTAAAAAAAACGGTATGTAATGGCACATGTATTTGGGTGGTGTGAACACCTCAGTCTGACAAAACACTCTGAGACTGTGACTGGTCAGCGCACTCTTGTTGGACATTATAGTGCTTTGCTACATAAAAGCTGCAAACACTGATAATGTGATAATACAGATGAACCGATTGCATTTGCTATAGTGTTTTTGGCCTGTTTGGCCTTTTCCCTCACCTTGCTAGAAGCCAGATCTCTAAATCGTGTTTTAATGAGAAGCTTAATGGTGTATTTTTTCTCTTCGCACCGGCTTGTGCGATTAACTCTGCTGTGGCTAACATGGCAGCTAGATAACCTTGACTTGCTCTTCGGTACTTTTTTTTGTGTATTACAGCATCATTATTAAATTAGACTGCATAGTTAGTGTAGAAATGAGGGTCCCAGGCGGTTATGACTAACCTCTGTGCAAATGAAGCAGACTGAGTCAGAGAGGAGGGATAGAGCCTGTGGCTGAACTCTCTCTTGATCACAAACCACTGCACGTGCATGTGAACAACTGTGGAGTGTGGGTATGTATCGACTCTCCTTATGTATGCCTGTATTTACTATAACACTACTACTACTAATTATTATGATTATTTGTATTTTTTATTTTAAATATTATGCATATCATCATCATTATTATTATCTATCTATTATCTATCTATCCATTATCTGCCGCTTATTGGGGTCCAGGTTGTGGGGACAGCAGCCTAAAGAAAGAGGCCCAGACCTCCGTTTCCCAAGCCACCTCTTTCAGGTCCTCTGGGGGGATTCCAAGGCATTCGCAGGCCAGCCAAGAGATATAATACCTCCAGTGTGTCCTAGGTCTTCCTCAGGGCCTACTCCCAGTCAGACATGCCCAGAACACTTCAAAGGGAAGACGACTAGGACGCATCCGAACCAGATGCCCAAACCACCCCAGCTTGACATGGAGGAGCAGTGGCTCTACTGTGAGCCTGATGACTGAACTCCTCACTCTATCTCTAAGGGAGATTCCATCAACCCAGCGGAAAAGGCTAATTTCAGCTGCTTGTACTTGGGATCTCATTCTTTCAGTCACTACCTAAAGGTTGTGGCCATAGGTGGGAGTCGGAATGCAGATTGTCCGCTAAATTGACCACTAAATTGACCTTGCCTTTTAGCACAGCTCCCTCTTCACTGCAACAGGCCAGAACAGAGATCACAATACTGCAGATGCTGAATTAATCCACCTGTCAGCCACCTGCTCCGTCTTTCCCCCAAATGCCGAGGTACATGAACTCTTCCACTTGAGGCAGGAACTCATTCCCAACCTGAGAGGGCATTCCACCTTTTTCCGACTGAGTACCATGGTCTCAGATTTTGAGGCGCTGATTCTCCACGCAGCTGCTTCACACTTGGCTGCAACCTGATCCTGCTGGAGGTCCTGGCTTGATGAAGCCAACAGGATGACATCATCTGAAAAAAGCATGTAATCCTGAGGCTACCAAACTGGAATGGAACCCATATTGTTCCTCTTGTATCTGAGGTTCGACCATCAACTCTCTTCTCCAGTACCCCTGCATGAACCTTGTCAGGGAGGCTGAGGAGTGTAATCCCCCTAAATTTGGAGCACACCTTCAGGTCCCCCTTATTAAAAAGAGTAACCTCCACCCCCATCTGCCAATCCAGAGATACAGCAACAAATGTCCATGCAATGTTGCACAGATGTGCCAAAAGTTGCTTTCAAAAAACCTCACTGAACTCCTCCCACACCTGAGTTTTTGCCTCAGCAACAGCTAAAGCTGCTACCCGCTTGGCCCTTTCATACCTATCAGCTGTCTCCACCACATTTCTGATTTACTGCCTTGACAGTGGAGGCACGGAACATGGTCCATTCATACTCAATGTCCCCCACCTCCCAAATACACCACTCTGTCACACTGTCATTTCCCACCTGAGCTTTGAAGTGTTCTAGTAGAACAACGGGCACTTTCTAGCACCTTGGAAGTCTCTCAAAGTCTCTCCAGGAGGATCACAGTTGGTCTTGCCTCTTATGGTAACTGCAAAGGTGGTGATCCAAGGAGGGTATTATTTTATTATTATTATTATTATTATTATTATTATTATTATTATTATTATTATTATTATTATTATTATTATTATTATTAATAATAATAATAATAATAATAAATAATAATAATAATAATAATAATAATAATAATAATAATAACAATAATGATTTGGTTAAGGGTTAGTGTGATTATAGTTAGGTTTTAGCTTAAGATTATTGTTAGTATGGTTCTAGTTATAGTTTAGGTTAATACAACTATCGAGGGCAGTCCTCACTACATATAATAAAACAAGTTTGTGCGTGTGTGTGTGTACATGCACATATGTGTGGGGGTTGATTACTACTGTAGATGTGATTCAAGGTGATGTATTAATGTACAGGTCAGCACTCACAGACACACAGACACACACACACACACACACACACACACACACACACACACACACACACACACACACACAAACACAGGTTGGTGTCTCTGTGTGTTGGCACCTGTTGCTCGGTGGGATGCAATAGTTCCTGTGTGTGAACGACCTTGTGTTCATTATCCTCCATATTCCTGCAGCCTGCCAGACTGCATCCCATCACACACCACATGTCTCTCCTAACACACACACACACAAACATACCCCCCCCCCCCACTCACACACACACACACACACACACACACACACACACACACACACACACACACACACACAATACATCACTGTTTGTGTTTATTATACCTTGCAGAACTATGTAATCATCCTAAAAGTAATCAGGTTTGTCTGAATCCCAAACACTAATCCAGGAAGAATTGTGTTGCAAACCAATCTGCTATAAAAGCACATTTTAAAATCCAAAATTCATTGTCAGCAAAAAAAAAAAAAAAAAAAAAAGCAGTATTCAACCCCTATAGACTAGGACATTGTAGAAGCTCCTTCTGTGTCGATAATATTAAGTCTCTACCAGCTTTGATCACTGTTTGGGGGAATGTCACCTGTTTTTTGAGGAGATCGAGATTTAGACATGGTTTCTCTCAAACATTTGCCCTTGTATTGTAGGGATGTCTGTTGAGGAATGGACAGCGTTAGGCTTGTGCCACACATAGTGTTTTGATTTCAATTTCAAAAAGCTCAATTATTTATTCAGCTGCCCACAAAACCTGAGCTCATGTTCAGGCTCATTCACTTTGAATCTTTCTAACAATATCCAGATGTGCTTTCTGGGTTGGTTTTGTGCTGAGGTCTTGATAAGTTTGACTGGTACACATAACATCACTCTAACCTCAGCCACAGAACTCTGCAGCCCCTTCACAATTGATGGTTGGTATCTCTATGGCTTTTTCCTGAGTGCCCTTCTCACTCTATGATCGTGTCTTGAAAGTGTTGGGTGGTACAGTGCAACTTCCAGGTCCTCACAGTTGCTCTAGTATAGCACAATAGAATATCCAAACCATTAATTTTACTTTACAGCCATTTTCTGGCTTGCATAGATCTGTAACTTTATTTCAGATGTTACTGGAGTGATCTTTAGTCTTAATTTCCACAGCTTTCCTTCAGATTCATTGTCTGAACAGTATCGTTTGTAGTCCAGACAAATCTGATGACTTTTAAGTCAGATGACGTTGAATAGTGCAAGCCATTATGTGTTCTAGTCCTCCAGAATGATGAGAGCACGAACATTTAGTGGTTATCTAGGGACATGTGGATGTACTCAATGAGGAAACGTACTTTATACCCCCATAACTGCTGTATTTTTTAGACAAAAACTAGACCAAAAAGACCAGAGCTGATTTTTTGTTTGCTGTAAGGTTAGGGTTGGGTTACTCACACTCACACAGAATAATACTGGAACACTACACACACACTTTAATATGTGCTAGAGTGTGTGTGGATGAGTGTGTAAGGAATGGAGTGAGCGCAGTATCTCAATCTGCTGGAAAGGAGGGCGAACGGTTGGCAGGACACGGAGAAACGGGATTAAAAAAGAAAAAAAAGCATACACTCGCTACTGACGCAGGTTTACACACACTCCTAATCCTGTTTGATTTGCCTTAATGAAAAAAAGGAAAAGAAATATTAATCACAGCAGGATTTACTCTGCTTTGTTGCTTGTAGTTCTTGCACTGTTTCTCCAGAGATGCAGGTCTTTGTCTGCTTGTCCTTCTATTCGTTTTTTGTTGTTTTCTCTCCTCAGAGTCAATGCAGGCTTACCCCTCATGCTGTTCTGGTGCGGGTTGGTAATTTCTGAATCAGTAGAAATGTGTGACTGAATAAGACAATGAGCATCTCTATAATTAGCCTGAACAATTTTTGAATAGAGGGTTTATTAACAATACAGTGTTCACCAGGTACAGCATTATTCCTCTATCCTGCAGTTTTCCTTATTTGTTTTTCCTTCTAACATTTGATCATGTAATCCGTTCTTCCATAACCATCTCCCAATCCTTGTTAACCCTTACAGCTGTTATTGCGTCTTTAAGTCTGATATATGTAAATCAGCTCTGCTCTGTTTGGATGCTTTAATTAAATAAATGCACACTGAAATGTCCTCATAACTGCATTATGAAAATAGGCAGAGCTAAAGAGTAGGTTCAGTAAGTGGATCTACTGTATATAAATGTGTTTTTGCTTTTGTGACACCTGTGGTGACAAGCTGTCTGACCCCTAGAGGACTGCAACATATGGCATGGCCCAATGTCACAGTTATTGTTTCCAGTCTGGATGGTAGTGTTCTGTGTGCAAGCAACAGATGCCATGAAACCACACGCCACATTTGTAAACAAGGCACTCTGCAGTAGCAGGGGTCCATGCTGGTGTGGCAGGTCTATAGCTGCAAAGCTGAGTTCACTGGTCTGCCTAAACATATCATTGACTGGTGCTGCTATGATTCACTGCTTGCTGACATTTTGCTGTCCTTTATGGGCTTCATATACCCCCACTATTATGAGATATTCCAGCAGGGTAATGCTGTACACATGTGATACTGTGGATCAAGAAATGTTAAACGCCTGTACAACTTGGAAATGAAATGTCCTATCCTTCCGGGGACCTGTAATTATCATGCCTCTCACTTGATAATTCACAATGCCTTGCCATGAACATGCTGGCCAATGTTCAACCTCATTCACAAGATAAGCTGTCCCGTGAGGTAACACCACATAATCAATTTACATACTGCTATCCCATGACTTTTAATATGTCAGTATAAAACAGCAACTTTTTTGCAGCTTAGTTTCAGTACATGTAACATTTGCATCAGACTTGGATCAAAAGTTTATTTTAGAAAAACGAGGGGAAATCATTTCCTTTGGAATAAACTCCTTAAATGGATGCTTAATCCTGTCTAAAATTAAAAACTCAACTCTGACAGGCTTTTTATCAGTTTATCCAGTGTTAAATAACAGCAGTGTGTGTGGCACTGCTGTGAACAGGAGGTCACTGGTAGTGTGTGTTGAATGTGATTTGAATCATTCTGCCATAAGCTGCGAAATTGGGGTTATTATGACTCAGGCTACCTTGACGTATGTGAACTTACTAGAGATATAGATATATCACACAAATAAGGTGAATCCCATTTCATAAGATTACCATCTGAGGGGTATGAACAGTAATTAGTCTTAAGGGACATGTGCGCACTCCCCTTGAAAACCTGCTGGTAGAATAATAAATCTCTATGAAATTCACAGATGTCAAAATAAAACTTTTCTCCTGTTATGACAGAAAATGTATATGTAATAACGGTACATATACTATTACAGTGTTCAGAGAGGCTGGAAAACACTAAGGCACAAAATATTTCAGATAAAATGGACATTCACAGAAACTGGACGGAAGTTTTTCATTATTTACATTTACATTTACAGCGTTTGGCAGACGGCCTTATGCAGAACGACTTACCAAAGTGCTTTGCTGTTAACTTAGATGATATTCTTAGCTAGATACAACAGGCTACAGAGATTCATCAAGCTTAGAAGCTGCAAAAAAACATGTCAGATTGGATATTTGATATAAATATAAACATGTTGTATAAAATAATGTTCTTTGGTAATTGGTCTTCAGCCTGCATTTGAAGCAAGGGATGGTCTTAAACTCGTGATTGTTCTTCTCAAGGTTGAATTGTTAATTATTAGTAACCGTAGCCACAGGAAGATAGAGTATTTAGAGGTGGGGCCGTAGAGCGAGGTCTTGGGACTCTGGGCTTCCACACCTTAAAAGCACCACAGCATGACAGTAAATCAAAAGCCCAAATCCTGTAAAGCAGGAAAGTGAAAAGTAAAGACATTCCGGTAGTTTTGTACTGTCCAGTTCTTATTTATACTCTCCATATACTACAGTACACTCAGGAAGTTTCTTAACTATTGTGTTCTACCTTCAAATGTTGAATAGTTATTTCCAAGTTCCAAGTTGAGTTCTTTAAAGTTTCTATTCCACCTTAAATGCTGCTGCTGTCTTCACACAGTCACAGTAGCAGTGGCTTATTTGATGTTTTCTGTAAACCTTAAACAGTGCAGCAGTTACAGGAACCTGAATGATACTGCTGCACCATTGAAGGTGACATAAAGCTGCAAATGTGACAGAAAGTGCAGCTGTTGTACAGTTAGTCTTGACTGCTTATTTGCCAGCTGTTCTATTGATTTTTCTGTTCCACCTTTAAATAGTGAAAAGAGCGAAAGAGTGAAAATTCAAGTGCTGCAACTTGCCTCTACCCATAGTTTTTTTCACCTGAAATTTTACATCTGCACCATTAAATGCATTCATAATCACATTGTAATGAAAAGTGCTCGTGGGCGAATCTCCCATGAGGGAGATGCCACAGGGTGGATAGCTGTACATTTGCCCAGCCTCCATGCAGAGAACACGCAGGAGGAAGCCAGTGCAGTGAATTTGGAGACCATTTATTTTGAATGGGAACATCCAAACACATGCCAGGATAACAACAGCAAGTAGAACATTCAGACTTCAAGTCACAGCTAACCACCATGCACGTACACCCTTTAACACATCTCTGAATCTCCCTCCTGTGTACATTCCCAGCTCCTACCACAGACACTTAAAGTGACCTTTACATCAGAAACTAGGAATTGCCATATTAAATTCTGGCACTTTAAACAGTCTAGAGACAGTATGTGGATGTGATCACACTAAGATGGAAAGTACATTGTTATTTTTTTTTTTTAGTATACTTCTGCTTTTCTATTCTAAGCCAACTCAGAAGAGAGAATAGCATTGAGCTTCAGTGCAACTGACACAATGGTCACATATTACCTAATTCACGAGCTTGTACTTCCTTAAAGCACTTTTTGTTAAGGTACTGGATCACTGCAGTATTGTAGAATCAGATTTTATGCCATATACTCTTTGAGTGCTGTGTTTCCAGGCCGACACATCTAATAACAGTTTTATTCTTATTCTCATTCTTATATTATCAGGCGTGAATTGCATCGACTTAGTCAGCAGCCTGATGTTCTGAGTCAGCTTTCATGAAGCAGATCGACAGGAGAATGAGAAGTTCTCTGCAAGTACACTGACAGCAGTGTGACAGTTCAGCTGGGTGAGGACTTACCCACCTGAACAACCTGTGTTTGATAGACAAACACAGAACCTGAAGGTGAGGCATACACATACATATGGAACAAATGTCAGTGTCATAAAGTGTGCTTTGGAGACATTTCCCTCAGACAGTGTTGTAACAATCTGAACCTTAATGTTGTAACAGACACAATGTGTTGTGTGTGTGTGTGTGTGTGTGTGTGTGTGTGTGTGTGTGTGTGTGTGTATACTTAAGGTATTGTTTGTGAATGAGGGTGAGGGACTGGAGGATGAAGGCTCTCTACTGAGTGGGTGTTTTGATGAAGAAGAGTCCGCTAAATCCTTCCAGCAGGCGTTGATTGAGTGGAGGGAAGGAAAGCAGGCAGAAGATCACAGGTTACCAGGTAACGCACACATACACGCATGCACACGCATGCATGTGCACACACACACTCACCACACCACACACACACACACACACACACACACACACACACACACACACACACACACACACACACACACACACACACCATTTTTGCCATCTTAGCACTGACTTTCTGACTGTAGCTCCACCTGTCTAACTTGCAGCTCCAGGTCTTCTCTTCACAACCAAAACTGAGACTTACTCCAGTGATAAACTGAGCTACAAGGTTTGGTTTTGTGAGCAACCTATTACACAAGCTGTTGACTTTCAGAATTGTGTCTTCATTGTGGATTTGAGTATGTGTAGTAAAATGTACTCACCATTATGAGAGCAATCCTGACCTGGGCTATTGTGTAAATACTGTCTGTTCCAACTCTGCTTTTATACAATTTGTAAATTGTATTTTTTAACAATTTTAACAACCTTAATTTACTTTCATAGTTACTGGACAGATGTCAGTAGCTAACCAAAGGCTCATTTCCTTAAAAGGTTTTTAGGTTTTTAGTAATTTTAGTATTTTTTTTCTCTCTCAAGCTATGACAGGTTGCATACTTTTGCATTCCATTCCATTTTAGATTATTCACTGGACATGAAGTGCTAATGCTTGAAATGTTGAGGGGAAAAACATCTCCAAAGCTCTCTCCAGCCAACACTTGGTTTCGTAAGGGAGTGCTTAATAATGTTAAATCAGGTGAGCTGGTGATGTAATTGAACACACCCAGGAGCAATCTCGAATCAAGCTTTATTCTTCAAAATAAATTCTTCAAATTTCTTCTTGAAATTCATGCACACACACACACACAGTATACAAATGCTGCAGTCCCACTCAACACTCTACTCAAATATGTGATTGTGCTCATTCAGGCAGCAAATGAATGAAACGTGTGTTTACAGGAAAAGAAAAAGTCACATACTATCACACACCTGCACACACACACACACACACACACACACACACACACACACACACACACACACACACACACACACACACACACACAAATGAATGAGAGCATTCACACATGGGATAGTATCAACAAACAGACTCTGGGTGACAGTAGCTGTGATTACCTGCCATGTAGCATTTATTCATACCTCCCACTCAAATGCAATGTATTGTGTGTAAGTTTGTCTGGGTGTATTTGTGTAAGTGGTGGCATATCACACGTTAAACTAATATTGCACCTGTACTACGTACACACACACACTCCATCCTTCACCTCAAACCTTTTCATTTTGTTGATGCAGTATCCACTACATGTCTAAAGGTGTTCAGACACCAGCTACTTTAAGGTGCAATTATTGCTGACATAGGTTTTCAGTGCTCACACAGCATTCCATAGAACAGGAACAAAAGAACAGGAAGCTCTGGAGCAGCTGTGCGCATGTGACCCTAAGGTCACTGTGATTTGTGCCAAGCTTAGAGAAGAGACGTTGTAGCCAACTCTGTTCCTGGAATACCAGATTTTTGCACTGTTTTGTGCTCCTCCTGCTCAAGCACACATGATTCCACTCACCTGTTAAATTTCAGGTTTAGTATGTTTGATAGAGCAGGGAAATCAACAAACTGCAGGAAGCTGGCACCAGGACCAGGGTTGCCTACCCCTAGGCTAGAGGACTATAAAGCCCCACAGCATTGGGGTGTCAGGTCCTCTGGAGGTTCTCCACAACCATAGGGCGAAGTTTGGGTGGCAGAACTAATCATTCAGCATCAATACCTGACCTCACTTGTGTTGTCTTGAGGAGGAGGAGCACTAAACAGTTCAAGAATCTGGCATGAATGCAGTCAAACCTTCCTCACAGCAGAGCTCCTAAATCTAGTGTCTCAGAGAAGAGTAAAGGTTGTTACTGCAGCAAAGCCCTGGACATGCAGGTGTTCACAAACATTTGGTCATATAGTGAGTGTATAGCCAAAAATGAGTGTCTGGTGAGTGGAAGCACAAAGTACTGGTTTCCAAAAAATGGGACAGTGAGTGTGTGTTAGCTGTGTGTGTTTGTGTATTTATAAGTATGTAAGTGTGTCTGAGATTTTGAGAGAAAATATAAAAAAATGTTTAGTCGTACTCTTTATGCTTCAGAAACACTGCAGTACTTGTCTCTTCAGAGTTTACTGGTGGCCTCAGGCTTCTGTGGGTTTATGAAAAATGTCAAAACATATAGAGCCTAACTAATTTCATATTTTGGTCATCTCATCAGTCCTGCAGACTTTTCTGCATGTTGTAAACTCCGTTTTCTTTTATTCTGTCTTTCTTGAACCATCTGTCCATCTCTGTCTTTTATAATTTTAAATATGTCTTATTATAACTACATAAAGGCACTTTACAAACAGGGTAATATATTTCTGATTGATTGTTATAGATAGATACATTCCATCAGGAGATGGAATAAGTAGCAGCTAAACTTATATTGTAAAGGAAGTTCTCAAGAAGTTATTCTCTGAAGAGTATGCATGAAATGTTCATAGTGCATATAGTAAAGTCTGCCTTCCCTTAATTGAGAGTAAATGCTCAGTATTGTGAATATTTGTGATATTCTACTGAACTGGAGATGCAGATAGTGTATGTTGCTTTTTGCCTTTCTCTATTATAAAGATATACAAATCTCTCTCTCTCTCTCTCTCTCTCTCTCTCAGTAATGGTGGAGGTAATGGGAACTCAGGCTGGAGAGAGTATTCAGCAGCACTTTCATATTGAGTTCAGGGAACACAGTCTAAGCTACATGGAGAAGCTACTGCTAAAGAAACACCGCAGGTGAGGAAGACTCATCTTAGAGCACACAATAAGATGCCAAATAGGCTAACTTGCACCTCACTAAACACTCTGCACCTCAATTAGGTTCTGTGTAAGATCAATTAGTAGCTTAACAACTCTTTATTTAAAGCCAGTGGGCTGGAAAGGAGGTTCAAATTGAAAGAATCCTTAACCTCTTGAGGTTTCACTTTGTTTCCTTTATGAACTAGGCTGTGGTTCGGGGATATAATGGTAAAACTGTATACTGCGATGTTAAATAATGTTGACAATATGTCAGCATGTCTTATTTGTCAAATTTCTGTTATATATCTATAAATAGCCAAATGAGCTCATTCTCACACATGGGTTTGAGAAAGCTGCAGGGTGAGGGTGACGTGGGAGCTCACTGAATGTGATATGCTTTTCTGAACACAGGTGGAAAAATACAAGCCCACCATATAACTACTTTAGCGCCATGTTTAGAGTTTGCATCATTTCATTTACAGAACATGTCTACAACTTTGAACATTTGATTTTTTTTGTGTTTAAAGCAAATAGCAAATAAGACAAAATGACAGAAAAAGTGCTTAACTATTCACCCCCCTAAAGTCAGTACTTTGTAGCGCACCCTTTGTACCAATTACAGCTGCAAGTCACTATGAGCTTGCCACATCTTGCCACTGGGATTTTTGCTTATTCCTCAAAGCAAAACTCCAGCTCCTTCAAGTTAGATGGTTTCTGCTTGTGAACAGCAACCTGACCACAGATGCCCAATTGGATTAAGGTCTGGGCTTTGACTAGGGCATTCCAATTCATCTACGTGTTTCCCCTTCAACCACTCAAGTGTTGCTTTAGCAGTATGCTTTGAGTCATTGTCCTATTGGAAGGTGATTTTCTGTCCCAGGCTCAAATCTCTGACCGACCAAAACTATTTTTTCTCAAGAATTTCCTTGTATTTAGCACCATCTGTCTTCCCCTCAACTCCAACCAGTTTCCCAGTCCCTGCTGCTGAAAAACATGCCCACAGCATGATGCTACTGATGCTACCATGTTTCACTGTGGGATGGTGTTCTTCAGATGATGAGATGTGTTGGTTTTGCACAAGACAAAGTCTGGACAAAAAGTTACCTTTCTGTCTCATTTGGACAGAGCACTTTCCTCCATACATTTTGGGAGTCCCCCACATGCCTTTTGGTAAACTCAAAATGAGCCTTCCTATTTTGTCTGTAAATAAGGGCTTTTTTCTGGCCACTCTTCCATAAAGCCCACCTCTATGCAGTGTACAGCTTATTGTAGTGCCTTGTGTAGCCAAGGAGGCTTGTGTGCATCAGAGAAGCAGAGAGCTATGCTTCCTGGATTCTTAACTTCTTCAGGGTCTCTCATGACAGAAAGGTCTTAACAGAGGTGCCAGACTAAACCTGCCACCTAAATTGGGCAGCAGCAATATAGGATGATGTCATGGATGATCATAAAGGCATCAATTGAACTGTGCAGAAGAAGGCAATGGTAAACCACTTCTGTAATTTTCAGAATCAGAATCTGAATTACTTAATTAGTCCCAAAGGGAAATTGCAACCAAGAAAATCATATTGATAGGCAAAACAGAATGATTCATAAGTGAGTGCCAGAAGATGGGACACTCAGGTTAGATGGCACTCAACTGGCTACTGAGGAAGATCTGAGATTTCCTCCAAGTACAGCTTGTGTATATGACGTGACTTGATCAACTCCCTTGGGAAATATAGTTGCTGAGGTTGACAAACAAGAAAAAATAATTAAAAGCTCTAAAAACAAAATCAACATTCAAACCTGGAACATATGAAGCATGAATCGTGGCAAGCTGGATGTAGTGAAGATGGAAATGGATTGTCTACAGCCCAGCATCCTCAGGATCAGCAGGCAAAATGAACTGGATTAGGACTGGATTAGGACACTTTCAGTCAGGGGAACACACCATCTACTACTCTGGTCACAAACTGCAAAAAATGTCAACAAGACTGTTACGGGATACAATGCTGTAAATGATCAACTAATGTCAGTACGATTTTGTGCACAGCCATTTACCATTACAGCCAAGCAGGTTTATGCCCCAACAATAGTGATAGGCTTTTGCCTACTATGTTCAGTTATTAACAACATAGGATTCAAATGTAAATATCTTTCTTTAAACACAAAGATCAGAATAATGGTGTTGCAGCCTCTGGGGACTTTCAGAAAAGATGTGTATATACTGACAAATCATGTAACACTGAGATCGCACATAGGACTTCATTTCACTAAGCATGTGACTTCTGAAGGTAATTGGTTGCACTAGGACTATTTAAAGGCTTTAAAGCAAAGAATACATATTTTTTTGTGCAGATACATCACAAAACATGCAAACACATTTAAATACAAGCTGTAATGTAACAACACAGGTAAAAAGGGGTGAAAACGTTCACAAGGCACTGTAAGCCTAAATGGCTAAGTACAAGTCCAGAACCTGAAATTTTTCTTTCTTTCACTCCCAACACCAACTCAACTCGCAGACATTTTTCATCCTCAACACTTGTGTCAGTTGGTCAGCAATTAGCCCACTAGGCTGTCTTAGATATGATACTGAGCTAGTTAAGCAAAGGTTAGTTTAGTGAATGGACTACAGATCCAAAATACTCACTTATGCTCCTCCCTGCTTCTGGTGATACTGTGTCCCACAGAAATATTTAAAGATTGCATAAAAGTGAATATTGCCCAACCTTAAATTCAGTCTGAAATTAATTTAATAATTAAATAAATGTTTGGATAGACTGGTCAGTACGTTCTGCAGAGCTACAGGGAAGAGCCATTTGAAGAATGATATTTGGAATACAGGGTTTGTAAACTTTAGTAGGCTGCATAATAATGCTTTCGCATTCTGCCACGTTATCTGTTTAAGGTGAACTGAATAACAAAAAATATTATGTGCTTTGAAGGCTTTCCTTGATGGAGAACATTATGTTGCTCTTTTCTCCATTGAATTCACTAATAGCTCAATTTACCTGCCAGGTCACTGGTGATATTTTTTTAATCTAGGAAGGTTCTCTATTCTGACTCAGACTGTGGAACGGGCCCCAGAATGCTAAATAGAATGTGATTAAATTAGCCAGTAATGGCCCTTGCTGGTGTGAGGTAGGCTTGCCAATGTCATATTCACAGGAGAACAAGTCAGTTCCACTTCACTCAGAGCTGTTTTTGGGTCACAGTTTTTGCCTTGGAGAAATGTTCCATTGACCTGGTCGTGTTCTACAGCTCAGCTGCCCCTAAAGCCCAGAATATACTGACCCAGCTACGTCTACCAAATAAAATCCTTCTCCAACAACAACCCCTATCTTAAGTGATCTTCCACACACACTATAATTCTCTGAAAAACACCAACATGGTCCAGCAAATAAACACCAACATTCTGCCTCAAACAACAATGCTCCCCTCCAAACATACATTTTTTATTAAAGGTACCAACACATATTACATAAACAAACATTACACCATATTTATCCATGAAAACAAAACTTTTGTTTCTCAAACAAATGCAGGCATTGTGTAGAAAGTACAGATAAGTTTAAATTATGTTATACAGATATATTTTAGTAGTTAGTAGATAGTAACTACTGTATGTAATTAAGCTATGTAGAAAAACAGGAATAATGCAGTTAACACAGTTTTTCTCTCCTCTAGCACCGGGCAATAATAAGAGGCAGCAACATCCAAACTGCGTCTCCCTCACAGCAAAACCTGCTAAGCATTTTGAGCCGTGTCATCATTGCATAAGTGTTATATTGTTACCATGGTTTTTGGGTCGGCTATTCTAAGGGTCTCAATTGTAAAGCCATTAAATTGCCTTTAATTCAACATTATAGTGTGCAGAGGAAGAGGACGCACAGTGCCCAGTGTGTGTCTGTGTGCGTGTGTGTGTGTGTGTGTGTGTGTGTGTGAGTGTGTGTGTGTGTGTGTATGTGAATATGAGTGAGACTTGGCTTTAGGGGAGAAACTATAAAGGAGAGAAGGAGGCTAACGAAAGAGAAAAAAGAAAGAACAAGCTAGATGTTCCTCTCTGCTTTCTGCTTGTAATACACTGGTGTGTTAAATTGTTGTTTAAAGGCTAAGGAGAGGATTTAGAGGAGCTGCCTGAGGGCCAGCGAAGGGAAGCCCGGACGGGTTTCTGAAGCACTCTCAGCCACTGCTGCTGTCTGCTGCTCCATTCTGCTCTTTGATGTTGGAAGAGTCAATACAATACTTTCAGTATTGATTCATGCTGAAGCATTTTATACAGTGGTTTTTGAAAGTTTGTGAATCATTTTTTTTATATTTTTGCATAAATTTAATGTGTAACTTCATCAGATTTTTACACAAGTAGACAAGGAGACAACAAATGAGACATAAAAAGTACAGTTTTTTTGTTGAGGGAAGTTGCCCTGTATTACAGTGACAAAATAATATGAACCTTTAGGATTAGCAGATAACTTGAAGGTGAAATTAAAGTTGTGGGCGGGATCCCTGTTTTCTCTAAAGAACAGATATCTATCAAAGTCTGATCTTCTCAACACTTGTTCATAGACATGTATCCTGGCTTGAATAACGTAGATTTTTGAGAAGCACCGAACACTGAACAACAATGGTGTACATGGCAGGATTGCAAGGTGAAAGTTGCTGCTTTCCAAAAACAACATCATTAATCAGTAATGGGTTATGCTAGCCAGAAGGTTATTGTAGGATTTTTTTGTGATTGAATGAGACCAAAATAGATCTTTTTGGTTTAAACGAGAAACATGGTGGTGGTATTATCATGGTTGGGGCCTGTTTTTTTGCATCTGGGCCAGGACAGCTTTCCATCATTGATGTAACAATGAATTCTGACTTATAATAGTAAAATCTGAAGGAAAATGTCCAGACATGAAGCATGACAATGACCCAAAGGGCATAAGTCATTCTACCAAAGAATGTCTAAAGAAGAATAAAGTTAAAGTTAAAACAGCCTGAATAGTGTTATGCTTCCATATACTGACCTGAAGCAATCAATGATCACACACAGAAATCCACCAAAATAACATGGGTTATGGGTTAAATTAGTGAACTGTTTGCAACTAAGCAGTTGAAAGCAAAGGTGAACATACTTTTGTCACACACACACACACACACACACACACACACACACACACACACACACACACACACACACACACACACACACACACACGTAATTTTGGTCATTTTTCTCAATAATCTATAACCAAGTCTAATATTTGTGTCGCATTCATTTGACATTTGTGAAATTCTGATCAAGTTTTAGGTCACATTTATGCAGATAATATAGATTCACAAACGTCCAAACACCACTACTGTTGACAAATACAAGAATATGCAATCAAATATAACACAAACAGGTTAAATTGTTATAAACACTTGTGTTCTAGAACATTATCCCACAATGTTCTAGGACCTTCTCCTCTATGCATAATGTTCTAGAATATTCTCCTCCTTTTTTACTTTTCTCAAATGTTTTGTTTGTTTAATTTATTGGTGTTTGTTTCTAATTATTCATGTTTGTGTTTTTCTGCTTATTTGTGTTTGTTGGTGTTAGTTTCTGTTCATTGGTGTTGGTGCTTTCAGTTTTTTGACATTTGTTGGTGTTTATTTGACCAGTATCATCTGGCCTTAAAGTCAACTGTCAGCATTAGAGTACTTGTGTCTGTTGGGTGATGTTCAGTCAGTGAGTCTTGTCCTTAAGAATCAGTAAAACAAGCTGAGTTTGAGTTTATGTTGTTTTCCTTTTTAGGACACCGATTGAATCTTATTGTCCACTTCCTGCCCTGAGCTCCCCGCAGGACTCTCTCAGACAGCCTGCTGAGGAGAGTCACGAACTAACAGGTTAGCATCATTTCATCTCTCTCTCTCTCGCTGTCTCTCTCTCTCTCTCTCACACACACACACACACACACACACACACACACACACACACACACACACACACACACACACACACACACACACACACACAGACATTAAGTAGTAGAAAAAATACACATTCATACATTTTGTATGCAGCCACATACAGTGATCCAATTGATAAATGAAATCACAGCAGCTGTCCCTGACTTGACAGCCTCAAAAAGACTGACACACACAGACATACAGAAGTTGTTTTTTCAATCCTTCAATGCTCAGGTCAGTGAAGCTCCAGTGCCAATCCATCTATCACAGTACTCCAGTGAAGGCTAATCACAGCCTGTTATTATGGTGGAGAGGCTGCTGGGCTGAGGCTTCTCATGGCTGTGCAGTGAGATTGGATCTGGGTTCTGGAGGTGAACACAGAGCTTCTAAGCTCATCTGTCAAAGAGGTCATCTTCTATCTCCAGCCCCACACCCCAACACTGGGCAGACCTTTATACTATGAGCCCCCTATATGGGGTATAAAAATGCATGATGATTGACCTGAAGGCAGGTGCATCAGTTTTAGATTGTTGGATTATAACTATTATAAATATTTATAAATAACATTCTAAAGATACTCAGTATAAAACACACTCTTACAGTGTTTACAGTTACAGTTGAATTTTTTTCTGTACCTCATAGTGGGATGTGACTTGGAATGACTGGAATTGGGATGGTATTTTTCACAGTTATAAAAAAAAAATTAAATTCACCATACTCTAATGCATCTAACAGTGTGTTTTGATTAGAGTTTGGGGTTTGTTGCTTTTAAGACATATTGGTTCCCTTGAGAATCAAATGATGAAAGGATAAAAGGATGGTTCTAGGAAGCTATTTCCTAGAACTGGTTCAAGCCAAAAGCCATTTAGGATCATTGTAGATTCCAGTATTGAAATATTTGTAATAGTGCTCTTTACCACCTTAATGTAATGTAAAATGTAAATCAAAAATGTAACTCAACAATGTAATCTAAAGCAACTGAAGTTATTAGTAATTTCCAGTAAATACTAGTAAGTCCCACTAGTCTTTTATGGTATTATATTATTGGTAAAATGGTTGTAGCACTTGATATTGTATTACTTTTGATACAATCACATAAAATACTCAAAAATGTAATAAAGTGATGTAATACATGGTCTTGACCATTAATCCAAAACTATTTGACCACTCATGTATTATATTATTACTTAAATGGGAATGTATTACATTTTTAGGGTTGTAGTTACAATTACACTTAAGTTGTTTTAAAAAAATACTATTAAAGTATTGGTAATGTACATTTTCTTCAGTTGTTATTTTTGTTTTTAATGGATAATGTTTTTTTTTTCTTTTCTGGTATTAAATTTATTTATTAATGCCATAAAATGAGATTTTAACGTTTTTTTTTCGGCTAAACAAAAACTCTTTTTTCTTATCTGTTGTCTCTACTTCAATACTGTATAATAGTTATTCAGTCAACGCAGTTGTACTAAAATAATGAAATAATAATGGTTACATTTAATTTCTTGATGTGCTGAAATATTTAGACCTCATTTGAGACAGTCCCAGAATCCCAGCCCAGTATGCTCTTTTTCATTCAGACAAGCAGAAAACTCCTTTAGTCCTGCTTACACACCTCCCTGCTCTGACTTCAGCCCTAAATGTGACTTTTAATCAGATGTGGAGGTCTAAGATCATGCTCCTGACCCCTCTCTCTCCAGACGACAGCTTGTCCTGGCTTTGTTCTGAGTCTGACAGAATTAAGTCTCAGAGGATGAATCTAAACGTAGTCGGCTCTGGAGAATTTGCAAATGGAGGCCTTTTCCCTACAAGGTGGTCCACACTCATGAATAAAACATGTGTTTTGCACATGGCATTTGGACAGGACTTCACTGTGCTAGTTAATTGCTTTCGGCCGTTTGTTCCTTTGGGCTATTTCCTGATAACCATTGTTGCAAGTCCAATAGAGGATATGAAAGTGTTGACTTTACGTAACTGTTCAAATATTTTAAAAGGGAATGAATTCATTAGTCTTCTTTCAGAGCAGGGAATCCTGTGAGTGGACTCCAAATGATTGTCCTCCATTTGCTCTCACTCTGTGTCCTTGATGTCCTGTCAGTACTGACAGTAGACTGGAAGAACAGATTCTAATGCTGCATTTGTATTATGATGGCCGCATTAGGTGGCAAACCAGATATCCATGTTTTTCATAGAAGCAAATGTATTTTTGCCCGCTGCCCATATTGTTCAATAGTTTAATCTTAACTTTTGCAGTAGAATAATGTTGTTTTTATCAAACATAAAACTTAGCACAAAGTACTTTTTATCTCCATTGCACCTCATGAAAGTCGAGTTCTACTTCCACATATAACCCACTGTGACAGTGAACACACAACCACACACACACACACACACACACACACACACACACACACACACACACACACACACACACACACACACACACACACAGTGAGAAGTCACACTCTGAGTAGGAAGCAGCCACCTTCGTCCTGGGGGAGCTCTTGTCAGTTAGATGTCTTACTCAGGGACACCTCAGCCATGGATGCCAGTCCTGAGGCTGCCAGCAATCTTTTGGTCTCACTTCTCTCTAATCTTTGAAAAGGAGTTCACTTTTCTGTGCCCAAAGCCATGTTCTAAAGTCCTCTGGAGTGGAGGGCAAAGGGCCCAACACTAGTAGCTTAGCAGACCAGGGGACTGAACCAACAAACTTCTGGTCCCAGGCCTCTAAGCTTCAAGACATAGCTGCCCCATGGTCATAGTTCAGGGTCAGCCATCCTACAGAGAGGGTTAAGGGCCTCCCTCATGGTCCCAACAGTGGAAGCTTAGCACTCTCGGGAATCAGCCAACAACCTTCCAGTCCTAAGACTGCTTCTCTAAGTTTAAGACCATCAAAACATGCTGTCATTTTAGATATTTTATGATTTAAATGTAATAAAGTAAATTTTTTTCTGACATTGAAATTATTCCATCAAATGCCTTTTTAGCCTTTTGCTTTACACTTTATTAGCTGAAATGGTTTATGCCTGTCAAATCATCTCTCTGGCTCATATCTGTGTGCTGCAGCTGAGGAGGTGGATCTGCACAAATACTGTGTGTCTCTGTTTGCGGTGTCCAGCCCAGCAGGAGGAGAGCATTCGGATAAAACCACCAAATCCTGCCTGAGTATCACAGAGATAGACGAGGTAAACCCAAGCTGCAGTGGCTGCATTTTTCTGAGGCCACTATACCAATCACCTGTAGGCACCGACAAGATATCCACTATCTTGAAGGTTTCGTAATGTAGCTGACTCCATAACATGCATATAAAACTCACTCATTTAATCTCCTCTCTGAACTCCTGCCTCTAGCCTTTTTCTCTGTGTTGTTTTTGTGCTTTTAATTTTTTTCAGACAGTTGGGGACTCTCTGGTGTTCAGCTCTTATGGAGTCAAGCAGGGATATGATAAGAAAAAGTAAGACTTGCTACATATAGGAAAGTACGGCTGTAGGAAAGCCTAGGTGTGAATGCTATTTTAATGGAAATTATTGTTTCTGATTTTAGAAGAGTTATGCATCTAGTGTGGTGCTAACACTAACACTTATTTATTAAAGCAAAATCTGATGTGATTTTTGATCATTTTACTGGTGTATTTTCATTTAGTGTTAAAAATAAAGGTAAAAAAAGAAATAAATTGTTCTAATTTAAAGACATAATTTGTGAAGAAATAACAAAAACGTATAAGATATTAAATAAAGCAGGAAATTATAGTTACACATTATCTTTATACAGTTATACAGTTATTTGAAAAAATTACAATTGTAATTACAATTAATGCATTGTTTAATAAAGTCTAGCTTGTTTCAATAAAGTCATGGTTCAGAATATGGGTATAAGACCTATTACATAATTTAGTTGCAATTGTGTAATTGTGTAATATATCAGTATATTTTTCATCATATAATGATTTATTATTGATTGATTATTTATTAATTTAATATTGATTAAAAAAAAAAATATATATATATATATATATATATCTTTATATCTTTATATCTCTATATCTTTATCTAAAAATCCTAGAACATTATCTTTTAGTGTACACAATTGATCTAATTAATTATAACAATTTTCCCAAAATCACTGGTTCAAGAAATTAAAGACATATTTACCTATTCCAGGGTCCAGGCAGAAGAAGAGGAAATTCCTTGCCCAGCAAAGCCACTGGCCTCATATAGTAGTCTTGCACTACCAATAGAAAGAACATGCCCATCACCAGAACCACTCCCAACTCAACCATCATTTGACCAATTCTCATCAGTTGACAAATCCCAGAGGCTTCAGGCTCCAAAATCAGAGAATATCTCACTTGAGTTAATGATCCCACAACCTAAATTAAGTACAGATCAGCCGTGGGAACATGAACGTCAAGGAGTACAATCAACAAAATTTGCCAGCTCATCCAAACCTCAGATGTCAAGAGTTTCTGCACTACTCAAACCTGAATTCATATTTACTGAAATAGATCTTTCTTCTCTTCCTGTGTCCTCCGTGGACAGTTTGAACCATGGTAATTCAGATGATCAGAACAGAGATTCCTATCTTTTGCCTCCAAACCAGACTTTATCACCTGTGTTCTGTCTCTCTCCCGGACCAAAATTGAGCCAAGCATCTTCAGACTGCCATCATTCAAGAACTAAACGGATCAGTCCATTTGCCACACCACATATGTCTAAGTCTCCATCACATTCTCCAGCTTCTAGCCCAGTACCAGTAGTCCTCGGTTCTGCTACAGATTCTCCAGCTCCTAGCCCAAGTCCATTTGTCCTCAAGTCTTCAGTATCTTCAACTTCTAGCCCAATACCAGCAGTCCTTGAGTCTATTACAGATTCTCCAACTTCTAGCCCAATACCATCAGTCCTCAGGTCTACTGCAGATTGTCCAACTTCTAGCCCAAGACCAGTAGTACTCAAGTCTACAGCAAACTGTCCACCTTCTAGCCTAAGACCAGAGGTACTCAAGTCTACAGCAGATTCTCCAGTTCCTAGCAAACGACCAGTATTCCTCAAGTCTACTGCTGATTCTCCAGTCCCCAGACCAATTCCTGTTGTCCTCAATTCTACTAGATCATCAGTACTCAATTCTACTGCAGATTCTCCAACTTCTATGCTAAAATTTCCTTCACATTCTTCAGCTGTTAGTCCACATTTCAAGTCCATGTCACAACAAGATTCAGATCATTTACCTGCACTGTGCTCACAGTCCAAAGAGGATGATTCATTGGCCTTATGTGACTGTATTCATCCATTGCCAAACACTACAAACTCAACATCTCTACCCAAGTCATCTTCACAGCCCAGCTCTCCACTTTCTCTTCATCTTAACTACTCAGGTCAGTGCTTGTCAGTCATGGGTTTTATGGTCACATGCCCAAGGCCTGAGCCCCTAGGGGTCTGTATGAATAATTATGTCAAAATATGTAAATCAAAAACATGATTTGTAAAATTAGATCAAACCTGTTATGTAAAAAATATAATGTCTGATCAAGCACTGTAGGGAAAACTCAACAATGAACGTACATTTGTCTTCTGAATTTTACATGGAATGTTGCTGATGGTAAATTAATGAGAAATCTGAATAATAGGCTTACCTTGGAAACGATTTTGCCTAACAATGTCATGCATGTATTGCTCCACCATTTTAATGATGTGCAATTTAAAAAATGTGTGGTGCAATAATTTTCTTTGAGGGGCTTTCAGAGGCATTAAACCAGAGGTGTCAAAACAAATGGTGTGCTTTTTGATGGAGCTCAGCCACTTATTCAAAGAAACTCATGCTGCTTATTCAGCACTGATACTGACTTATAGACACAATGGGGGAGGCAGTCAGACCAATCAGATTTTCCATTTGGATGAGTGACAGCGTTTTTCCCAGTCACTAACTATATGTAATGTGACCTGTTACATCACATGAGTTTGCCACCCCTGCATTGAACTCTTCAGATGTCTGGTTGCATTCTCTAGAGTGGAAAATTTCACATGAAACCCACTCAGAATGACTGGTTTTTACATCTGAACTGCTGGAACATTTAACAACCTTCTAATGACTTGAGCTTGCATGTAGACTCTGAGGTTAAAACAAGACAATAAAAAGGAACCTTGCTGTTGCAGCTGACATTCCAAGGGCAGCACAAATTGTCTTTAGTCTGTGCTTTGATAATTACTGGCTGACTAAAGCCAAGTCTGGGTGTTTTTGTTTCTGATGCTGTGCTTAGCAGTGTCTACAGTCACTGCCTCTTTCCACTGTCCCTGCTCTTCTGCCAAAGTCAATTTAGACCGAGCAGTAAAGGCTTGTCTTCTTTAGATATCGATTAGGGTTTTAAGTAAATACTTGGCATGTTAGGCCAGGCAGGAAGGTAATTACGCATTGAGGAACACTCCAGGAATACAAGGCAAGAACCCAATCACCAGCATCCCTGTGGCTCCCAGCAGTCTGAATCAGAGAAGAACAATAAATGAAAACACATGCACACACACACACACACACACACACACACACACACACACACACACACAGCACTGCACAAACTCTACTGACCTGAGACATGCTACAAAACACACACACATTCCTGCTAGGAATCACACACCCCTAGGCTCCCACACAGCTGCTGCTTTGAGCTCTCTTTGCAGACTGGCAGAACAGTGGAAGATGTCAAGCTGGGTGATATAAAGGCAGCTATTGCTTTAGGCAGCAGAGAGAGAGAGAGAGAGAGAGAGAGAGAGAGAGAGAGAGAGAGAGAGAAAGAGAAAATAAAATGTATTCTTATATATATTCTTATATTTTTGTTATTTAGATGATTCATTTTATATTTTGCACACTGGAATCTCTATGGATCTCATGTTATTATTATAGCCTGGATTGAATCCATCCATCCATCCATCCATCCATCCATCCATCCATCCATCCATCCATCCATCCAATCCATCTCTTTCTACCTGCTTGCCTGTCTGTCTGTTTGTCTATCTATCTATCTATCTATCTATCTATCTATCTATCTATCTATCTATCTATCTATCTTATCTATCTATCTATCTATCTATCTATCTATCTATCTATCTATCTATTATTCTTATTGCTGTTTGTCTGCATTTCTCTGACTCTCCATCTTTCCATTTGTTCATATATCTTCTATTTCTACTGCAGATTCTCCAAATTCTAGACCCATCTGTGGTCCTCAAATTTCCTTCACATTCTTCAGCTGTTAGTTCACAGTGCATCAGCTCCATGACACAACAAGATTCAAATATGTGTCTCTTGTCTGTCTTTCCATCTATTTGCCTCTCCTTTGGCCCTTCCTGTAAAGGGCATTCTTAGACCAGTCCAGTTTATTTTCAATATGTACTCTCATTTGCCTCTCCATTTGCCTGTCTGTCTTTCTGTTATCTCTCCAGCTGTCTGCCTTTGTTTTTATCTTTCTATCTGTGCATCTGTATGTCACATCTGTCTGTCTGTCAGTAAAGCTTTCTGTCTCTTTTCTGTCTCTTTGTCTCTCTTTATCCAACTGTCTATCTGTCTGTCTGGCTAACTGTCTCTCTCTCCATTTGTCTGTCTCTCTGACAGTGTGTTTGTTTTTTTGTTGGTTTGTGCAGACTCAGACACGTTGAGTGACAGTATAGGCCTGATATCTGATGAAGACTCCTCTGATGAAGAAATTAAGAGATGTGTCAGGAGAGGGCATGAAGATGGAGAAGAAGAGAATGACAAGGAGGAGAGAAATGATCGCTCTCTCCGTCACTCTCTTTGTCGTTCTCTCTCTCTTACTGCAGAGGGTTCTTGGGACCTGCTGGACTCGGGGCAGGAGACCCATCACTCAAGCTTTTTCACTGAGCCATCTCAGGTGAGCACAACCCTACAGCCTTTAAACCTTTCAATGCTCAAATGGATACCTTAGCACACAATGTTCAATGTATAATTCATTAAACATCAGGACAATTGTGAGCCTTTAATGACTGTGACGTAAGTGCGCTTGAAGTCAGCATTTGAAGACAGTAAGTGGCTCATTTGTTCGTCCATGCAGGGAAAGTTTGTTCCACCACTTTGCCAGGACAGATGATTGTCTTCTGTGCATCTTTAAGGATGTAAGCCACGCAGTACTTCATGCTTGAAGGGCTCTTGGTACATATTGGGTTTTGACCATTGCCATGAGGTACAGACGGCTGGACCATTTTTAGTTTTGTCGGCCAGCATCAAGGTTTTAAATCTGATGTGGGCAGCTACAGGAAGCCAGTGAAGAAAATGCATTATGGATCAGTTTCAAGATCCTGATGGTGCACATAGGAAGGCCAGCCAGAAGGAAAATGTAGTAGATAAGTCTTGAAATGACAAAAGACTTGCATAACTGGAGAGTGGCCTCTCTAGAGAGAAAAGGCTGAATTCTCCAGGTGCTGTAAAGGAAAATTCTGCACGACTGAGTCAGGTTTGCAACATGAGGTTGCAACAAGAATGATAAATGGTCATCACCAAGGTATTGTGTTCCTGCTGATTAAAATGGGTGCTTTTAAACAGTAAATGTTAAACTGAAATGGTGTCTCAGTCAGTAACTCTTTTGTGTATATGTCTTAGAAATATGTTGGATTGTGGAGCTCAGTGAGGCAGTGTTTAGGTCAGATTGCTGGAGAGAACTCCTGATGGTACTTTACTGAAATGTCCTCTCCTACATAGGATTTTGGTAGCCATGTGGATCCATAGGCTAGTCAGCTCTGCTAGTATATTTACTGAGGCCATGAGATACAGACTAGCAGAATCAAGGAGAGCAGAGAGGAAATGAAGGGTCTGTATTTGATTGCGGATGAAGGTCATGTCTGGTGTAAAATGGGAGCTTCAGAGTAAAACAGTGAATCGAGTGCTTTAAATCATAATGTTAAATATTTTCATAAATATTTCCTTTTCTACTTACAGACATTAAAATGACAGGGATAAGAGTTACAAACCCATATGTTCTAAACACATTCTCGGTTTGATCCAATAAACCACATGTCTGAAATAATTAATATATGATTGTAGCCTAACTTTATTAATATCAGCTGTAGCTGTGGCTAAATCTATTGACGTGTTCATGCTATTAAACCCCAGACCTCCTTCTCCAGATCATCACACTTTAGAACTGAATGATTGCAATCTGTGTGTTTGTTCATTAACTTTCCAGTCATAACCTGCACTGTAATTATCATTAAGTGTGTTTTTATGACTAATTACATGCATTTAAGTGTCACCAGGAGCACATGGGAAGGTTATTGTGGGTCATACCATGGAAAGTCTGTTAAACACTAGTTAGAGTGAAGAACGTGTTCTTAATGTTATCTAGAAACTGAAGTACAGCGAAAAGCTGAATATGGGAGCAGCCACTAGCAATCACTAGTAAGCAAGTCTACTTGCAATTAGTGTGATGATTTAGCACCATGCTGAGTGATGTGGAATAGCTCCCGTTACATATTAGCCTCAAAAATCTAGTTTAAATCTAAAGAAGCAAACTTCAGACACCAAATGTGCATTTTTGATCACTTAGATTGGATTGGACTAATAAAGTGTATTTAATTTTAGTCAAAATGTCAAAATATGAAAGGTGCCATATAATGCATGTATTGAGTATTTAAGTTGTTGTTTGGTGACTTTGGTGGGGTGACAAATGCTTACATTAGGATTAACAACCCTTTTACCACCCTGTAACTTTATCTCAGAAGGAAAAACACTGATTACATTTTATGGAGGGATCTTAGCAAATAGTGTTGCTGTCTTTTTGCAAGCCAGTTAGCTTTTAGTCTTGCCCTCACTTTCTTACTGTCTTACTGGTAAAAAGCAAGTACACCCTTTGTGTGTTTAACTTAATCTGGTTCAGTTGTGGTAGTCCAGTCTGTTTTCCTAACCCAATCAAAAAACAAATTGTAAAAGCAAGAGTTGGTTTGTGTTTTAACTTTAAACCATTCATGGGTTCCCATTTGCCACCCTGTGTTTCACATTGTTGTTTGCCAAGTTTAAGTTCCCTTTCTGTGAACACTGGTGCATTAAAATCAGTGGTTGAGGCCTGGTGTCTGTAACAACCTGTATTCTTACAACTGGCAGAGTCTGGTGGTGATGTGCTGCTCTCCAGTATTAATAACACCATATTCATTAGAAGTGGTTAATGAGTTTTACACTTTCACCAGCTTTAACTAAGTTTTCATTGGTGAGCAGGGTTTATGGAATTTTTTGAGGTGTAAATATAATGAGAAGACGTAAATATAATGAGAAGAAGTTGTAAATCAGCTAGAGAAACAACAGTGTCTGAGGTTCATGTTTTGTCAGTTTCATGAACAGAACTCTTGTTATTCAACTTTGCTTAGAGAAATACAATTTCCCATTTTAGGGAAGCTTTAATTGACTCTTCCAGAGAAAAAGAGAGAATGTGCTAGAGACTGTAGAGTTAAATTACAGAGAGTTAAGCATTTAGCTGCAGTGTGTTCTTGGTTAAAAGTGACCTGATTAGTTAGATAATACTCATTCATGAATCATTCCATTGTGCAGAGTGTGGAGGAAAGCCCTGTTAGTCTTATACTCTCTGAGCTTTTGAAGAACAGGAGTAGCAAGCAATGTTGTGCCAATGTTCGACTACTGAGCTTTAATGGTGCAAGAGAGAAAGACAGAGTTAGAGGGGATAAAAAAAGGGAATTTTATCAAACACCTGAAATTAAATGTCTGATCAGAGCCCATTTTTATCTCCTTGCTTTTGTCTGGGTATCAGAAAATCATGTTCTTTAGGCTGTTCAGGATTAATTACTATGCAGCCTTTTTATTCCATCCAACCTCATATTGCATCAAAAGGACAGCAGCCTGGTAACCATCAAAAAGGGAACATTTCTCATTTCCTTCTATAAAGAAACCCAATCAGAGAGGTAATATTTTTTCTTCTGTTTACACAACCACATAACAGTCTACATAACAGTTTGATTTTTATCCACTTTACCCACGACCCTGTCCTCTACTGGCATATTAATATCACCAGTTTTCCTCCATAGTGCATGAAGTGAAGAAATATACAGACTTAATTCAGAGTTCTGCTGTTAATCAGAGCTCAGCTCCCACAAAGAAACTCTGTGGTCATCTTTACTGGTTGAGAAAGAAAAAGGTAGTGTGATTCTTGCTTGCCCCTTTAAGCATAATCTTTGCAAGATACTTTTAGGACATTTGACATGTAGATGTTTATTACACTGGCTTTATGAACAGATCAGGCCTGTAAGAAAGACAACAGAATAACTCTATTTTTGAAGATTCACCTTCATGTAAAGATGCTTTTGGGAAAGTCAGTCCATCTGTAAAAGGTCAGTCTCTTCCTTTTTGGTGGAAAGCAATAAAAAAATGTCTCAATTTGGACAAATTATCACCAGATTAAAACCACATTAAGAGTATATAGGACTGTCTTGGGAAACACAAAATTAGAACTTAAATGACTATTGGAGATGTGTGCACAGCAGTGATTAATGTGATCTGAAAATATGACAAAGAGTTATTTGTACTCTTTAGTTGGTCTTTGGTATGTATCAGTTATTATTGCTACTAAAACATTATCTGTTCAGTTCTCTTACCAATGTATAATTGGCACTACCTCAAATAGCATGCTGTACAATGTAAAAGTACAAGATCCTTGAGGAATGTTTACATGATATTCCTGTGGAGGAACCTCTTAAAAGGCATCCAAGAACCTTCAATAAAAGGGTTTTTTGAAGCTTCCTTCCAGGTTCCTCTGCAGTTTCAAATTGAAGAACCTCCAAAAGTTCCTTAGAGATCTTGTACTTTTACAGTGTACCCCTTGTTTAGTCAAATTCCATTCAGTTCCCATGCTCGCCACTGACAGAAAGAAACATCAGGAAACTTGCATTGCATTTTGAGATAATTTGAGTACCCTGATTAACAAGTTTTAGAAAAGACTAACAGGAAAGACATAGATTTTTCTTTCATCTTGTAGATTTCTCTTTCATCTTGGAAAACGAAATCTATTATAATTTTCACATGATGAAATATGATGTTCATAATCATCACCATACAGTATGTGATTATGTTAGATTGAATTATTTAACGTAACCCCCCCAAAAAATAAATGTTTGTGTTTATTTATGATTCATATTGTGTGTTCAGTGTCATTTTTAAAAACAATTCTCTATCATGTTTAAAAATGGAATAAAATCATGGTAGGTAGAAATTCACAAGCAAAAACCCCACTTTTTCTCTCCTTCCTCAGGAACTAATCTCTCTCTCTCAGCGAAAGGTTTGTAATTCCCAGCCCTACAAGGGCCTGGAGGGGTTCTTCAGCCTGGGACTGGACCCCACCACTGTCCAATCAAATTCAATTCCACCTGAACCCCCTACACAGACACACACACTCTCACTGGTCCTGATGACAGGTTGGTACCAAGCCTTAAAGCTTATTTACTTACCTTGGACATTGGTCATTTTTGCTATCATGTTTAGGGGGAATTAAGATCACCTGACAAATGAAGTACACTTCAGGAAGTATTAAGGATGTTCTATAATGCTCTATAATGTTCTTATGAGCCATTTTAATTCATTTTAATTGTAATACAGTACAGAAAGCAAAGGTGGCATTTTATAATGGTGTTTAATGTCCATATGATCCACATGCTCATTCTGACAGACTCTTCAGAGACACACACTCACTGGCCCCAATAAGAAGTTAATACCAAACCTTAGACTTTATTTACTTAGCAAGTACATTAATAACATGATTTTTAAGGTGACATTAGTGTCACCTAACCACAGGACTATGCTACATGAAGTGTAGGGACACTTATGTGGTATTTAATGTTTACATGAGACACACAATAATTTTGACAGACTGTATTACACAACAGGAAGTGATGGCACTCTATAATGCTCTGTAATGTTCATTTGAGTCATAGTTTCATTCTGAAAGACTGTAGTACACAACAGAAAGTGTATGGGGCACTTTATTATGGTTTTCAATAATCATATGATCCATATGCTCATTCTGACTTTAATGCCCCCTAGGAAGCATAGGGGCAGTAGATTAGTAGATTGATTGGTTAAATAGTCATTAGCTGCTGCTTTACTACAACCAATAAAACCCAGCTGCATATATGTTTTGACAATCTTTGAATTTAAACTAATTAAAAAGGTATTCCAGCCTAATGTCCATAATATTTCCAGAGCTTTCCACATCATCTCAACCTAATGAGTCTGCAATGGCTGCAGTGTCTGTACAACCACTGTTAAATGTATGTCCTGGCTAGTACATAAACAAGATAAGGATTTAAATCTAGCAAAACAAAACTGTGCACATCTTTTCACTGCAGAGGATTAGATGGTGTGATAGGTTCTTGTTGGACCTCAGCTGTGCTGCAAGTCGCATTTCGCTCAGCATTATTGTTCCACCTGGAGAGGAGCTGTTTAATAAGTAATGTAGAAAATGAAAGGCATCTATTCTCTGTCTAGAGAGACACTTTATGAACACCTGAGATTGAAGTGAGGGAGTGTGGACAGTATTACCATAGAAATCGAGGAGATATTACTTAAGGGGTTTCTTTGCTTACATCATGGATGATTGTGTACCTCTCTTTTCCTCTTATTTACTTTGATTAAACTGGCATGTCTGAGTGTGTGTTTACAATCAGAACTAAATTGTCACCCAACTGTACTGATTCTCATTCACTGTACAGAACACATTTACTCTGCATTACCAAGGTTATTCCTGTCCTCAATCAAACACCTTTGGACAAGCCATGTATTATTCTCTCCCAAAGCAACTCTAACAAGCTGTATTGTTCAGGCCTCATACCCTTGGCACCTTGTCACTTAAATAGCAAGTTAGAATGTGTATGAAAAATATAAAAATTTGAACAGGCTGATGGAGCTCTTAAGATGAAGCTGATGCATTGCCATGTTTCCAGTACTTTTCTATGACTCTGTAGAGCACTGATCTGGATCCTTTTTTCTAATTTTTAGTCCAAATGTCTTAATCCAGTTAAGGGTTAAAGAAGTATTGGTATCTTTCATATTTAAAGCAGCAGCTTCAGAATCATATTAATAGTACACACTGTAATAGGGGGAATGGCATGTCATTCCCACTGTACTGCACTATGGAACTTTGGTGAAGCACAAGAGCAAAGATTTCTGCAGACCTACACAATATTGTGTAGCTGTGTTAATGTTTTAGATATTGTTAAGGTTCTAGATATGTCAAAGACTGTGAATCTAATCAGGTTCCCAGATCAGTTGTTAGAAATGGAGAACAGTGATGGCAGCTCTGTGTCTGGAATCTTTACTGAAGGCATTGTTACTGTAACTGTTACAGACAAGCTAACATACAGAACATTTGCAATACATCACCATTCTAGCCTGTGAACATACTGCTAGAATAGACTATCCCCTAAATAGACCAGCAGAAATTAGCATTATTGTAGACATGGAGCATTTCTTCATGGAGCATTTGCTTTATAGCCTGATGGAGTTCCACTATGCTAGAACCTTAGCATTTTTCACTGGAATCTCTGAAGCTGGCCTCCTGCACACCTAAGGGATCTTTAATGAATGCCATTGTTATTGGTGCAGCAAGTTATTTAGACACATAATCATTCTGTGGTTGGATGGATTGTCCAATAAAAGCGCTTGGAGTTAACAGATCTGTGCAAATTATACCCCTCTCATATAACCATTCATTCCCCCAGACTCTTTCTCCAGCTACCGCCATTAATGAGCCACTCTTTGAGAACATTAGTTAGAATGTAAACACTAATAATTCTCCAGAAAAATAAAAACTCATCAGAGAACAGCCAATTATTAAACTAAGAGAGCAGTTGAGTTTATGTGGAGACAAACTGGAGTTTATGCTGTCTATGTTAGCCAATGTGCATCAAATAGCCATGGCAATTATCAAGCTGCAAACTTAATGAAAGAGAGGAAAGGTCAAAGTGATATATCCCTCACAGCATTTCTCCTTCACGTCCATCTTTTTACTTCCCTCTTTCTGTTAACTAAACCTATCCATCACTCATTCCTCAGCTTCCATTTTTTATTATTCCTTGAAGAGGCAAGATCCAACAGGTTTTATTAGTCTGTTTCTTCAGCTCACACTCCCCTGAGCCCAGTGACAAGGGCAGTGGGCAGCCAGCTGGAAAATGGTTTAATTATAGCAGTCGTTTAAGACAGAGAAAAGAGACACACGCTTTAACCCCAAAACCATCACGTCCACCACTTCCATCATCCTGTCATTTGCCTGTCTTCCATTGCACTCATGCTCTCACTCACCCTTAGCTTGGACCCATTTTTACCTTCTTACCCGACATGCAGTGAATCAGCTGAGACCTGAAGTTTACCTATTTTTTTCTTTACTGGAGCTATGAGGCTAATGTTTTCTAATTAAATTCCATTTCACTCAGTTTGAGTTCAGTTCAATCTTATTTGCTGTGAAAATTAATAATAATACACAAAAGTTGCAATATTAAAATATAAATAAATATGAAAAATATTTAGAAGTCTTATATTGTACAATACCCACTATGAATAATACGCAGAAGAAGAAATAAAGAAAATGATTTGTCCTCAATCAAACACCTTTGGACAAGCCATGTATTATTCTCTCCCAAAGCAACTATAACAAGCTGTATTGTTCAGGCCTCATACCCTTGGCACCTTGTCACTTAAATACCAAGTTAGAATGTGTATGAAAAATATAAAAATTTCCACAGGCTGATGGAGCTCTTTAGATGAAGCTGATGCATTGCCTAGTTTCCAGTACTTTTCTAGGCTGTGAATCTAATCAGGTTCCCAGATCAGTTATTAGAAATGGAAAACAGTGACGGCAGCTCTGTGCCTGGACTCTTTACTGAATGCATTGTTACTGTAACTGTTACAGACAAGCTAACATATAGAACATTTGCAATACATCACCATGCACTCACGCTTTAACCCCAAAACCATCACGTCCACCATTTCCATCATTCTGTCATTTGTCTTCCATTGCACTCATGCTCTCACTCACCCTTAGCTTGGACCCATTTTTACCTTCTTACCCGACATGCAGTAAATCAGCTGAGACCTGAAGTTTACCTATTTTTTTCTACACTGGAGCTATGAGGCTAATGAAAAATACGCAGAAAAAGAAAGAAAGAAAGAAAGAAAAAAAGAAAGAATGATAGAATGAAAAAAATAAGGAAAATATAAAATATAGGACAAAAGTAAAAAGGAAAAAAGAAAGAAAATTAAGAAAGAAGGGACAAATGAAAGGACAAATAAAGGAAATAACAAACAAGCAAACGATGAAAGATGACAAATCAGATGGAGATTAATTATGTTACGGCCCAAAACCAGGACAAAAGTTTAATGGGAGATCCAAATGTAAACAGGAGGCAAACAGACATGAGAAAGGCTCAGCATGCAGTGGCAATACTTTGAAAAGAAAAAAAAAATAAGCAAAGGAGACATGAGGGCAACCAAAATGACAACAAGCCACGCTACAAAAAGTGCATTGTAGTGACCCTGTGATGATGAGAAACTGAAATTAGAGGACAGGAGTGACCTCTGGAATGGTTTCCAACACAGCTCATTCAGTGGCTGAGGGATAGGTACAGGGGACTGATCTCAGGGATAGGTCCTGGGGCTGACTTGTCTGTATGACACTCATGGAAGTACTCGACCAGGGCTGGATGCAGGATGAACGTCCTGGGAATGAACCCAACTGCATGTCCCTGGCCTGTATTCCTCCCCATAAGTAAGTAATACAGGAGGACATCCCTCCACTGTTAATCCAGCAACCACCTTAGAGCATATTCAGGTGATTTCTCAACACTGATTGGATGACGGTGGCTCCATGTTCAACAGACCAGGTGCCACTGGCTTATACAATAAACATTGCATACATTTGACTCACTTTAATGAGCAGGAAATTCAAGTGACATCATTCATTCTCCTAATTGCTTGGACCAGTGTAGTTTTAGATGGAGTTCCTTATTTCCCTTAACAAACCAAATGTCCCTGATCTAGAGACAAACCATATCCCTGGGGAGATAAGTGGGTGTGTCACTTCTACAGCAGTCAGCTTAATGATTGTGTCTGTACACAATGTTTTCAATTCACTGTGTCACAGGTGTCAGTCCAGACCTGTTCACTACAGGAATGGATTTGAGAATTCTGGGACATCTCCGACCATGTACAATGCCTAGTCATGCTGGTGGTAATGACCATATTTCCAGCTGGATAGTGATCACGCATTAGAGTGTTAACAGAGTGTTATGCTTTTGTTCTCCTCACCTATCTCCCATTTAATGGGAGCAAAGACTACTAAGGGTGGCATGATGGCTTATTGGTCTACCTTATGAGATCCTGCATTATAGGATTAGGATATATGTGAGAGAGACTTTTTGTGGGGTGATTGGACATGAGATTAAAAAGTAGTGACCACTGGGGCTGTCTAGAAATCAGTCTTTCAGCAGAACACAAATAGTCTAGGTTTTTATGAGTACTAAGACAGGTGGAAATCTCCTTCTAGCCAATTGCTGTCCTCTAGAGGCAACATAATGACACATAAATCTCCTATACCATAATTTCTCTTAGCTGGGGTAAATTTATGAGAAACAAATTCACAGAATTTATGAAGCTTACCAAAACATTGTAATAGCACAGCACCAACACCAATCTCTGAAGCATCAACCTAAACAATAAATGGTTCTTAAGGATCAGGGTGACAGGGCTGCAGTAGACCTAAGTGCTGTTTTAAAGTTTTTAAAGGACACATATTTTTATGGCATCCATGAGAAAACTGTCCTTCAGGAAAGAGGAAAGAGGGGCTGTAATGCTACTGTAGTTTCTGATAAAGAGCTTTTATGTAGGTCCTTGATAGGTCAGAGCCAATTTTAACACTACCATCTGTCCTCCATATGGACACCATTAGCACTGATAATGTAGCCTAGAACACAGGTAGATGATAAATGGAATGCACATTTTTCTCCTTTCACATATAGCTGGTTGTCTAGCAAATGCCTGAGCACAGAACAAATGTGTTTTGAAGAGAATATACTAGAATATCATCAGTATAGGTGACAAAACATCAGCCCAGGATGTCACATAGGACATCATTTATGAATGCCAGGAAGAGCAATAAAGAATTATGTTAACTGACTGGAATGACCCTGTACTCATAATGCCAATAACAGAAGTGAGAAAAGCTGTTTTCAATACATGACCTTCTCTAAACCTGATCAGATTTTAAGCACTTCTGTGGTCTAAGTTGTTCAAAAGGCAAAAGGATAAGGTTTGGTAATGTGAAAGAATACAGAAGGTACAAAATAAAAAATGATGCAAGAAGGAAAAGGACATAAAAACAAAAGAAAGAAAGAAAGAAAGAAAGAACTAGGAGGCATATATCATTAAAAAATGTTCTCTTTAGGGTTAGGGTACTTTCTGTTGCGTCAAATAATTGTTCTGAAAGGTCAAATTTGGATAGTCATGCTCTAAATTATGCTAATTGGATTGGTTGTGTCTCTCTCTCTCTCTCTCTCTCTCTCTCTCTCTCTCTCTCTCTCTCTCTCTCTCTCTCTAGGTCAGGGCAGCTGGAGACCTGCCAGCAGTCTTAGCCACTGTGCTAAAGAAGAGCATGTTGCTGATGTGATTTACAACCAATCAATCAGGAACAGCTCACGTTCTGCAACACCCATCAGCAGTCTGGTGTTGGCCCAGAGGCAGGGTCTCTCAGGTGGGAAATATTTGTTTCCCCTGGACAGATATCAGCAATGTTAGAGGTGTATTCGTACCTCAGACCTCATCATACCCTACAGCTAGAAAAATAACTTATTTGCATTTCAGTAGTAATTGTCAATTTATGAGACACACCTCTCTGCCAATCCTACTTTGCTGTTTCCTCCAACAAGTGAAGATAAATCAAACCTGTATTGAGAACAGCTGAATTGTTTTTCTCACTTTACTGAGAAAAATGTAAAGGAAAAATATATTTAATGTTGTTAGATAAGAAGCTTTTGGTACTGTATGCATTAGACCACACCCAGTATTACAACTCAGTAAAGGAAATGTATTCAGAGCTATAGCTAATGTTGTCCTTCTTACCAGCATAATAAATTAATCCACAATAGTAATTTTTTAATTGAGGGTAAAGTGATTTTAATTTTAAATGCAGGTAAATGTAAATAAATTGCCATGTTGAGCAATTACAGTCAGCAAACATATCTAGAAACGAAAAATCTAAACGTGAAAATATAATGCATTCAATTAGTCACGTATGTATTTTGTTAAGCTGCCACTAATGGCCAGTTTTCTATTAATTAATTAATTGACTTTTATTGTCATCAAATTACATCATATTATGCAGCACAACAAAATGTAAACAAACATTTACATATTAAAGAAAATTAGGACAGTGGGCATTTTATAGTCAGTGGTTCAACTCCAACCGAAGTTTCAATTTAAAAGATCTCAGATATTAAAAGTTCATTAAAGATAATTAAAGTGATCTATTATATTTATGGCATTACCCACATGAATGTATGAGCTTAAAATCACAGCAGAAATGAAATACCTCACTATGGCACATCACATCAAGCCTTCTAAACATTCTTATGAAAGGACAGTGAGGATAGCACTTAAAATTGTCTAGCAATTTTTCAAAGAATTGGCAATAACAGCTATATATAGGTAATAAAACTGTAAAGTACTACTCTGTAATACAGGTAATACACCTAGTTCCCCTGGTTTACTTAGCCAGTCAAGTTGAGTAAATTGGTATTTGACTGGTGATGGGAGAGAAAGGAACTAAACAAGACTTTGAAGTGGCCAATATTTAGAACAGATAATCATTGGGGATCTAACTCTACCAAAAGCATCACTTTTAAATTCTTTCAGGCAAGAGATCTCTCGCTACATTTCAAAAGCCAAGCCAATGTTTATCCTGATTTTGTGACAGAATCCATTGCACTCTCTTCATTTGTACATTCCAAATGAAGATAAAAAAAGCTGCTACTCCTACTTTGTTTTAAAGTTAATGAACAAAGTTACTTAATAGTAAATGCTTTAACATTAAAAACTGGACATTAAAATGAGCCAGGCAAACTCATGTTTTGACTAAAACACAGATGATAAGGACCACCTTAATCCAGCATAGTGTGGGCAACAGTCAGCCACAGCTAATTATATTATGTAAATATGATTTCCAAAACTGTTTATCAGTTTTCAAACAGGTGTACAGTAAACATATCTTAATGCGAGTGTATTTTTTTAATAATTAGAAAGAGTGATCCGAGTGATCAGTGTGCTTCTGAAGTTGCTTTATGTTACTGAGCTTTTTAGCTTATTGATAGTAAAATACTAAAGGTACAGATAAGAACAAACATTTTGGAACACCTGCTCATTCATTGTTCCTTCTAAAATTAAGGGTACTAAAAATCCTGCTTTATCCTGCTTTTGTTGCAGTGCCTGTCTCCACTGAGGAGCTGTATACCCCTCAGGCCCATGCCTGGCATTAAGCATGATGCCAGCAGCTTCTTGTTTATCTGCTCCACAGAGTCCTATTCTATTTACAGTATTTCTCTACATGTCTAAGTTACAATTTGTGTAACTTAAAGTAGCTAAATACATTCATTAGGAGGAGTGTCCACAAACATTTGGACATGTAGAGTACTAGCAGGTAGCCTGAGCTACAAGTGTGGTGAAGAACAGAAACTAGATGAGGTGGAACTTATTGATCTTGCTGACTAGTGGAAAAACCAAATGTGTTGTCCTTGGTTGTTTTAACACATTTTGCACAGAGAACAACACTGAAATCACCTCTCATGAGACCTGCGACCTCTTTAGGTTGTACTTTGCTTACCCCTTCACACTACCCTCTTTTCTTCAGCCCTTCCAAAATAATTACGTTGCACTGAATCCTCTGTGGACATCTCGGCAAATAAACGCCTCATCCATCCTCCTGAACCCCGGCCTAGTGGACACACTAAACACTCCACAGGACCTAATCCAGATTTATAGCAGCAAATCACTGTTAATATTTTATACCAGTGCCTGTCTGCTGGCATATCCTTGGCCAGGCTAAATACTTTGTTTACCCACTGCTTCATTCACCCTGTTGGATGCTGTGATGCTCACAACAACGTAGACATCAATAACGACCCGACGAACACAAGCAGGAAAACCATAAATGAGTTTGTTGAAGATGTGATTTAGTGTAACACTTCCTGAGCCTGTAATTAAAGCAGAGAGGATTTCTGCCCAGCACTCTGGCTCTGGCAATGTCCACCAAAATGTGGCAGAGCTTTTCAATGTAGTCTCAATTCAAATGTCCTGTAAAAGGGTTTGTTTAGAGTGAAACCATTTCCCATCTAAAAATATTTCTTACAGTATTAGTGACTGTGCTCAGTGGTGGAAAATACTGTACTTCAGTTCACTTCCTGTATTTCATTATTATTTCATTTCATTATTACTCTGAAGTATCACAAGTATCATCAAAACTATGTTTTTTTTTTTTGTTTTTTTTTTTACTAAAACCTAAACTACATATCCAAGAGACAAAAAAAAACAGTTTTTCATTTAGATTTTCAATTTCAGTCAGTTAAGACCAATTTAGACCAATCATTACACATGTTAAATACCTTTTTCTTTCTCTCACATGTCAGTCAGTTGAGTTGCTACACATTTTAAAGTATTTGTTGATTATTATTAAATACAATCTAATTCATAGTAGTGTAAAATGCTATTACCTACAATCATGAATGGGGCCTGTCATGAGGACCTATACTATATTCCCATATATATGCATTACATTACCATTATTAATAATCCAGTTTTCCCTGCTCTTATGAGATTGAGATAGGGTGCCCAAACATTCACTATAGTACAGTTTCTATTCTTTAATTGAGTGAGATTGTGATACAGTTTCCATACTTTCACTATAGATGTTTCTGCCCTTTTAATTGAATTAGATTGTGATACAATGCCAAGGCTTTTGCTGTAGTACACGTTCTACTTTTTTAATTGAGTAGGATTGTGATACAGTACCCATATTTTTACTGTAGAACCATTTTGTGATTAAAGAATCCATTCTTTTACTATAGTAGTTTCTGCTCTTCTAATTGAGTTAGATTGTGATACGGTACCCTTATGTTCACTATTGTACAGTTTCTGTCGTAATTGAGTTTGATTGTGACAGTACCCATACTTTCACTGTTGTATGATGTCTGAAGCGTGTTGAAGATCCTTAACCCAAAGTATTAATGCAAACATGCTTTTCTCCACTGAACGACTGCATGCAGTTTTACTTCATTAAAAATAATAATTTAATCAATTAATCATGTAATTAAATTATGGTCAATGATGTGGAGCTCACCTGGTCGGGGCTTAGCTTCAGCATTTTAGCTGGAAATAATCAAGATAAAATTACAGCATAAATACACACACACACACACACACACACACACACACACACACACACACACACACACACACACACAAAATCTCTCTCAAAATCTCTCTCTCTCTCAAAATCTCTCTCTCTCTCTCTCTCTCTCTGCCTCTCTATCTATACACTGAAAGTGAATAATTAAAAAATAATTTACTTGTATTCTTCTGTGGAAAAGTAATGACCCCTTCTCCACAACAAGCTGTACTGACACCTGCACTGTTGACCTTAAATTACATTAGGTGTGCACAGGTACTACCTGCCACAAACAGAACATTCTGAAACATTTGAGAAGGAAAGATGCTGAGATGTGTCAGTCTGGGAAAGGGTCCTAAGCTATTTCTAGTGTGAGAAATTATCTCCAAAAGGAAAAACTAGTACAATAGTTGGACTAGTGGAGCAGAGTTGAACCTTCCTAGGATCTACAAACCTGACATAATTTCACCAGTGCACAATGGCATTTCAGTCAGGACTCTAAGATCTAAGGAAAATTGTAAAGCACCACAGGCCTCTTGAGCATCAGGTGCGGTCCGTGTTCATGATTCAATAATAAGAAACACAGTGAGCAGAAATGGGCTTCATAGAAGAGGAGCAAAGGGGCAAAGTGCTTACATAGAAAATCATCAAAGCCGTTCTAATTTGCTAAAGAGCAGCTGCATGGTTCCCGACACCTTTAGTACAAATACTGTATGGAATACAGGATACAGAAGTGGAAGGTTTACAAGATTACAAGGTGCAAATTTGTCAAATTCAGGGGACAATTACTGCCACTAAGTATGGTTCAGCCAGAAATGAGGTCAGAGGAGGTATTTTCTTTTTCACAGGCGTGATATAGGTGTCATTGCTTTGACTGAAGTAACATAATAAACAATAACAAAATAGATTTTGTGGTTAGTTTTGTGTGTCAGATCAAAAATAAACAGCTTATTGGTATTGCTATTCACTGGTGACCATGCAGTTAGCACCATGCTAATTGGTGGGACAAAGTCTTTCATTATTTGTTAACTGCATTAGCCTTGCAGCTTCAGTGTAAAACTCTGTCAGACTTCAGACACCAAACAGGTGTTAGCTTATTGAGGTAACAGAAAAATCTACAAATATGTTGAATATATGTTTGTTGCTTAACTATCACTTTAATTCTGGTTTGCCAGGGTTCTCCAGCAGAAACACTCTGAGGTTCTCACAACCAAAGACCTTGAACCCTACCACGAGCCAAACCTTTCGGCCTCATTCACGCTCTGCAGAGGAGATCATGGAGGTGCAGACTGTGGTGCAGCCAGAGCTGATAGACTCTGAAGACGAGGATGATAGAGATTACCAGACTCTAGCTGGACTGGAGGAAGAACTCAGACAGATGAGTGCTGAACCATGTCACCAGGAATAGAAGAACAAGATGATTTAAAATATGAACAAATAGTACAAAGTTCACTTGTTCTTGACAAAAATGATTAATATTTACATAAATAAAGGGGTTGAGGTCAGGGCTCTTTGTGGGCCAGTAAAGTTTTTCCACCCCAAAAACTGACTCAACCTGGTCTTTATGGACTCCAAACATCAGAAGCATGTTTCATCCCTACACCAAACGCATTTCCACTGCTCCATGAAGTAAGGCTTTGCATGAAGCTGCTTGGCCATGGAAACCCGTGTGATGATGCTACCAGCGTATAGTTTTTTTTAGATGTTAGTGTTGGAGGAGGTTTGGAACTCTGTAGTTATTGGGTCAGTAGAGCATTGGTGACCTTTATGTCCTATGCCCCTGAGCAATCTACAACCCTTGTTCTGTTGCTGTGGTTCCTAAATGCTTCCACTTTACAGTAATATAACATATATTTTTTGACCGTAAAATATAGAACTCAGTGACTTAGTGGTGTGGCTTTTGAACATGTATTGTATTTATGTAACACAAGTAATGATTATTCATGCAAAAATTAAATAGCGATGATACTGTTTTTATTATAATGTGCTGTATTCATCAGTGTGTTAAATTTAAAATAATTTTATTGTTGTTTGTAGAAGGTTTACAGCTTGTTGTCAGCAACCCTGCCAAGTAACAAACCCTTCCTGAGGTAAACCAGGTGTGTTAGAGCAGGAGAACCCCACAGCACACACAGCAGTGTAACTCCAGAGCTGTTATTTAGAACCACTGATCTGCAGTAACTGAACTTAAGCCCTGTGAGTCGCAAACTGTGGAAGTTTGTCTGAATCAATAGAAAACAAGAGGGCAGGCTGTGAGTACATTTTTATCAGTCTGAAAAATAAAACAAAATGGAAAAAAAGCTGCAAAAATTGCACTAGTTAACTAGCTAGTGTTGGCTGTTCATATATTCAGATTAAGTGGACATAGTGGGCACGTGGCCAGGGGCCCTGGCCACTATGGGGCTCCTAACCAGCAATGGTTTATGATACAGTGCCTTGCAAAAATATTCAGCCCCCTTGAACTTTTCAAACTTTTCTCCACATTTCAGGATTCAAACAAAAAGATATTAAATTTTCATTTTTTGTGAAGAATCAACAACAAGGGGGACACAATCGTGAAGTGGGATGAAATTTATTGGATGTGTCAAACTTGTTTAATAAATAAAAAACTGAAAAGTGGGGCGTGCAATATTATTCGTCCCCTTTACTTTCAGTGCAGCAAACTCACTCCAGAAGTTCAGTGAGGATCTCTGAATGATCCAATGTTGTTCCAAATGACTGATAATGATAAATAGAATCCACCTGTGTGTAATCAAGTCTCAAGCACTTGCTCTGTGATAGTCTCAGGGTTCTGTTCAAAGCGCAGAAAGCATCATGAAGACCAAGGAACACACCAGGCAGGTCCGAGAAACTGTTGTGGAGAAGTTTAAAGCCGGATATGGATATAAAAAGATTTACCAAGCTTTAAACATCCCAAGGAGCACTGTGCAAGCAATCATATTGAAATGGAAGGAGTATCAGACCACTGCAAATCTACCAAGATCCGGCCATCCCTCTAAACTTTCATCTCGAACAAGGAGAAGACTGATCAGCGATGCAGCCAAGAAGCCCATGATCACTCTGGATTAACTGCAGACATCTACAGCTGAGGTGGGAGGGTCTGTCCATAGGACAACAATCAGTCGTACACTGCACAAATCTGGCCTTTATGAAAGAGTGGCAAGAAGAAAGCCATTTCTCAAAGATATCCATAAAAAGTCTTGTTTAAAGTTTGCCAGAAGCCACCTGGGAGACACACCAAACGTGGAAGAAGGTGCTCTGGTCGGATGAAACCAAAATCGAACTGTTTGGCTACAATGCAATACGATATGTTTGGAGTAAAAGCAACACAGCTCATCACCCTGAACACACCATGTCAAACATGGTGGGGGCAGCATCATGGTTTGGGTCTGCTTTTTGTCAGCAGGGACAGGGAAGATGGTCAAAATTGTTGGGAAGTTGGATGGGGCCAAATACAGGACCATTCTGGAAGAAAACCTGTTGGAGTCAGCAAGAGACCTGAGACTGGGACAAAGCTTTATCTTCCAACAAGACAATGATCCAAAACATAAAGCCAAATCTACAATGGAATGGTTCACAAAATAAACGTATCCAGGTCTTGGGATGGCCAAGTCAAAGTCCAGACCTGAATCCAATCAACAATCTGTGGAAAGATCTGAAAACTGCTGTTCACAAACACTCTCCATCCAACCACACTGAGCTCGAGCTGTTTTGCAAGTAAGAATGGGCAAGAATTTCAGTCTCTCAATGTGCAAAACTTACCCCAAGTGACTTGCAGCTGTAATTGCAGCAAAAGGTGGCGCCACAAAGTATTAACACAAGGGAGAAGAATAATATTGCATGCCCCACTTTTGAGTTTTTTATTTGTTAAACAAGTTTGACACATCCAATAAATTTCGTTCCACATCACGATTGTGTCCCACTTGTTGTTGAAAATTTAAATTTGATATCTTTATGGTTGAAGCCTGAAATGTGGCAAAAGTTTGAAAAGTTCAAGGGGGCCAAATACTTTTGCAAAGCACTGTAGCTTCTTATGCTGTCTGTCAGTCAGTCAGTCAGTCAGTCAGTCAGTCATTCCCTCACCAAATTACTCACATTAGCCAAAGACTCTTCACAAGGGGTAGCTATTTGTAATTGAACAGTTTTCAGTGCTTTTGTGCATTAATGATTCCTAAATGCAGGCAAAGTAATATACACTGAGGTGGAGCTTCAGTCGCTCATTAGGGTGAATATTAATGAAGCTCTAAATGTAGGTATTGTGATATACATTGAGGTGGAGGTACAGTGTCTCATTAAGGTAAATATTAATAAAGCTCTAAATAGAATGAGGAGGTGGAGCTACAGGTCCTCATTAGGGTTGGTTGGAATGTTTACCAGTGTTTTCTGAAGCATGTCCAAATTAGCAACAGTAGCTATGACAGAAACACATTTGTGGGCAAGGCCTGAATATTTATGGTGGCCTTTGTAGAGAAGAGAGTGTGTGTGTGTGTGTGTGTGTGTAATCATGAGCAAAGATGGAAGATGGTTCCTAACAGGACACCTGTTACCACAGCAACACACACTTTCCTTCATGAGTGAATCTTGTGAAGCTTGTCGCTGTATATAACTGTAGACTCATTAAAAACCCTGACTGCATAATTAAGCTTAGTTCAGCAGCCATAAGTGCCCCCCATGGCACATTCGTTTGCGCATGCGCGCAAACACACACACACACACACACACACACACACACACACACACACACACACACACACACACACACACACACACAAGCATTGTGGCACGAAAGAACTGTTTAATTCTACAGAAGTGTGAAGTTCAACCAGAAAGATAATTTAGACATTTCTCTCTCTCTCTCTCTCTCTCTCTCTCTCTCTCTCTCTCTCTCTCTCTCTCTCTCTTTGAAATGAGAAAGTGCTGGAGGGCTCAGCTGAATGTGTGCTTGTAAAACCTTTAACCATGACAGGTTAAGTAGAATAGCGCTGTATTTTGAAGTGTTTTTCTGTGTGTGTGTGTGTGTGTGTGTGTGTGTGTGTGTGTGTGTGTGTGTGTGTGTGCGTGTGCTGTATCTTTTGAACTGTCATTTCTGGCTACATTATGTGTGTAATGTGGTGTAAAATGTAAACGCTTTTGCATTTTCTGGAAGCTTTTGTGTTTCCTGTGTGTTGACTCTCTGACAGCCGTATCTTTATGCATGTGTGCGTGTGTGTGTGTGTGTGTGTGTGTGTGTGTGTGTGTGTGTGTGTGTGTGTGTAATGGTAAGGCCAAATCCATGCTGAAGGCACACTGCTATGTGGAGTGTGTACAGGCTGCTGGTGCAGTAACAGGATTAGTTTGGAGTGTGTGTGTGTGTGTGTGTGTGTGTGTGTGTGTGTGTGTGTGTGTGTGTGTGTGTGTGTGTCTTTCCAGGCAACTGAACAAAGCACATCTGTTCCTTCTGAACTCTGCCTCTGAACTACTACTTCTACATCTCTCTCTCTCTCTCTCTCTCTCTCTCTCTCTCTCTTAGTTCATTTCAAGATGGAGGTTAAAGGTCATACTGATGTAACATTTTGGAGTGTGTTAGGTCAGTTGTAGAACAGTGTGGAATTTGTTACAGATCAGTGGTAAAACTATGAACAGTATTATAGTAATTATATAGTAGTTTAACAGTTTATGTTACAGGTTAGTTGTGTAACTAACTGTGTTACAGGTTACAGGTTGAAACAGTGTGGAGTGTTGGTCAGTGATTTAACTGTATTTCAACAGTGTAACATTGTGAAATGTGCTACAGGTCAGTGGTGTAACAGTTTACAGTGTGTTATAGGTTAGTGGTGTGACAGTAAGGTGAATGTTAGAGGTCAGTGATATAGCAATGTTGAGTTGGTTAATCAGGCCACTGATCTAATAAGGTTCGAGAGAGCAGTTCTATAACAGTGTGGAGAATGTTACAGGTCAATGTTTTAACAGTGCCTAGTGTGCAACAGACAGACTCAGCAGGAGCAAACAGCTATTCCACAGCTACACCAAACAAGCTTAGCAAACAGCTTCTCCACATTTTGAGACCAGTAACCTGTGGAAAAATCTGGAAACCACCCTAAAATTATTGAGCATGAGAAGCACAAATTTCAGACTTATCAAAGTTTGATACTAAACAAAGTAAGCTAAACAGAGATAAGATACAGAGCAAAATATAAGCTAAGCTAGACACAGGTACTTGTTCCTCATGTACTGTAGAGCACTGAGCAGGAGCACTGAGCAGTATTTTTGTTTTGGTTTCTGCTTTTTGCTTTTCTGATTTCTCATCCCCATTTCTCTGTCCCCTTCTTTTACTTTACATTTTCAATTCTCCTTTCTAGCTATATTTTTCTAAAACTTCCTATATTACTTTTCTTTTTTTTATTACTTATTTCATCTGTCTTTCTACCCCCTTTACATTGCTCCTTTTCTCTGTCTATCGTGTGTGTATGTATGTGTGTGTGTGTGTGTGTGTGTGTGTGTGTGTGTGTGTGTGTGTGTGTGTGTGTGTGTGAATATTCAAATCTGCTTTATGCTGGCCTGATTCTCATGTTTCATTCATAGTAGGGCTCAGGGTTGAGAACGGAGGTGTGTGTGTGTGTGTGTGTGTGTGTGTGTGTGTGTGTGTGAGAGAGAGAGAGAGAGAGAGAGAGAGAGAGAGAGAGAGAGAGAGAGAGCACTAGCTCTTTTAACTGCTTCCAGGGCTGCTGTTCTCTTTGATGTGACAAGGGTCATCCAGATGAAGAGGAGGACATCCCTGATACTCAGACACACACAAAAATTGCACCAGTACCATTTTCTTCCCTTTAATCCTCCAATCAGAATTTCGCATAGTCCCTCCTGGCAGCACCCCTCCCACGCACACTGGTCAGTGGGACTCCATCATCCATCTGATTCTACATAAGGCATTTTTCAGGCACTTTAATTTTTAGTGATGTGATGTGATGTAATTCTGTGCAAGTTACTGAGCACATTTCAGTTAAATAATTTAAAAGCTTGTGACTATAGAGGCGTTACTCATTCATCAGATTCTGTGTGGGTGTTTGTGGGTGTCAGTGTCTGTGTTCGCTAGATTTTATGTATTAGACTACAGTCATACAATTGGCTGATTAGGTAATTGTGTAAATGAATAGATGTTTAAGCCTACCTGATAAATTGATTGGTGAGTGTATATGTTATTTGTATTATAGACACTATATGTACTCATGGGGGCCCATGACAGGCTAATGCATAGACTGCCCCAGGTATCAACCCATACAGCTCTGAGCAAAAATGTGCCTGGTCATCATCTCTGGAGGACTATTTCTTGGTTGTCCAGACTTGTTAGAAGAAAATAATGGCTTTTATAGTTCAGCACCTTCACTTTGCCTGCTTTCTACAGCAGTGACACAGGAGATCTGACCTATGCCTCCAGTGCATGGATCCTATCAGAAATGGGGGCAGTGTGTTTCAGGTGTTCTTCTGATGGGAACAGATAGTTCTTTAACCTGATGCACTACAGCATCTCTCCACTCACCACACAATCCTTCCATTCTTCCCAAGCTCAGGCTAAGAGAGCCAGAGGGCTCAGAAAAAGAGCCCTCAGTCTCTACACTACACAAATATGATCATAAACACCAATTGTGTAGCCAGAATTTAATTTCAGGACTGACTTGGTTACATGTTTAGTTTAGTTTATTATGAAGATTGTTGGGTGGTTACTTCCATTGTATATTACTTCCTTCAAACACTTATTATAGTCCATGAGCCCTATCTTCACTAGCCTTTACATTTACAGTGTCCTATATACCCAGGGAATATAATATAGGGCCTTGGGAGGAAAGACTCTGGGAACACTTGGAAAGAAAGAGCCCCGGAAACAGAAAATCCATAGGGTCTATGGAATTTCAGATCCTGAGAACATGAAAACAGGGGAGAACACAGAGCCTTGGGAACACAGGGAGTTTGGACATTTGACCTTGGTACCTTTGGGAATATAAAACCCTATGAGCACTGGGTTTTTAAAACATAGGCTCCAGGGAGCATTGTACCATGATAACATGGTCCTGTGAACAAACTAGCTTAGTGCCAATTAGCAGTTAGTGTTCTCCTCCAAACGTGTTGTGCTGCAGTGGTGTTGTGTTAGTGGTAATTTGAAAAGATGTGATGGAAATATATTTGTCTCAGAGCAAGACTGTGCTAGCTTTCACCCTTCCAGCGTGTGATATGAGGAGTCATAGCTAGTGGGTGGAAACTACTGACTAACCTAAGAAGAGGATGTAAAGAGTAACATGAGAAACTGGGGAAATTTGAATTAATGTCTTTGGAAAAAACAAACAAACAAAAAAAACTACAAGAGAGAAATATGACTGTTTGACAAAAGGCTGGAAACCTTAGATCCTCCTGCTACCCCATCTCAGGGTAGAGTGACCGGTCCTCAGGAGTCACTCACTTTGTTGTCATCACATTTTCCTGCTTAATTAGATTTGGCTGGCCTGTGAGAGAGCATGTAGAGGCTGTTTTTTTCTGCAGGTGATAAATTGTGTTTATGGCAGAGGGAGAACAGGGGCTACTCAAATGCTCCCAGATTGACAAAAGCCTTCTGAGTTCATCTGCAGTGTCAGCATGAGTGTGTTTGTGATGTTTGTTGTCATTGTACTGTAGTACTGTACATGTACATGTTATTTCCTGATATTTGTCTTTCTCTATTCTTGCTCACCGCTTTGTGTTTCTGTCTACCCAAAGCTAATCTGTCATTCCTTCAGCCTAGCATTCCTGTGGAACAAAAGGACACAAGGCATTACTATTCAGCACCAGAGATTTTCACATCTTGATATACTTAATACTTAGTTCATTCAAATGTTTGTTTACACATTAAGAATAACAATGCTTCTGGAATTTATACAGTGCTCACAATTTTTGAAGGTGACTTAAACCAATTTTCAAAATTCCTGCTTAATACCAACCTGAGTTGAGAGTGAGAGTTCTTCATGGTGTTGGGGAATGGAACCAGGTATCTCCATGACTACAACACAAGCCCAGCCATTTTATTTACCCACCACTTAATCTACACATACCCTCTGTGACATGTAACAAGCAGAAATATAGGCTGCAATTCAGTGTGACATGGGCTGGACAGGTTTTTGGATGTATTTAACATCAAATGTTCTAACACCCTTGCTTCAAATAATCATGCAGTTCAGCCACATTTCATGGCTTCCTTCCCTGGCATTTTACTCATTGTTTCAGGTGGTTCCACAGATTTTAATGTGGATTCAAATCTGGGTTTTTGCACGACAGTCCAGATATGCTCCTAAATGTTCATCATACCAATCAATGCAGCACTGTGAACACAAGAACATTTTGATAGACCCATGTGAGCAGACACTTCAATTCACTTTCAAATTCAGCATTCTTTCTTCATACTATGACCTTTTCACAGCAAAGGCAACCACTCCTTCCAATTTTTTTTGAGGAGCTTAAGTTTCTTTATTTGTTGCTTAACAATGCCCTGCATGTATCCATCCACTATTTTAAAATGGGATTTTAAGAACATGTTTTAGTGTCTCAGGTATCAGGCAGCATATTCATAACCAGTGAATAATACCTTTTTGTGAGGGAGCTTTCAGAGGTTCAGACATCTGCGTCTTGTGGGGTATTGTGTGTAGCATTTGAGGGAAAAAATGAATTTAATCGATTTGGGAATAAGTGAAGAGTTGTGAATACTCTCTGGATGCACTGTATGTGTGTGTGTGTGTCTATAAGTATATATGTGTGTGTGTGTGAGAGAGAGAGAGATCTTTATTCAGCAAGGTGTTTAGTTTACAAGTTACTTACTGGAGGATATAAAAGTGTTTTATTTGGGCAGACGTTAATGGCGTCCCGACGAGTGCAGAAGCCCACTAATCCCACAGCAATCACACAGTGCCTGATTGAAACACTGAGAAACAGAGAGATAAAAAAAAGGAAAGAAACAAGCTGGTCACAACGTCCTTCACCACAAACACAGCTTTCTATGAGTCAACAAGTGGGAAGAAAACAACTTTTAAAAATGGAATTTGACAGAGTTTATGGGAGGATTAACTCATGACTCAGAAATAGGCCTAAAAACATTAACCAACATGGCTTTCATATATGTGCATTAATAACATGTTAACACCATTCATTTGTGTTCCGCTTTCTTTAACATAAAACCACTGCCAGGAAATATCACTGATTATCTGATTCCAATGGGGTGAATATATTAGGCAGCAAGTAAACAGTCAGATACAACACAAGTTGAGTGCTTGACTTCAACACTGAACTTCTTGTCAATATCTACAGTACTATTACAAACATGCCTCTTTATTTTAAAGTCTACATTTTATCCCTTATTTATCCCTTAACACCCTCAGCCAGCAAAAGCTGTGGGTTCTGTCATATTTCTTTTGGACTGGAGGCCATTGTTGTCACCTTGGCAACATGCATCTGTAAATTTAGGGGTAGAGCTTCTGAAGGAGCATTGAAGGGACGGGGTGGTTATGGTGTTGTCAAACAATGTCAAACAATGACTGTTGGTATATTTTTTCCTCCAGAAGTCAATGTTTTAGAAATTGTCCAGCTTCATACATAAAAGGCAGGGTTTCCATAAGAAGGTGGGGTTATGCTTAGGAATGAAGTGAATGAGAGCCTTGGCAACCAGAGACAATGTGTTTGAGAGGGCGGTCCCAGGATTCTGTGGTCTGCTGGTGGGTCTTATTAAGTGAGTAATTGAGTCTGCTCTGATTCTGGTCTCTACTGCACAAACTCATGTTGGCTTAATTTTTAATAGAATGGAAGGGAATGGAACATCATACATCTTTATATACAGTCATTGAATTCAAATATCAACAGTAATTTCCTAAAATTACTGAAAAATTACTATCTTGATTGTAGACTTGATATTCCTACATCCTTCTGTCCAACACTCATGCATCCTCAGTGTTCTTGTCTTGACTAGATGTTGCAAAGGTGTTTCTTTACCAAGGAATGAATTCTGTGATAACCTTATTCATTTGTCTACCATGGTCCTTACCTTGGTCTACCAAGGGTTACTGGTCATGAAACAATGAGGGATCAGGTCACATCTGATTTTATGAAAATGGAAAATTCATTTCTAAATGAAGAATGCAGTATTTTTGTTAAACCCCTTGAATTATAGCTGAAATCCTGAACTTAAAGTCTGCCTGATCTGCTTAAATGACTCAAAATATTTATGGACATGACTCTATTTTAATCCCTCTGAAAGATCCAGGATTATTAAACAAACAAAATTATTAAACAAACAAAAAAAACAACACGTGAATTGTCCCAATCAATAGTCACATGTGTAATGATATCTAACCCCCTAAACCATACAGCTGAGCACTGTGAGAATGTTTACTTTATATGCGTTATCTGTTCATCTAACTGGCCATACTGGGTATGGAGTAGTAATGGGAAAACTCGTTTATGAGTTATTTTTTTGTGCCCATGTAAACAAATAAACAAATCATTAATCTTTGGAGCAGATGATCCAGCAGAGGCTCTATTATCTTTGGTGTGTTTGAGGGATGAGCATGTATGCTCTGTGTATTCACTCTGAAAGTTCACACTCATCCCACCATCCTCCAGTTATGTGCGGCGTGACACAAGCTAATGAAGCGAATTCCTATTTTGGTCCAGCAGAGAGTGTGGACCTAATGGGCCCTGAAGAGAGAATTCCTAATGAGGTCCCTAACAGGTGCCTCTCTGCTGGGGCAGGGAAAAAGTGCAAAGAAGAAGAATGAGGAGGAATGCCATTTTAACCCTTTAAAACTTTTAGTTCTGTAGTGCCAGATTCCTGCGTAGCTTTGTACTTTCCTTCAGGCACAACTAATCCAACTTCCCTCTTCCTGGCTAGGTGTAGTAAGTTTGCTAGATCAGGGAAATCAGCAAACTGTGCTGGATGCTGACCCCAGTTTGACCCTTCTGTCACTGTACACAAAGGCCATAGTGTGAAGGCAGTAGCTGAATTTGCAATTGTACTGTTGAAGCACATGGTCATATGGATTTACCAGCACAATTCCTGTCAGAATTATTGCTACTGTTCATCACTGGAAAAGTGATATGTAATCTGACAAATTCCATTTCTGCCTGTATGTAAATGATGCTAGTCGTTGTGTCCATCATGCACCTCAGGAAGCCTTCAATGAGAACTGCATGCAAGGTGTGGTTCTGGAGCTGGAAGCTCTGCGAAGTTCTGGGGGTGTTTTCATTGTGGAATGGCTCCATTGATTAAGATGACAGTACATTTAAATCACAATGCCTACATTGAGCTGCTGGACAACCAGGTATAAAATTTGCTCAACATGACATTCATATCCCTGTATTCCAAGAAGTAAATTCTCATATTCACAGGGCTGCAAATGTAGCCAATTGGCTTCGTAAACAAACAGAAGCATTCACTTATCTGGACTGGCCTGCAAAATCCCCAAATTTGAATCCTCTTGAAAATCTGTGGGACTAAGTGGAACAATGAGTAGAATGCCAGGTAGGTTATGCATAAAATTTGGCTGAACTGCACAATTCTCTGATGCAGTGCTTGAAAATTGATATTGCCTACATCCGGAAACATGTCCAATCCATGCCAAATTAAATCTCACCTGTTTCTCATGTTTGTGGAGGTGACTTGTCTTCATTTGTTTTTGTTTATATTGATTAAATGCTTTAAATCTCAGACATCATGTTGGAAATCGATCATCCAGAGTTTAAAATGTGAGTTATTTGCAATGACTAGATTGACAATGATATTTATAATAATAAGTTCTTCAAAATACTTAATAATTCAAAATTAAGAGGGTCAAAATAAAATGACAACATGAATGTCCTTTAATTATTTTTGTTATCTATGTATATATCAGTATTATCTCTTCTCAGGACTTTTATTCTGAAATTTGAACACTATGTGAGCAAAGAAAGACCAAACAGTCCTTTTTTATTTTCCCAATATGTGAGTCAGTGATCTTATTAGTCTGCATGGAGGTTGAGCATGTACATGTGGACAGAACACACATTGGAAACCTCCTTTGGCATTTAAACTGGGAAATAATTTAGTTGGAAATGTATTAATTTGAACGGAGTCCACCAGTGTTGTAGTTTGTTATGATGTAATATCATGTCTGTAGTTTATTGTGATCCTGAGTTATGAAGCCTAAAAGCCTGAGGCTCTAGGGTTCTCAGAGTTAATTCCAATTAGTATAGACATTTTAAAGCCTTTCTAAAGCTCTTGTTAAAAGTCTAATGAACAAATTACTGCTTTACTGCCTTTTAAATCCTAATCTTGAGTTTGTGCTTCTGTCACAGCACTTCAGTGTGTGAGCAGATCTGTAGTTCCTCAGGTTCAATACATTTTTGCTGATGACAGATGGTCTCAGCTGCTGTGTGAGGATAATCCTGAGCATGTTTTTTGTCTCTTGGACAGTAGCTCAGATCAGTGTGTGAATGAGTGCTGTAGTGTCTCAGGCAATCGTTCATCAGACTCAGAGTGAGTTAGTGTAGAATGGGGCACACGCTCGATCGATGGGCTTTATCGCTTTGGTGTGATGAGGACGGCAATGGAAGAAGTGAATTGATGAATGTGGAGAATGCACGTGCACACACACACAGGCGCGCGCGTGCGCACACACACACACACACACACACAAACACACACACACACACACACACACACACACACACACACACGCTTTATTTTAATGCTTATAGGCCCCCCAGGTCTTTAAACACTTAAGAGGGAAAGTGGAAAAGTTGCAGTAATGAGAATCATAGTAAATATTAGAAAATGCCAAAAACTCAAAAAATTAATAATTTAACTACATTATATCATAAACTGTACTAATTTATATGAGCATTATTTATCTGCATGATTTTATGGACATGGTTTGAGGCTGAGGCTATGAAAATTATGCATTAGTGTAGACTGTACTTTACTGTTTTACTATTTTCTGAATTTGATGAAGTAATTGTGCTCATTCTTGCTTCATAGAAAGAGAAAAAAAACATTTCACACACACACACACACACACACACACACACACACACACACACACACAATCTTGAGTATTTTAAAAAGAGTGAGAATGAGATAAGATAACCATTTATTAGTCCCACAGTGGGGAAATTCACATTATTACAGCAGCAAAGGGGTAGCAAGGGACAGTAAGGCACTCAGTATTAGAAAATAGATGAATATGCAGTGTAGTGTATATAATCTACAGTATACACATTGTAAATTACAAGAGTCAATCTGAAGAACATTGTTTACAGATTTGCAAATTATTTACTTTATTTATTGGAGATAGAAGAAATATTGCACATTATTGTAATGTTATAATGAAAAAATCCAATACTGTTTAGAGTTAAGTGTTAGTCCGTGGTCACAGAGCACAATGCTGGTTGTAGAATCTAACAGCAGCAGGAAGGACCTGCAATACTGCTCTTTCACACACTTGGGTGAAAACAGCCTGTCACTGAAGGAGCTGCCCAGTGCTGTCAGAGTCTCATGCATGGGGTGGGAGTCGTGGATGCCAGGTTGGCTACAATCCTTTTGTCTCCCACCAACTGCATTGTGTCTAAGGGGCTTTCCAGGACAGAACCGGCCTTCTTTATGAGTTTGATCACTCTCTTTCTGTCTGCCAGTGAAATACTGCTGTCCCAGCGCCATAAAAAATGTGACACCACTGTGTCAGTTTCCTCAGTAGGTAGAGTTTGCTTTGGCCTTTTCTGTAAAGGGCAGCAGTGTTAACTGACTTCACATACTGCCATCAGTTGGTGAGGTAGACCAGTATCCAGTTTGACAGGTGACTGTCCACACCAACATGTGCTAGCTTGTCCTTCAGCAGCCTGGGCTGTATGGTTTTAAAGGCATTGGAGAAGTCAAAGAAGGTGATTTTCACAGTGTTCCCAGGCTTCTCCAGGTGAGAAAGAGCTCTGTGTATAAGACAGATGACAGCATAATCTACACTGACAGCAGGCTGGTAGGCAAACTGAAGAGGGTTCATGGATGCATCCACCAGAGAGCCGAGATGGATAAGAACCAGCCTCTCCAGCAATTTCATCAGATAAGAAGTCATTGCCACTGGCCTGTAGCTGTCGAGGTCCTTTGGGTGCTGCATTTTTGGTACAGGTACCACTCAAGATGCTTTCCACCGCTGTGGTACTCTTCCCAACTTCCCAAGCTCATGTTGAACATGGTCAACTACACCACAGAGCTGATTTCCACAGGACTTGAGGAGCTTGATAACTTCCTTAGCTCATTCCCCTCCTGGGCCATTCTGAAGGACAGACTGGAGCAAGGAGGCTGGATGCTGGAATGTGTGGATGGCAGGAGGATGGCTCTGAGCTGAGAGCTGTTAAGATGGGACTGAGTATCAGATTGAGGTTGTTCACCCACTTCTGGTCAGCCACCACGTGGGAGTCAGGTCAGGTCAGATTGTTTTAAGGCCTTCCCAAACTCTGATATTTTAAATTGTTTTTCCACCCCCTCTTACTGATCAGTTGGAGTCTGTATGCAGGTTGAGCATGTACACATGGACAGAGCAGTAAACATGTACTAGATGGTTCCTTTGGCATTTAAACTGGTGTTTAATTGGAAAAGAGTGAGTTTTAACTGTTTTCCAAGGTGGATTACTCGCTGACATTTCATCACACAGGGATGAGACCACCATGGTAAGTCTTGTAGTTTGTCATCATTTGTATATAATGTCTGTGGATTACTCCAGTCTTGAGATATGTAGCTTGAGCAATGCACATTCTGCAATTTTGAATGATGATAAGGTGTTTGTTTAGCTAACATTAAGATGCTGTTTCTTTGCTCTCTTAGATCTGATTGCCGAGCCTGCATTCACTAATGGTGTGTGTGCTGTTGGGTACAGCTCCTGCTGTACAGATGGATGCTTTCACCCAGCATTAGGCTCACTACACTACTGTGGGTAAAGCAGGGAAAGGGAGGTATGGACATGGCACAACACACCTGCGTTAAACCAAACAAATGCGATTGACATTGTGAGTATGTGTCTTCCAGTGTCTCTCATTTCAGTTATTAACAGCATTTATATATTATTGCACACACAATGGCATTATTAACTATATGTACCATTGAGATGTTCAGAGTTAACTGTGTTCAGCCCTGTTGTTTCTAAAATACAGATGTTTATTATTATTACTTCAGTGAAAATTGGTTTTAACTGTAAAGTCACAGTGTACACATATATACATTTCCCCTTCAATGCATATATTTTTCCATAGACAGCACTTGTCATTGTATTTATGTGTATGAGGTTCTTCCAAGTTCTTCAAAATCACAAAATAACATTTTAGTAATCACATAGAAACTGACAAAATGCAAAACATTTGTGTTTGTAGTAATATTAACAGCCTAGCGTCACATATTGTTCCTGTTCTACTTCTGTCTTCCCATCTTGTCTTTGTTTTGTCTTTCCCCCATGTGTTTCTGAGCACATGGGTTGTGTTTTTTTGGGTTCCTGTCTCCTCCCTTGCTCCACCTATTCACAGCTGTGTCTCATTTGTAACCCTGCTTGTTCATCAGTGTGTCCCAGGTGTGGTTAATGTTGTCTTGTATTTAAGACCCTTTGTTTCAGTCTGCCTTTGTCAGTCCTTTGTTGTTTTGTTGCTGGTCTAAGATTACGGCGGTTTGTTTTCTTAATTAATTCCCATAGTTTGTCAGTCTGTTTGTTTTGTATCTGTTTTCTTTGTTATTAAATCCTCAAACCCTGCAAGTACTTCCGCTTCCTTGTCTTCGTTTGCTCAGCAGCATAAAAAACGTTAGACCTAGATATTTCTTTATTTGCATATTAAATAGAATAACAAAATATCTCATAATTTGATGAACTGGAGTAACAGAGCAGTCATATCTGGATTAGGTAGAGTAACAAGGGTGACCAGTACTAACCAGTACTTTCATCCTTGCTTCATGTGTGTACTAACACACACATGTTTACTGTAATACCATACATTTACATGGTATTAACGAGTATGGGTATTGATGGAGAGTGACATGGTGGCACCACAGTTAGTGTAAATGTTATGGGTTCAATCCCCGTTTGGGTCACTGTCAGTGAGGAGTTTGGCCCTGTGTCTGCAGAGATTTCCTTCCACCTCCCAAAAATGCACATCATGGGTGAAATGGCCACACTAGGTGTGTGTGTGTGTGTGTATTTGTCTGTCCGGTGGTATTCCTGCCTTCAACCCAATGATTCTAGGTAGCCTCTGGAAGAGGACTATATATAAAGAAGACCAAATGAGGAACACTTGACAAGGGTAACAAGCAGGGCAACAGGGCTAGAAAATAGGAACACCAGGAGACAAAGAGGTATGACAAGGGTAGACGACCAAGACATATGGACAAGACTGAAGGTGAACGGATGCACATGGACTGGGCAAGGTTGATAGGCTGACACCCTCACACATCAGTAAGCTTACCTAACACCCTGCTGCTGGTTTTTAATGTACTACCTTGGACTACAGTCAGTAATTACCAACCATATCTGATCAAGAACACCTCACAATGTTACCATTTTACCTACACAGTATTAGGCAGGTGACTGAACGTTATGGCTGATACAGTTTAAAGTAAGTCATTAATTCATGAAGAAATAAGGACAAACTTAGATGTGTTGTGAAGTGGGAGTTGATTCTGGATGAGTTGCTTGTAAAGCTTTTGTAAACACCAGCAGTCCAGTTTCTTAGGCAGTTAAGTTCAACACAGTAATTAAGATTTCTTTGAAACAGCTTGGGTTTCTGGCATGTTTGTTGGTAGAAAACAGCTTTACAGGCTTTTAACTTGTGAATACATCTTTATTAGCATGTTAACATTTGCTGTGATAAGCCACACAAAGCTTTGTCTCTGAGGTCTGGAAAGATGTTTTGAATTCAAGGACAGTTCCTGTTAATTAATGCAGTGACCGCACACTCTGGTACATCTGAAGCTTAGATATGTTTCTATAATTGGATGTAGTGCTCCTGCTGAAACTCTGAAAATTACATTAAACGACACCAAACTAACTATTCACACAAGTACATTAAAATTCTAATGAGTGCCATTATCAGGACCATAAGGGCGACACACCGAATTCAACCCGTCCTTCCAGTTGTAATAGAAAAGAGTGAGCCCATTTCATTATAATCATAACTGCTCCACATTCATGATTACACCAATCAGGCCTTCAGCGGGGGGGAGAGACCTCCAGGGTTAAAAAAAATCACTGCTGTCTCAATGCTACCATCCAATTAACCACTGATTATCACCTGTAACGCTTTAGATTGGATTCACACTCTTCACTAATGGCCTTGAATGAGCACACCACAGCATAGCTTTTTTTTTTTTTTGAATCAACCTCTATGTAACCCGTGTATTCGTGTGGTTTAGTCATGTCATAGACCTTTCTCTTGCTTTGTTCTGGTAAAAATGAATCATATTCATTTATAGAATCTGTAAATCAATAATTTATTTGCCAATATCAGTTTCATTTATGGGCATGTATTTCAAACCAATGAATTAAAGATTCAGGGATCTTAGGAACCTCTCTGCATGAAGGGATGTTATCTGTACCTATTCTGTCCCTTTAACACATTCATTTTTTAAGGTAAGGACAAAACATTTGTTAGACTGGTGTATGCCAACATCCCCCCCCCCCAAACTGTATATATATATATATATATATATATATATATATATATATAGACAGAGAGAGAGAGAGAGAGAGAGAGAGGTAAAACATTTCTTAGATAACAGATGAAGATTAAATATATTAAATAGAGGTTAAGTCCAGCACTGCATCGATCTTGCATCTTTTTTTTTTATCTCTTTTAGCTCATGCCAACAAGTAAAAGCAAGTGGAATATTTTCTCTTGCCTAATCTGTGGCTTGGTCAGTCTCTCTTTCATCCTTGCTTCATGCAACAACATTTTAATTCACAGCCTCTGCCCTGATGTCCTTACTGGGAATACAGATCTAGCTTCCCCTAATCAGCACAATTGGAGCAGGATATCTGCAATTCTAACCAAAGCTTAAAGACTCAGCAGCCAGACTGAAGAACTAGCTAAAGATCCACAGTTGCTTGTACGCCTGTGTCGCGGGTGCACGCTGAGCAGATGAAGACAAAGGAAGGCAGATGTACTTGCGGGGTTTTAGAGGATTTAATCATAAAGAGACACATGCTGATATTCAAACAAAATGCATGCTAACAATCACACAAACCAAGAAAGTCACACGCTTTAACAAACAAAAGAACTAACCAAGACTGACCAGGAACTTAAATACATGGTCGGAAATACACACACCTGGGACACAGTTGGGAATGGCAGATCAAGGGCAGAGACAAGACCCAAACAAAAACACATGACAACAAAACAATGATGAGACGAGAAGAGAGGGGAGCAAAACAGGACAGATACATGACAGTCTGACTGGTGCTATAAAGCATTACAAAATTATTGCGAAGGGTATCTTGCCTGCCTCCCTCCCTAAAGTTACACGCTGGTAAAATTTAAATGTAAAAATGCTTAGAATTATTCAGCGAAATGTTTGGAGTCATAAGATGTATTTTCATGACACATTAAAATGTTGTTATTTGCAGGGTGGCAAAATATCCCACACACACAAATAAAACCTGTTTTGATTTTATCATCAGCATTCCATAAGAAACCAATCTGTACCAATCAGTCGGTATATTTCGCTACAGTGAAGCAATGTTTTCTGACAAATACTGGGTTATGCAGAAAAGTATGTGATTAGGCTGTAATGTGATGAACTATTAATTCAAGTATGGGACCTGGCCATGTCATCACATCCTGGTTGTATTGGTAAGAGGTTAAAAGGCCACGAACAGGATTGACAAAGTCTCATTCATTGTTGAGAAAAAAATTCCAAGATGGATTGTCATCTGTATGTGACCGAGTCTCCATCAATAGCTTGTTTCTGACCTACTAAAATTCAATAACTCCACCCATCTGCACATGAAAATCTCATTATCTCCCATGAAACCATATCTCTACTGATTGATTTCTTTGATTCCTGCATCATCATCATCATTCTCTCTCTCTCTCTCTCTCTCTCTCTCTCTCTCTCTCTGCTCTCACCAGTGTGGTGGTAATAATTTTAAAGTGTTGGGGAGATTGCTTCACCTCCATGTTCTCCTGAATCAAGAGCTCATTCTGAATGGAGCAGAAACTCTGACTGCTCAGATTTACTGCATGAACACATACTGTAAGCTGCATCAGTTCTTGTGGTGGGTGTGAGGGTTACGAATGTACTGGAAAACAAGTATTGGGAATATATTTTCAGATCACAAAAATAAAGAGATTGAGTTCATGTTTTTGTACTTGGAATGAAGATAGGAGGCAGAACGTAAGAGCAAGTCTAATATTTTATTGTAATTTATGAAGAAGACAAGATGAACAAAAAACAAACATGAAAACCAGAACAAAATACTGAAAAATGACAAAACGCAGGACAATCATTCAGAACTGAGTACAAAAACTAAGGTAAGATAAACAAAGATGGAAAACCAGAATCTAAGAAATTAACTACAGCGCCAGCTACAACCCTCATCCAAAATCGAATGTAACCCTCCTGGTAGAAAGCAATGTGAATGTTATGGTCATATATTCATTTTTCAAACATGTTTGGTGACACAGGCTAATCTTGATCATAGATTTAATACAAAATCATAGTGGAAAAGGCCCTAACAGGGTATGGGAAAGACTAAATAATGATAACAGTGATGCCATGTCAGACTCAACTTCCTAAACTAATACCTACCATGTTAAATGTTTTAGCTTGATTAATCCTCTTTTTGAAGGGAGAAAGTTTAACACAGTCTAGTTATGGGTCTATAAAGCAGGTTTAGAAACATGAACTTTGTAACTTTAAGTTGAACACAGGAAGAGTTGGGAGAAATAATGGTGGGAAGCATCATTTTGGAAACTTTTACTTTCTTTATTTGTCCTACCTTAACCTTAAAAGTTCTCCATGGGTAATTCAATGAAACTCTCCATTCCTTGTCACCTGGTCACATTATGTCAAAAAGTAAAAAAATACAGATAAAAGACTTTTGCTTCCCAGTGACAATGAATTTCTTTATGTACATTTTATGAGAAACTAGTGCTATTACTGTTACTATTTTATCAATGTGCTCATCTCCTTTCCCTCGACTGTGATGTTCTTGTACATGTTCGCTCAGCCTTTTCCTAACTATTTCACTCTCTTTCCTTCTCACCTTCACCTGAGCTCCCTGATGTTGGGGCCATGTTGTGCTTTGATCTTCAACGAGGCAATAAGGATGGATAACGTCTTGGAGAGGGTTTCTTCTCCTGACTGCACTTTCTTTTTTTAATGGGTCAACCACTTTGGACGAATGAAGACACATCAAAGGTATTCTGAGTGTGGAAGAAAAATAAAATAGAAATTGTGAGCAGCAGTCAAGCTGAACTCGCTCTGACCCCCCATACCAACCAGAACATCCTAAAAGAAACTAAGATGAATTTAGGAACTTCCACTGGGTCATTTTATAAAATGGAAAAGAACCAAGTTTCCAGTGACCTGTACATTTGCTCTGAGCTGTACACAAGTTTAAAACACGAGCATGAATGGTGGTACATGCTGGTCTGCAGGAGATTTTTACTTTATACTGCTAGACCCCTGCTGTGACATATTTTTTATGTCTTTGAGGATCATCGTTTCAAAAGCAGTACCTCCAGTAATTCTCTTTCCCTTCATCGTTGCTAATAAGTGCTTTTGGTAGCACTTTACAACAATCTTTTAGAGATAGTGGGAAACTATGTCAGGACGAGTGACAAATGAATTGAGCTACATTAACTGGTTATTGGGACTGGTGGTATCAGTTTCAGTTTCCAGTTAACTAAGCAATAATGACAGAGTCTTCCACTTATCCTGGAATTCTGCTTACTAATTCTGGATTTTTTGCAATTACTACTACAGATTAATTATTGATCATGTCAACATTAAAGTGTCTAATCAGTCAAGAATTTTGCAGCAGTGCAGTGCATAAAGTCATGCAGATAAGGGTCAGCAGCTTTGGGCAATGTTAACATTCAATGGGGGAAATGCAATTTTGGGAGAGATGGGCTGGTTTACGTATTTCTATCACTGCTGATTCCCTGGAATTTTCATTACAACAGTCTCTAGAGTTTACTCAGAGTGGTGTAAAACCAAAACAACTACACTGTACATTTGTGCTGAGCAGATATTCACCTCAGTATGAACAATGTCCAACCTTGAGGCAGATGGGCTGACCATGAGGCAGACCATGTCGACTTCCACTTCTTCGAAGACCAGAAAGTTGAAGCTGCACTGGGCACAGGCTCACTAAAACTGGACACTAGAAGACTGAGAGACTCACAGATTTAGCACCTACACTATAAATATATGAGCGCATCCTGCCTTGTGTCTGCAGTTCAGGCTGGTGGAGAATGTATAATGGAGTTAAAGAGTTTTGTTTTGCCCCATGTTGGGTCCTTAAACCCAGTCAGAGCTTGATCGCTATTGTTGCTGACCATGTTGAGGCTTTCATGACCCCCAACTAACCAATCTTTCAGTGGCTACTTCCAGCATGATATGCACCATGCCACAATTCAAAAGCCATCTCAGCCTAGTTTCATGAACATGACAATGAGTTCAGTGTTGTTTAGTGGCCTTCCTAGTCATTAGATCTGAATCCTGTAGGAGAGCTTTGGGATGTGGTAGAGATTCTCATAATGACAGTGCTCTTTGGATATAAGCTGACTTTTTTGAATGTTTATCTATATTAGCATTCGAGTACGAATATACACCTTCAAATCTGAGGCCATGGTTCTCGATCGGAAGAGGGTGGCTTGCCCTCTCCAGATCGGTGGAGCTGTCCAGCCCCAAGTGGAGGAGTTCAAGTATCTTGGGGTCTTGTTCACGAGTGGGGCTGAGAGGGACCGTGAGATTGAAAGGCGGATCGGTGCTGCCCCCGCATTCATGCAGTCGGTGTATTGGTCTGTTTTGGTAAAGAAGATGTACCAGTCAATCTACGTTCCTACCCTCACCTATGGTCATGAGCTGTGGGTAATGACCGAAAGGACAAGATCACGTATACAAGCGGCCGAAATGAGTTTCCTCCGTAGGGTGGCCGGGCGCTCCCTTAGAGATAAGGTGAGATCATTGGACACCCGGGAGGAGCTTGGAGTAGAGCCACTGCTCCTCTACATCGAGAGGAACCAGTTGATGTGCCTCAGGCTTCTTTTTCGGATGCCCCCTGTAATGGAAGATAGTGGAAGACTGGTGTAGCTTCTTCAGCTTCCTTTCAGTCTATGAGGGGCTTCAAATTTCACAGCCCTCCACTCTTAACCCCAATGCACAGCTGTCACATTTGAAATGAGGGTTTGTTTTTTGAAGCATATTTTTTGCTCATTCATAGGGATCAGCATGTTATCCTACCCTTCAATCCTTCTCCCAGCTTCACATTTGTATCTGAATTCACATGCTGAGCTGGGGAATCTGTCTGTTTTCTGTTGCTCTAATCACAGGTTTAAGCTAAAATAATACTGGACTTTCAATATATAAGTGAGTATTGTTTCTCTTTTGTTTTATTTGCTTTAGCTCAGCTGGCTGTTCTGTAAAGAGCTGATCTAAAAGCATATGTATTTTGACATTTTTTGGATTAAAAAAAGTTACTGCCAATCTCTGATGCTAGTGTCTTCACAGTTTATTATTATTCTGTCTGAATGTGTCACTTCAATCACAATAATTTGGAATCATTATAATGAACATTGAAAAAGTATATACAGTATAGTATGATATTCAGTGTGGGCTCATTTTGAAGCCCAAAACAAAACTTTCAGGTTATTTTCAAATGCAAGTGTAAAATAATTATCAGTGTTCAAGACAAAATATTCTAACTTCAACTGAAAACTTAATATTTGTAACACAGTGTATCTGTGTGTTAAAGCATGTCTGTAACAGTGTCTCTAACTGCATGACTGAACCAGTGTTTTTAGCAGAATGTCTGTAGCATAATTGTGTTTGTAACAGTGTTTGTAAATGTTACATGTCTGAAACAGTTTCTGTAATACGTCTGTAAAATGTTTATAACAATCTGTAACAGCATGTCTGTAACTGTTTTTGTTAAACTGTATTTTTAACAGTCTGTAACGTTTTTTTTTAAACATGTCTATAAAAACATAGACATGTATCTGTAGCAGCTTGTCTAACAGCTAATCTTTTATAACATATTTATTGGATCATGCCTGTCGCATGTCTGTAACAGCATGTCTATCATCTTGTCTGTAACAGCAAATCTTTTAACGCATGTCTGTACAGTTTATCTGTAACAGTGTGTAACAGGGTGTCTAGGGTTCAGTAGATTAAAAATACATTTTGATTAGTCAATTAAACAAATGTCTAGAGGAAGATACTCCATTTCTACAAGTACATTCTTGCACTATTTATGTTACTGAGAGTCTGCTTTTAAATAATCTGGCACCAGAGCCAGACCACCCTATACATGGGTGCACATGCGTTGCGTAGTTCCCTGCAAATGAACAAAAGCCTTATCCCCTACATCTCCCCCTTACCTCAAGTTAGGAAGTCATAGTTAGTGTCATATATTAATCTGAAGATGAAGCTATCCTCCAGAACATGAGAAGTGGAAAGAAGTCTCCACAAGTGTGAACAGCAGGTATACTTGTGATCGTTCTTCTCAAGGTTGGATTGTTAATAAATAATAGTATAGTTTCTAAAGCCACAGGCTGATAGAGGTAGGGATGTGGAGAAGGATTGCAGGGCTTTGGACTCAAGCCTTAAAAGCTTCAAAGCACCAGAGTAAAAAAGCATGAACCAAACTTTGAAGCAGAGAGGTGAACACACTGATAGACACTATAAAATGAGTATTTGTTAATCTTCCCAAAATACACCAGTACACTGAAAGTTACTGTTCACCTTAAAAACTGAAGTAATAACTTTCAAGTGCCAAGTTGGTAAGTTGCAGTCCACCTTAAATCCTGCTGATATACACACACAATCAGTCTTATTTAACATTTTCCTTCCACCTTAATGGTAATGCATTTACAGGTGCATGGATGAAACTACTTCACCATTTAAGGTGCAAGCTGGAAAATAAACAGCTAAGTTGACTTCTTTTTCTTCTATTCCACCTTAAATAATGAAGGAATTAAATGCAATTACTATAGCAATTACTATATTAGGTGTTTCTACTAGGAGACCACCAGACATGTGAATTTCCACCTCAGAATTCCAAGAGGCTGCAGTGAAGCACCTGACTGCTCGCAATACATGCAGGCGTGAGTGAAAATTCCAAATTCTCTCTGTATGAATCAATGGCCATGTTACCGGTGGGACATAATAAATGGCTTCATCTGTAAGTCGCTGCATGCGCCAAGGACATGGACGCACTCCGCTGTGGTCTGGGGCTTCCTGAATATAAATCTCATTCTGGGGAAGACTTCCCATGCGAGCAGAATGGGCTTCTAACCAAACCTCAGCAACTAAAAGATGGGAAAAAGAAAACCTGCAACCCTTTAATTTTCCTGCAGTTAAAAAATTCAGTAGGTGCTGGAACGCCATGTTCCACAACCACGTTATTTTTTACCTCTTGCTTCTTGGAAACTCGAAAGCAGCCACTGCTTGGGCACTCACTTCACTCCGTAATGCCTCTGCCTTCAGCCTGACTTCACTTACACTGATTTACCTTAATGACGATTTAGTCGTGAACTTTAACCACTTGCACATATTCTCAAACCCTTTCACTCTCATTTTCCTCATTTTCTCTCTCTTTTCTTGCTCTCACTCACTCTCAGTTTTCTCACACATTCTCTCTTCTGTTCAGTTGCTCTTGTTCACTCTTGTTTTGTCTCACTCTCATGCTCTTTATTTTTTCTCTTGCTTGCTTTTGCTCACTTGTTTAGTCTCAGTTCTTCTTCCTGATGCCCTCTCTCACACTCAGCCTGTCTCTCCCTCTTCATTTGCTTTTGCTCCCGTATGTGTTCAGTCCTCTTTATCTTGCTCTCTCTCACACTCAACCTGCCTCTCTTCTTTCTCTTGGTCTCATTTATTTCTCCTATATGTGCACTCTCTCATGGTCTCTCTTGCTCTTTCATTTTCTCTTACTCTTAGTATGCATCATTCTGTGTTTTCTGTCTCTGTCCTTTGCTTTTCCATCCTCTCCTGAATTTTCTCTTTCTTTATTAATTTAGTATCTATTCTTTCTCAATTTCCATCTATTTCTCTCCTGTATTCGTTCTCTCTCTCTCTCTCTCTCTCTCTCTCTCTCTCTCTCTCTCTCTCTCTCTCTCTCTCAGCTTTGTTGGTGCAGGGTGTGTCCAGGTTTAAGTTCGGGGCCCTGAAGCCTCTGTTTGAAGGGAATCGGGGGGTGCGTGAGGTTGCCATCCACAGCAACTACATCCGAGACTCACTACATCTCTACCTGCTCTACTTCATGCAGCTTGCTGTTATGGCAACCTACATCCACCAGGACATGCTCAAACTAGTTCCCTTATTGACCATCATTTTCACCTTTGGCAGGTGTGTGTGTGTGTGTGAGAATCAAAACAACTATTACTCTAAAGGGCTCTTATTCTTGGTAGTGTCAGTATTTAGAGCTCGTACTCTTGATAATGTCAGTCTTGTTTGTACTATCAGTCTTTAGAGCTCTTA